>CM066031.1:1875988795-1876433795 GCA_033557465.1 Ichthyophis bannanicus | reverse complement strand
TTCTATTTTGTCTAGGGCAATTATGCAGTTCTATAGTTGGGATAATGAGTTGATTTTAATAAGACATTATCTGTTTTTGTGAACCATGATTCAGTGGCACACTTTAATATAGTCAAATACTACTGCGTGCGGAGCAGGCATTCACCAGGCCACATTTGAGTATTAGGTTTAGAGGATTATGAGCTGCTTGTGGTGAGGAGAGTGTTCTTGAGTTAATGTTTGATTTTTTTTTTCTATGGATTTGAGGGTGTTGAGACACCTACCAGTATGGAACTATCAATCTGTGCATTATTTGGATTGCTCCGGAGCATGTAGATGTTTAGGTGGAGGGCCATATTAAGGTTAAAAGGAGTAGTATAGCTATGCCAGTATTAAATCACTTCATTCTTTGTTAATCTAGTGCAGCTTTTTATTTCTGCTAAGCTGCCTGTTCCTAGATCGTTATGCTTTTGGTTATTGTAGTGTATTTTTTGTTTTGCTAAGTTCCCATATTATATATTGCTTTTGCCAGTTCCTCGTTTCTTACCGGTGGTAATCCTGATGAGTTTGCGTGTGACTGGTTAAGCTGGTATGTGGAGCAGCTAAACTGAGCTTGTTGCGGTGTCTATTTAGTTTGGTGTGTCTGACTTACCTTATTCTTTATTTTGTAAGGTACAGGATTGGGTTGCGTGAAAGCATACACCTCTGTCCACGCACAAGGGCCATGCTTTAAGGATGGCCCGGCGGGCACAGGCACTCCTTAGGGCACTTGGTTTTAAATCTCCCACTGGAGTATACAATGCAGCAGAGGGAAGGGGCTTACCTCTGCTCTGCTTGGTCCTAGTGTCTTTGTGCTTCGTACAGAGGCTGGATAACTGGAGCCTGGAGCACAGCGGATGTTGCTGGATGCAGGGGTTCCGGTGCTGCTGCAGGACATGTCCAGGTGCTATTTCTTCTCAGTAGTGATCTCAATACTGCCAGAGTTCCTTCTTGCACAGTTGCACCTTAGGACACATGAAACTGCTACAGAAAAGTATTGGTCACCCCAGAGCGCGAGGTATGGTCAATGGTGCTAGTGTATCCCTGGAACATCAAGGTGATTCTCTGTTGGTGGCTGAACCCGTGGAATTTCTTGGCAGGAATGCTCCTGGAGTCACCCAACTGGATACCTCTGACCACAGATGCTCGCCTGTCCGACTGGGGGTGTGCACTGTCTGTCTCACGTAAGGCAGGGTCGGTGGTCCTGCGAGGGGAGCGAGTGGTCCATCAGTCGATTGGAAATGCGGGTGGTCTTTCTGGTACTGCAATACTTTTGCCCACTCCTCCAAAGCACAGCGGTGAGGGTTTTCTCCGGCAACATGACAGCGATGGCCTACCTGAACCGTAAGGGAGGGATGGTCAGTGTGGTGCTGGAGGATGAGGTTGTCCTGATTTGGCATGGGTGGAGGAGAACCCATCCTCTCAACAGTGCACATGGCAGGGAAAGGGAATGTGCAGGCCAACTTCCTTAGCAGATACAATCTGGATCCGGGAGAGTGGACTCTTGATTCTGTGGTGTTTGTCTGGTTGGTCCAAAGGTGGGGGGCAGCCCATCATGGATCTTATGGCAACATTCAAGAATGCGAGGGTGTCTCGATTCTACAGTTGCCAGTGGGATTGCATGTCCGAGGGTCTGAATGCGTTGGTGCAACCCTGGCCACAGGGAGATCTGTGTTCCTGCCTTGGGCACTCTTCGATCAACTGCTGCAGTGCATCAAGTTGCATTGGGGCTGCTGATGGCACTAGATTGGCCTCGGCGACTGTGGTATGCAGATCTGACGCCTCTACTGGTGAGGGCAGATCTGCTGTCCCAAGGTCTTCATGCTGCAGGTGGATCATAGTAACATAGTAAGTGACGGCAGATAAAGGCCAGTATGGTCCATCTAGTCTGCCCAGCAAGATGGCAAGAGTAGGTGCACCTGCCGCTCCGTGCAGGCCACCCCCTCCCCATGTCTTTGTTTTAGGGGTGAACCCACCTATTTGCTGAGATATAAGAGTTCTGTTTGTTTTGATTTTATCCTCTTGCTATAAAGGGATCCACTGTGTCTGTCCCATGCCATTTTGAATTCCATCACTGTGTTTGCCCCCACCACTTCCATCGGGAGGGCATTCCAAGCATCCACCACCCTTTCAGTGAATAAGAAATTCCTGACATTGCCTTTCAGTTTACCCCCTTGCAGCTTCATGTTATGCCCTCTAGATTTACAGCTTCCCCATCTGTGGAAGAGGTTTGTTTGTTCATTATTTCTCTTTAAGTATTTAAAGGTCTGAAGCATATCTTCCCTGTCCCTCCTCTCCTTCGGAGTATACATATTTAGGTCTTCAAGTCCCTTCTCATAAGGCTTCTGACGCAGGCTCCAAATCGATTCTTGTTTACAACTACAGCTTTGGATCTTGAGAGGGCTTGGTTGAGGAAGAAAGGATACTCGCGGCAAGCGATTGCCATGCTGTGAGCATGTAAGAGAACAACTTCTTTGTCTCTGGGCAGTTTCTCCAAATGGGCTAGTTCCTGATCGGTCCTCCAGTTTAGTCCTCCACAATCGGGTAGTGCACCTCCTCCTGCAGCCTGGAGACTGGACCAATCAAATCTTCTGTAGTATATATGCAGACGGAGCTCCCAGAAGCCCCCAGTGTGTCCAGTCTCCTTGCAGCTTGAGGACGTGTGTGCCCTTTCTGGGCACACTTAGTGACACTTGAGGGAGCAACACTAGTTAGTTAGTTCTTTTTGGGGTTTGTTTATCTCCTTTCATTACCATTTATTTCCTAGGTAGCTGTTTCTTTTAAAAAAAAAAAAAAAAAAAAAGACATAGACACAGGGGACCTCCCGGGGTGAGAAGCCAGTCCTGCATTGGGCTCCTGCCTTCCCCCCGGTGTATTTGTATAGCCTCGGTTGAGCTCTCCCCTAGGCTGTACGGGGAAGAGCCATACCTGGTCCAGCATTGTCTGTCATTCTGAGCAGCTGGCTGATATCCTGTGCTGATTTCCTGAGCTGGTAGGATTTTTCATTTCCTTACCTTTATCGGGTACTGCAGCTCCCTCCCGTTCCTATTTTCAGCGGGTCTGTCAGCTCCCCAGCCTCCCGATTACCTGTTGTTCGTGTTTTTTCCACTTTGCCCTTCATTTGGGTCCGTTTCTTTTATTTTCACTTTTCTTGGGTTGCCTTTGTATTTTCGCGCCGTTTTTTACCGCGGGTGAGCAAGTGCGGCGGCCATTTTGAATCTCTAAAGGGGACTTTTCAGTGGCACTTTTTAACACTTGTGCACGGGTTCCCCTGGCCTTTTTGGGGTTTCTTATGCTGGCGATTTTGCTCAGGGCACTCCTGGGATTCTAGGGAGTATTTTATTTTCTTCAAAAAAAAAAAAAAAGGGTTTAAAGACAGTACTGATTTACATAGGGTTGGTCCCTTTGGTGTGGGCTTTCCCTGTTTCTGCTCACTTCTCTCCCGATTGGCGGAAGGTTGTCCACAGATGGCTGCCAAACCGCAGTGCGTGATCTGTGGGTCCCGAAGGGGTGCGGTGTCTGACTCGGGCATCTGCAGGGGCTGTGCCTCAGCTTCCTCAGACCTGGAACATTCTCTTGAACTGAAGGAACTGCCTGTCCCTGGTGACACCTCTCTAACGGGGGAGAGTGTCCCTTCGGCGGGCGTCCACCCGTCTGGTTCGCTGCCGCCGTCCAATGGGTCTGTCCCTGAGTTGCAGCAGGCGGCTCTAGTAGCGCCACCTGTAGATTTTTCCCCAGATTTCGTTCTCCTCATGCATCAGGCTTTCCGCTTGAGCCGGTCCGGTCAGTTGCCGGAGGCTTGGCCCGCTTCTCTCCCCTCTTGTTCCTCAGGGGAGGGTCAGCGGCCTTCTCAGCCGGCCGTCAAGAGGCTCAGGTTGGTGGACCAGGATCAGGACACCCCTTGTTTTCCTGATGCTGAGGCGGAGGGTGATCCTGAGACGGAGGCTGATGAGTTGGAGGACGGGGAGATCCCGGAGCCGGAAGATCAGGCTCGGATTATTCATGTGTTTCGTAGGGACGAGCTGGTCCCTTTGATCACGGAGTCCCTTCAAACTCTTAACCTAGCCGTGGTTCGGCCTCTGGAGGAGGAGGGTTTGGAAGACCCTCTCATTCAGGCGGTCAGGGACGCCCAGGTGGTGGTCCCTGTACACCGGGTTGTTGAGCAAATGATCCATTCTGAGTGGGATCAACCGGAATCCGGTTTGAAGGGAGTTCGGACCATGAATCGTCTTTACCCCCTGGCCGACAAGGACAAGGAATTGTTTAAGTCTCCGCGGGTTGATGCTGCCGTATCGGCGGTGACTAAGAAAACCACCATCCCGGTTGAGGGCGCTGCGGCCTTAAAGGATGCCCAAGATAAGAAGGTTGATAATTTGTTAAAGCAAGCCTTCGATACAAACGCCTTGTCCCTGCAAGCCTCCATTTGTGGGGCGTGGGTTGCTCGGGCTTGTTTATGTTGGTCACAGCATCTGCGCTCAGGTTCCGGACTGGACCAGCAGGGGTTGCTGGAAGTTACCCGCATGGAGTCCGGATCAGCTTACTTGGCGGATCTGCTTTATGATTTAATCCGATCCTTAGCTAATAGTATGGCCTCCGTGGTGGCGGCGCGTCGGTCCATCTGGTTACGCAACTGGGCGGCCGACGGTTCTTCCAAGTCTCGCCTCAGTAAGCTGCCCTTTAAGGGCAGATTGTTGTTTGGTGAGGCTCTCGACAAGTTGGTAAAGGATCTCGGTGAGTCTAAGGGTGGTAGGCTGCCGGAAGATAAGCCTAAGCTCAATAGATCGTCGCCCTCGACGTGCGGTCAGTTTAGGGATTTTCGCAGGTTTCGTTCTTCCCGACTGTGGGCTTCGCAGCGTGGTCGCTTTGGAGCCCGTTATCAAGGGTTTCGTGGTTTCAGAGGAGCAGGACGAGGCTTCTCCGGAGCCGCCTCTTCCTCGTCCTCTTCCTCGTCCTCTTCCTTTAATCGCAAGCCACAATGAAGCGAGGCGGGCTCTAGAGGGAAGCCCGGTTATCGGGGGTCGTTTGCGCGATTTTCTTCCTTCTTGGGCCCAGATTACGTCAGATCAGTGGGTGTTGCAGATTATCAAAGAGGGTTACGCACTGGAGTTTGCCTGCCCGCTTCAAGATTCCTTTGTGATGTCACCCAGCAAGGGAGCGCAAAAGACGCGGGACATCCGCGTGACTCTGGATCGGCTACTCTCACTGGGTGCCGTAGTTCCAGTCCCTCCTTTGGAAAGAGGCGCCGGTCGCTACTCCATCTATTTTGTGGTTCCCAAAAAGGGCGGTTCTCTTCGGCCAATATTAGATCTCAAAGGCGTGAATCGCGCTCTCAAAGTACCGCACTTCCGGATGGAGACCCTGCGGTCAGTCATTGTCGCGGTACGTCAAGGAGAGTTTCTAACGTCCCTCGATCTCTCCGAGGCCTATCTACACATTCCCATCCGGACGTCTCATCAACGGTTTCTCCGCTTCGCATTTCCATGGGGCCACTTCCAATTTCGGGCCATGCCGTTTGGTCTCGCCACGGCTCCCCGAACCTTCACAAAGGTGATGGTAGTGGTCGCGGCGGCCTTGCGCAAAGAGGGCATCCTAGTCCACCCGTATCTCGACGACTGGTTGATTCGGGCAAAGTCCAGTCGAGAGTGTGTGCAGGTCACGGACAGGGTGGTGGCTCTGTTGCGATCCCTCGGCTGGGTGGTGAACGAATGCAAGAGTTGTCTGTGCCCGACTCAGGAACTCGAGTACCTGGGAGTGCGCTTCGACACGGCACGGGGCTTGGTGTGCTTGCCGGAGCGCCGTGTTCTGGCTTTGCGGACTCTTGTCCGCTTCTTCAGGGGGATGCCCGCTCCGTCCACGTGGTGGTGGTGCCTTGGGCGTGCTTCCATATGCGTCCGCTCCAGAGTGCCCTGCTGCGTCGTTGGTCCAACCAGTTCGACTCGTTGAGCAGGAGATTGCCTTGCCCGAAGACGGTTCGCCGATCGCTCCGGTGGTGGCTCTCCTCCGAGAACCTGACGCGGGGGGTTCCCTTGGAGCCTCCGCTTTGGGTCCCGTTCACGACGGATGCCAGTTTATCCGGCTGGGGTGCTCACTGCGAGACCCGCTTCGCTCAGGGAGTATGGTCTCCCCTGGAGGCCTCTTGGTCGATCAACCGGCTCGAGTTGCGGGCGGTGCGACTAGCCCTATTAGCCCTCGAAGCCCTAGTCCTCGGCCGTCCGGTGCGAGTCCACTCGGACAATGCGACCACAGTAGCTTACATCAATCGCCAAGGGGGCACCGGCAGCGTAGCCCTGGAATCGGAGGCGACGGCTTTATTCAATTGGGTGCAGACTCGTCTTCCGGCGATCTCGGCAGCACATATTGCAGGCGCAGAAAATGTTCAGGCCGATTTTCTCAGCAGAGTGCGGGTAGACCCCGGAGAGTGGGAGCTCAACCCGCAGGTTTACGCGCAAATAGTTCATCGGTGGGGGCCGCCTATCATGGACCTCATGGCGACGTTTCAGTCGGCCAAGACGGGGCGCTTCTTCAGCAGGCGAAGAGAACGCATGTCCGAGGGGCTCGATGCTTTCATTCAACCGTGGCCCACATCCGGTCTTCTTTGTCTTTCCTCCGTGGGCTCTGATCGGACGGGTCGTTCAACGCATCGAGAGTCACCGGGGTCGCGTGTTGCTGGTAGCTCCGGATTGGCCCAGGAGGCCCTGGTATGCCGACCTGGTCAGGCTGCGAGATGGTGTTCCTTGGCTCTTGCCCGCGTTGCCGGATCTTCTTCTTCAGGGACCCTTGCGAATGCCCCAAGTGGGTCGATTCTCGCTTACGGTTTGGCCATTGAGAGGGCTCGGTTGAAAAAGAAGGGTTACTCCCCCGCGGTGATTGCCACCCTCCTGCGAGCGAGGAAAACGTCCACCTCTCTTACTTACGTTCGGATATGGAGAATCTTTGAAGACTGGTGCTCCCGCCGTGGAGTCCGTGCAGCGACGGTTTCCGTGCCCGTCGTTTTAAGTTTTCTTCAGGATGGTTTTGATAAGGGCCTTGCTGCTAGCTCCCTGAAAGTCCAGCTGGCGGCTATCTCCTGTTATCGCAGCAAAGTTTTGGGCCGTCCCCTCGGGTCTCATCCGGACGTGCGGCATTTTCTTACGGCGGTATTTCATCTGCGGCCTTCCCGCAGGATCTTCGTTCCTCCGTGGGACTTGAATCTCGTGCTGCGGGCCCTGGTTCGCGAACCTTTTGAGCCCCTGAGTAAAGCGTCTCTAAAAGATCTCACGCTGAAGACGGTTTTTCTCGTGGCCATCTGCTCGGCACGCCGTATTTCTGATCTACAGGCGCTGTCCTGCCGGGCACCTTTTTTGTCTTTTTCCCAGGATCGGGTGGTTCTCCGTCCGGTCCCTTCCTTTTTGCCAAAGGTGGTTTCTCCTTTTCACGTAAATCAGACAGTGTTCCTTCCGGTGCTGCCTTCGGACTCCGTTGGGACTGTGGACAAGGGTCTTCACCGTCTCGATGTGGGTCGTGTGCTTCGTCGTTATTTGAAGGCTACCGAATCTTTTCGAAAGACCGACCGATTGTTCGTGCTCTTTGGTGGTGCACGAAAGGGGGAGGCGGTGGCTAAAGCCTCCATTGCCAGATGGCTCAAAGAAGCAATCGCGTCCGCGTATCTGTTGCAGAGGCGGCCAGTTCCGGAGGGGATCCGAGCCCATTCCACAAGGGCTCAAGCGACCTCTTGGGCGGAGTATAGCCTAGTTCCGCCAGCGGACATCTGTAAGGCGGCCACTTGGTCGTCATTACATGTTTTCAGTAAACACTATCGGTTGGATGTGTCAGCCGCTCGGGATTCCTGTTTTGGTTCGGCGGTTCTGCGCGCCGGATGGCAAGGTCCCGCCCGGTGTTGACTGCTCTGTTACATCCCGATTGTGGAGGAGTAAACTGGAGGACCGATCAGGAAATGGAAATTACACTAACCTGGTAATTGTAGTTCCTGGAGGGTCCAGTTTAGTCCTCCTTCCCTCCTGACTATCAGATAATTTAGTGCGGCGCGCTTTTCCGAACGGTTTGGTCATAAGACAGTTTTCTCCTTTCCGTTCTGCCTTCCTTGTGGCCGCGCTCTTTGCAAGTGCTATTCCTTTTCGTCGATTTCAGTCAGCTCTTTGGGGATTTTCGCTGTGGGCTGTCTTTTTGATACCGGGGCGTCGTTGGAGGCGCGGTGCAGTGTTCTGGCTTCCTCGTTTGGGGAGGGGGTTGATATTTATTAAGGGGAGCGAGTTTATTCTTTAAATCAGCATTTTTTTTCTATTACTCTGTGTTGCTTCGTTAAGTTTGCTTTGTTACTAGTACACTGGGGGCTTCTGGGAGCTCCGTCTGCATATATACTACAGAAGATTTGATTGGTCCAGTCTCCAGGCTGCAGGAGGAGGTGCACTACCCGATTGTGGAGGACTAAACTGGACCCTCCAGGAACTACAATTACCAGGTTAGTGTAATTTCCATTTTTTCGCATACCATGACAGTCATGAACTTCACTTCTAAGCAAGGATATATGTAGTATGATCTCAGTCTCTCAAATTTACTGCTAGTGCTTGGTGTAGTACTTGCATCGTGTCAAAGAGCGCCTCTTGCTGGAGTTTGTAAGATGTAACATGTATGGGTAGTTTGTCAAGATGTGCTTGGAAATTCTTCTTTTTCAAGCCTGTGGCAGTCAACATGAAGGGAAATATTTCTGTATCCTTCTGCCATATTTTCTTGGTCTCTGACTGCATTTCTTGGTATTTCAGGATCTTCTGCCTCTCCATGTGATTCACAGACTAGTCGCTTGGAACGGACACCTCTATTATCAATGCTGTTCTGGTGTTTCTCTCCTTAACCACTATATCCAGCTTCCTTGCATCAAGCTTTTTATCAGTCAGAATGGGAGTATATCTCAGGTGGTCATAACCTCTTCATTCTCTGTAATTCTCTTAGGGTCATGATCCCAGTGTTTTTTTTAGGCACAGTGATGTTGTAGTCCTTACAGAGTTTCTAATTGATGAGGCGCGCTACTTTGTCTTTCTGTATAGAAATTTTCTGCTATCAGAACTCCACAGCCAGCTAATGAGGTGAGTCACCGTTTCCATGTCTTTCTTACAGAATGAACATGTCTGTGTTGCCAGTTTTTTCAGTGCTTGCTGTAAACCATCTCGTCTGTAAGCCGCTGTCCTGGGCTGCAACTATCAATCTCTCATCCTTTGGTTTCAGTTCACCCCTTCTTAACCATTCATGTTTCCGTTCTTGATCGACAAAGGGTTCCTGGAGTAATACTCTGTATTTGCCATTTGTTTTTCCTTGTTTGTTGAACTAATTCTTTGAAGAGTTTTTTTCTCTTGTTTTGCAAATTTTGTTGCTTTCTTCCCTGTGTATGCTTGTGAATTTTCACTCATTCCTTCTGATATACCACTAGGGCCGAGGCATAAAAGTGGTTTACAATAAAATGATCATAACAGCTGCAAAGAAAAAAAGGGAAAGAACGCCAATTAAAATAAAAGGACAGAATAGAAAAGGGACAGAAGAGAATAGTAGCTCTGTATGTGTCTTTGTCCTATGTGAGAGTCCGCAGAATCTTTGAGAGTTGATGTGAGGCACACTGCTTCAGGGCCTTGCCAGCGCCCTTGCTGGCATCCTTGACAGGGATCCTTGCATTTCTTCAAGCAGATCTGGATAAGTGCCTGGCCTGGCCCTGCCCTTGGCTCGTTCGGGTACAAGTGGCCACCCTGGTGTGTTGTCATGGGCAGATCCAGGGAGCATCGCATCCAGATGTGGTATGGATTCTGTGGGCAGTAAAACAGGTGTGACCTACCAGGCGAGCAGTGGGTACCTGCATGGGATTTGAATCTTGCACTGTCCGCATTGATGTCTGAGCCTTTTGAGCCACTGAGGGTGGCTAAGTTGAAGGATCTCACCTTGAAGACAATGTTCTTGATGGCGATTTGTTCAGAGAGGAGGATTTCTGAGCTGCAGGCTCTCTTGTCGAGAACAATTCTTGTCGATCTCTAAGGAAAAGGTGGTGCTTTGCATGGTTCCCTTGTTTTTGCCCAAGCTGGTCTCAGCATTTCATGTGAACCAGCCTGCGATGTTGCCAGTCTTCTCAGGATTGGGTCTTCCGAGGAGGACTGTCAACTGCATCTCTTGGATGTGAAGTGGATGTTGCATCAGTATCTGAAGCACATGGAGGGGTTTCGGAAGTCTGATCGGCTGTTCGTGGTGTTTGGGGGGCTGGGTAGAGATGAGGCAGCTTCCAAAACCACAGTGATGTGCTGGATCAAGGAGGCAATCGCTTTGGTGTACTTTCTTAACCCTTGTGGCACTGGCCGGCGCTTAAGAGCACACTTTACGAGAGCGCAGGCGGCGTCTTGGGCGGAAGGTGCCCTG
Source organism: Ichthyophis bannanicus (assembly GCA_033557465.1). Lineage (NCBI taxonomy): Eukaryota > Metazoa > Chordata > Amphibia > Gymnophiona > Ichthyophiidae > Ichthyophis > Ichthyophis bannanicus. The sequence continues at coordinate 1,876,423,388 of CM066031.1, read as the reverse complement.
GTGCCTCTGGCAGACATTTGTAGGGTGGTAACATGGGCATCATCGCACACCACCTGCGTCATTACTGGTTGGACGTGCAGGTGGCATGATGCGGGCTTCGGGGTGTCGGTGTTGCAGGCCAGGCTCGCAGGTCCTGCCCGTGTCTAGTACTGTTCTGGTACATCCCGCTTATCTGAACTGGACTAGAGGGATGATGAGGAAGGGGAAATTAGGTCTTACCTGCTAATTTTACTTTCCTTGAATCCCTCCTGTCCCGTCCAGGACCCTCCCGGAGTGTTCTCAATTCTGTATAGAGTTGGCGAGCCTGGTTCTTGCAATATCCATAAGTAGTTTTGGGGACCAGGGTGAGTATTGCAGTCTTGCAGAGACTGTATTGATCCCAAGCTCAGGATGTCTCTTGGGCTGGCTATTGGCGTATTCTTAGCGGGTCAGTTGATCCATACAATGAAATAAAATGAAATAAGATCATTAAAAAAAAAAAAAAAAGACAGATATATAGGACAAAGGCAATGTTTTGTATTCGGATATGTGAAATATGCCCTGAAGGAGAGCTCTTTGTCGGTTTTCTTCCTTATTCTTGCTATTTGGTACTGGTTAGTGGTTCCAGTTTGCTTTGTCAGGTGGTTTCTGGCTCTAGTGAGCAATTAGGTGGTTTCATGGGCTGACATCATAAAGTTGTGGGCATGCTCAGTCTCCAGCTTCTGGAGGGGAGTGGCAACCCAGTTGACTGGACTGGAGGGATTCAAGGAAAGTAAATTAGCAGGTATGACCCAATTCCCCTTATGTTGTGTTACTATGTATTATTACGTTCCTATGTTACATCTTTCAATGTAAACGTTAAGCATCAATGCTAAGTTCTGTTTAACGTGTTATATGTAAATCGCCTTGACCGTTAGATAAGGCGGTATATAAAACCAGTTAAATAATAGCAGAAAACCCAATTGACTTATCGAATCTGCCAAATTATTCCTGTCCACTTTGATAAGAGTAAATATCAGTTACCAGCTATAAAGCAAAGACTTCTTGCAGGATCTCTCGCCTTCTCCAGAACAGGTTTGGTTGTCTGTCTTGTTTACCCATCTAAAGTGATAGGATATAAACATACAAAATCCCCCACTTAGTTCACACCCAGTACCCTTTCTTTCCTTTGTTTAGTGACAATAATCCTATCAGGCTCCCCTACAGAGGCAGCAGCCCAAGGGCCCCCATAGGCCAAAGGCGCCTCAGCTGCATTCTGGTGGGGGCTTTTGACTCCTTGGACATAGACACTCTTCCACAGGAGGGTCACTGTCTGCTCCGCACGGGGGCGCATCTGGTATTCTTCACCCACCTGTGGCCCAGCATTACCACCGACACCTGGACTTTACAGGTTATGAAGGATGAATACCTCCTCCACTTCGAGCAAGTGCCACCATCCTTCTACCCAGGGGAGTTCCCAATGGATCCTCTTGATGAAGAACCCCTTCAACGGGAACTCTCCACTCTCCTCCTCGATGAAGCATTGGAGCTCATCCCCCAGTCTCAGAGGATTTTTACTCTTATTTCCTGGTCCCTAAGAAAAACCTCAACCACTTCCTGGTGAAGGAGAAGTTCAAGATGGTCTCCCTTGGAACGTTGCTGCTCTACCTCCAGCGGGAGATTGGATATGCTCCTTGGATCTTAAAGATGTTTAAAATCACATCCTGATCCATCCCGTCACCGGCAGTGCCTCTGATTCGTCATCGGAGGCTGCCACTCCCAGGGTCTTCACAAAGTGCTTAGCGGTAGTGGCTGCCTTCCTCAGGGTACAAGGTGTGTAAGTCTTTAAATAAGTGGATGGCTGGCTCATTCGAAAGAGGACACCCGATGAGGTCTCCTGTGGTGCGCTGTACCATCCTTGTTCTCGAACACTTGGGGTTTGTCATCAACTATCCCAAGTCCCATCTGCAGTCCATGTAACACCTCTAGTTCATCGGCACCCTCCTCAACTGCTCAAGTCAAAGCGTGTGTTCCAATCACCAGGCCCGATGACTGACTGTTCTTGTCCGGTTGGTGAGTGCCAGCACCCTCAGTCTTGGTTTGCCTCATGCTGCACCTCATGGGTCACATGGGCTTCCACGGTTCATGTCGCCCCATATGCTTGCCTCTGACTACGGCAGGCCCAATGGAGCCTCTCCACTCAGTGGATGCAGGAAACGGGGTGCCTGGAGGACATGATTCAGGTGACCCCACTGCTTGTCGACTCGAATCTGGTGGCAGCAGCCGCTGAATCTCCTGACAGGGCTTCCTTTTTTAGGCACCCCCACATCAGCACATAACTCGCCTGACCTGTCATGCATGCTACTTGTTCCAGCCATGTTACCTCCCTTCTGATTCACCTTTACTGGCTCCCCCTTAAGTGCCATTCCCAATACAAACTTATGATACTTGTTCGCAGAGCCCTTCATACTGGCATTCCCACCTATCTTTCTGATGTACTCCATATCCACGCTCTGCCCCGACAGCACACTCCAGCCATCTCCACCTGCCCTCAGCCTCCGCTGCCCGTTTGGAATCAACTCGTCCTTCTGCCCTTTATTATATCACCTGCCCTTCACCTGGAACACCCCTACCCCAGGTTCCATAGCATGCTCAAGGCACACCTCTCCTGCGCTGCTTTTCATCTCCCTCCCTCTAACCCCTAGCCTGTGTCTGCTCTTCGTTTTCCTCTCCCTCTCTGTATGAATGTACGATCTTTCCTGTTATGAATTGGCGTTCATTTCCTTTTCTGTCGTCTTTTGTACCGTATTTAGAATTGTGCACTGCCCTGCTGCGTGAAGGTGCAGTATATCAAATAGAATAAACATAAATGTCGAAACATCCAGCCTCCTAGGTCACCATGGCCTTTCCAGACAATACTCTAACATCGACCTACTGCACTAATCTGGTCATGGAGTTGTAACTGTATTTACAGAATTACAACTTTAATAATTATCAGAGCCAGAAATTGCCACCTATATTTGCCCCCTTCCCTTCCTCCTTACTTTGGACATGTATGTCCTCAATCCCTTCAGTCTCCAGTTTGTAGCTGCAGTGTAAAGTTCTATAACCCTGTGCCCATCCCCTGAGTCCCCCTCTGCCCGCCATTCTAGAGGTGACTGGCTCTGTGTCCTAGGTTTCTGGGATATGAGACTTAGAGGGGAGAAGAGATGAGGTGGGGCCATGATTAGCTCTAAGGCTGAGCAGGTGATTGGGGGGGGGGTGCTTTGATCCTCCTGAAGAAAGGGGCACATGACCTCAAATCTAAGTCATTTGCAACCCTTGCAGGTGTCCTGGATGATCTATTTTCCTTGTCACACTTAGTTAAATTATAATAAAGTTTGAAAAACTGCTGACTATATATACTTGTTGGCCAGAGTACCTTCTGCTGGTTTAAGTATTGGTAGCCAGTACTTGTAGGCAATTTCTCTAAATGGATACTACGTACAGTTTGCTTTGGCCATACTCTTCTCCCCTCCCCCCAGAAAAGCACTTAGTTTCAGCTTTTTCCCCGCTTTCATCTTTGGCAGGATAAAAAAAGAGGGCGCTTAAACACTGTTTCCCTATTAATGCTTTTTTTTTAAAATTTCTTTAGGCATGGTGGTGAGGATTATGTTTTCTCCCTCCTTACTGGCTATTGTGACCCTCCCGCAGGGGTGAGCCTCAGGGAAGGGCTCTACTTTAACCCCTACTTCCCTGGACAGGCTATGGCAATGGCCCCACCCATTTACGATGAGATCTTGGAGTATGGCGATGGTAAGCAAAGGGATTATGGACAAATAGACTGTTGCTGGTGCTGTGCCTTCATGCTGTCTGTAAGGGGAGGTTCTGACTCTTTCCTGGGGCTGTTTGATGAAAGGATGCATGGTGAGATGTCTTGTTACTTATCTGCTTCGTTTTCTCTGCCAGTTTTCCAGTTACTGAGTTGCATCTCTTTCCCTGTGGCTGGCTGGCTTCTCTTGAAGGCCAAAAGACGAAGGAGGGTCTGTGGTATTACAGTAAACTGGAAAACGGATGAGCCTGAAGGTATTTATATGTTGTTTTATTCTGTGTCCCCTTAACTTCAGGTACCCCAGCCAGCATGTCCCAGGTTGCTAAAGATGTGTGCACATTCCTGAGGTGGGCAGCTGAACCAGAACACGACCATCGTAAACGCATGGGGCTAAAGGTGAGTGGCAGCAGCCGGACAACTCCTATTATTCTTGGGTTTGTTGCCTTGCCCATAGCAGAGTCTCCAACCATTGGAGAACTCCCCAAAACGGAGATGTCTCTTTATAGCACAGCTGAGCATCAGGAACTCCTTTTTGGATTAAGGTGGTGTCACACTGTGGAGCCTTTTGAAAGAAGTGTGTTCAGTATATCTGTCATGAAGTACAAGTGTGTTTAGAGTAATATGAAAGCAGAAAGAGATGCTTGGACTCCAGGAAGGCACATTTTGAGAACAGTAACAGAAAGGATTCATCCTATGGAGCCTGGAGCTGGGGCAGAGTTAAAAAAAAAAAAAAAGTCCAGAGCTTTCGAGCATGTGCAGTAATAGTCTTGCACAGTGATGCTGACATTACTATCTTAGCTCGGTTCAAAGTTACTATTAAGAGAAGCTGGTTTCTTGGTGAGGTGGAAGGGTTTTGTTGTGAATTGGTATCTTATCCTTGGAGCACCTGTTACAGGGAAGCAGCTTTAGCTTTTTCCAAGGACAAGCAGTACAGCAGTCGTCTTATGTGGTAATCCCTAGCAGTGGGGAAAATCCAAATGCTAATGGGTAGAAACCAACATGTTAGCAGCAACAGACCATTTGGAGGAGTGGAGGAGTGGCCTAGTGGTTGGGGCAAAGTACTTCGGGCCGGAAGGTCGGGGGTTCAAATCCCACTAGAGGACAGCAACCTTGGGCCGGAAGGACTGGGGTTTCTAGTCCCACAGGTGCTCCTTGTGGTCTTGGGCAAGCCACTTAACCCTCCATAGCCCATGTTCCCTGTAAAATAGTTCTCTGTGTGCTGTGCTTTCCTGTCTAATCAATGTGTTTATACCTCAAAAATGTCCTGTCATGATTTGACAATTTCCAATCTGTAATCAAACCGCTGTTGATCGCTGGAAGTAGCGGTATACAAATGTATACTAAATAAATAAATAAATAAATGTTTTTTCTATTAAAAGTCAAACTGAAAATAATAAAAACGGGCCCAGAGGTTGATGAAGTTGAATTCTAAACCTCCAAGAAACTCTTCGGGGCAGACTGACAAATGATCTTTTATTTGGGTTACAGTGCCTTGCAGGTCTTTGACATCCTGATGCTTGGAGCCATGTAGTTTGTCCTACAATCCTACACTACCACTGCTGGAGGTGCTATGTCATAAGCGTTGTGTTTACAACTACTTAGATGACATTAATACACTTGGGTTATGGAATGACACAATCTACTGAATCAAAGTATGTTGTTGGTATGAGGTGATCTTCAAAGTTAACACAGTGCTCTGGAAACGTTCCTTCTCGCTACATCTAGCACTCGGGGTTGCTTGCCCTGTCGGATGTTAGCAAATGACTTTTGAGATCTTTGTTAAATTTAAAGCCACTTCAACCATGGTCATGCCGCAGAGCTTTGCGCCTTGTATTTAATGTCAAGCTTTTTAGATGTTGCTAGTAGGGGGAGAGGAGTTATTTTAAAATATCTTCAACTTAAGATTTGGCAGTTTGGTGGACTGGTAGACAGTGGATCCGAAAGGAGTGGTGTTTGACTGTAGGATTATATTAAAGTCCTATTTATCAGGTTATACTTCTGGAAATGTTAGGATAAGTTACTTAGTTTTTGAGAAACCTTGGTTCTAGAGCATCTTGCTAGACCAGTCTAGACAAGTGAGTTATGCCCCCATGCCATCAGATGATGGAGACAGAGAAAAGACCAGAACTTCAGTGACATCACTGATACTAAACATGATGCACCCTCCAGGTTTTTTTTTTTCTGTCTCCAGCAGGTGGTGGGCGTGTACTGGTACAGTGAAGCTCCTGGGCTCCTTGCAGCCATCCTTAAAGGAGCACCTTCCAATAGAATCCTGTTGGCAGAGGTCTTCAGAGTGTATTTTAAAATACCCCGCTGGAGTTTCCCATCCACCATAGGGGGTCTTGCTCCTGGTCAAGAGGACCAATGTACCTGGGAGCGAGAGGGTCTGGCCTTAGTAATGCCTACCAATTTCTCTTTATTTAAAAAACAAAACAAAAAACCCCCACACACAGTTCTTCAGCAGTAGAACAGCCAGTCTTCTCCTCTACTCCCTGCTCCCCACTGTCACACTTCCAAGGTGAAGAGGGCTCATGTGGGTGAGTTTGTTGCCTCTGAAGGGGGAGGGGAGGGAGACAGGAAACTATGGGCCGCAGAATCAATTGCCTCAGGGGGGCCTTGCAGCCACAGGGAGCAGGTGCCAGCTCAATCCGATGAACAGGCTGTGTGTGTGGCTATGGTGTTGTCCCTTAGGCTTCGCGGGTCCAGCTTGGGGAGTGATTGCTACCAGGCACCTCCATTTTCAGCCAGAGAGGCAGTGTGACTGTCTCTGCTTGCCACGCAGGCCAGCTGCTTCATTTGTGCAGTACCTCTCTGAGCTTTCCTTACCACCTAGGGTTCTTCAGTGCTGCTGGCCTTGGCTGCGGGAAGTGGTGAAGGCTAGAGGATGACGGGGACACTTTGAATATTTTGGGGGGGGGGGGGGGGTTCCAGGAAGAATGAGCTTCCAGCCCTGATCTCTGTTTCCATTTTCATCTTGGAGAGCCAACAGACAAAGAGAAATCGGTCATCGGCTGATACCGAGGAAGCCAGCCAGAGCTTTTTTGTTCCCACTAGTGTTGCAACAGTTGATGTCTGCGGAGTGGGAAGCCCCAGATGCTACACTATGGAGTGGATGTTGTCTGGGTAAAATTTGCACATGGTATCAAGCAGACCTGGATAAGTGTTTATATTTCCCCAAAGGTGAAAGCCTTAGTGATGGCGGTCACGAAGCCTATCACCTTTTCTGTGGAAGGGGGGCTGCTCTTCGAGATCAGCAGGATAGAAAGCTGGAGGGTTTGCTGAAAACAGGATTCTCTAGGAACAAGCAGGAAGTCAGTCCTTACATATGGGTGACGTTGGCGCCGACGGAGCCCGTGCGGAGCATTTCCCCAGCTTTCAAAGAAAGCCTTTGGGAATGCTACCACGCATGCGTGGTCCCTTTCCTGCCCAAGGGTGCCATCTTGCTCAATCTCTAGGAACAAGCAGGAATAAGTCATCACATATGGGTACGTCGGTACCGACGGAGCCTGCGCGGGAAAGCTCCCCAGCTTTTCAAATGAAAAGCTTTTGGGGCCTCCCACTGCACATGCGCGCTGCCTTCCCGCCTTCCTGACCAGCTCTCCTCAGTTCTTCTTTTTTTCCGCGGCGCCAGCAGGTCGTGTTCCTGTCACCGCTGAAGAATTTGTTACTTTTGTTTGTTTCTTTAGACCGCGTACCTGCCTTCCCCATACCGATACCGGTATCGCCGGTCTTTCTTTCTTTCTATATACAAAAAAAAAAAAAAAAGACTTTTTTTATTTTTTCTTCAGCACAGCTTGGTACCCGGCGTTAGGCCTTAAGGCCTACACAATTTCTCCTCATGGAGAAGCCAGTCCCTGGTTTCAAAAAATGTACCAAATGCAGTGCTGTCATTTCTGTCACAGACACCCATGAATGGTGTCTCAAATGTTTGGGACCTGAGCACTCCATACCGGACTGCCCATCCTGCACCCAGATGTCTAAACGCGGTTTGCAGAACCGGGCTAACAAGCTCCATGTGCTGTTTCCTTCAGAAGCATCACAGTCGTCCAGGTCTTCCTCTCCGGATGGATCTCAGGTAACCAAAACTTCTGTGGGCAAATCCTCTAAAAGCAAATCTCTTTCTAAAGATCGAGAGGCTCTCAGTTCTGAGTTCGAGGATTCTGCCCAGGCCAAAAAACCCCGGCGGGAGGTTCCGGCCTCCAAAGCAATCATGGGGTCACAGGTTGACATCGATGGCACGGCCTCGACAGATCACCTGTTGGACTGTTCTGGGGTACCGACCCATACCGGTACCGACATCCAGGCAGTAGTGGCGTCTATGGGCAGTACTGTCCAGACCATGCAGCAGGCCGTACTGGCCTTCATTAAGGCTGCGACGCCCTCGGTACCGATTTCATCGGTACCGACCCCGGTTCCGGTATCTACACCGGAACCGAGACCATCGACTTCTAAACGTCGATCGGTTTCGCATACCGGATTCCGGCTTTCGCCCGGTACCGATCCCATGCCCGATACGCCCGATGTCGATACCGATCGGTATGCGTATCGTACATTGGAAGCACAGAAAGAGTACTCAGATTCTTCTGATGAATTTAATTCCTCTGATGACTCTGTTGAGCTTACTCTTCCTGAGGAGCCCTCTTCTCCCAAGAGGAGGATGTCTCCTCCAGAGGATTTATCCTTTCAGGATTTCATTGTTGATGTAGCTAAAGCACTTTCTATTACTACATCTTCTGAAAGAGAACCCAGATCAAAAATATTGGACATTTTAGGATACTCAAAAGCTCCTAAAGAGGCAGTCACTCTGCCTGTCCATGAAATCCTTCAAGAACACTTGATGGATTTGTGGGAGACTCCTTTAACACTGTCTCCCCATTCCCGCAGGTTGGACACCATGTATAGGGTCCCTCCTTCGCCTGGGTTCCAAAAAACTCAGCTGCCTCACCACTCCATTGTGGTGAAGTCTGCTATGAAGAAAATAAAGAGTCCTAAGAGGCATTCTTCTACCCCTCCAGGGCGTGAATGTAAGAACCTAGACTCTTTTGGAAGAAAGATGTTCCAGGCTAGTATGCTTATAGCCAGGATCAACTCTTATAGCCTTTATATGGGCATGTATCTTGGGCAACTTGCCCTAAAAATACAGAATTTTGCCCCCTTTATCCCTGATGATCAAAGGGCGGACTTCTTTTCTATGGTGACACAACTTTCAGAGGTCTCCAAGTTCTCCAACAGGGCAGCCTTTGATTCTTTCGAAGAATTGCTATTGCAGCCCGACGTCTCGCTTGGCTCCAGGCTTCTAACCTAGAACCCTGGGTTGTAGAAGGCCTCAGGAATCTGCCCTGTACCGGTGAGAACTTATTTGGGGAAGACTGGCAGATTAAAGCTGCTCAAATGGATGCAGAAAATGCCACTCTAGACTTTCCAAGTCTACTTCTACCCCTACCAAAAAGAAGCCTTTTAAAAGGCCTTACTATAAAAAGACCAGATTTCCCACAAATACTGGCCAGCAATCTGCTCAGCCTCGCCTTGCGGCTAAGCGTCAACAATCTAAGCAGGTAAAGTCAAAGCCTGCAGTGTCTGCTACATCCCAGCAGGCTCAACCCCCTCAGGGGTTTTGACTTCCCTCTAGAGAACTTGCCGTTTCTAGCTCTAGCACAGCCAGAGCCCCTCACCATTCCTGGAAGGCTAGCTCATTTTGCTCCCAGATGGGAGCAAATAACATCAGAGCAATGGACCCTCTCTATTATCCGAGAAGGCTACAAACTTCATTTCTCCAGCCTTCCTCCCCATACCATGGTGAGGCAATTCAGTTCTCCCCCATCTCTTCTGACCCTGTTGGGTCAGGAAGTCTCTTCTCTTCTTGCCCAAGGGGCAATAGAGGAGGTTCCTCCTCCACAACAGGGGTTAGGTTTCTACTCCCCTTACTTTCTCATAACAAAGAAGACAGGGGGCTTCAGACCTATCCTAGATCTGAGAGAATTGAACAGGTTTCTATTCAAGGAGAAATTCAAAATGCTCTCTCTGGGCCTTCTCCTTCCATACCTTCAGAGTCAAGATTGGCTTTGTTCTCTAGATCTCAAGGATGCGTACACTCATATACTCATCCATCCTTCCCACAGAAAGTATCTAAGATTTCTGTTCCAGGGAAAACATTTCCAGTACAGAGTACTACCCTTCGGTCTGGCCTCTGCTCCAAGAGTCTTCACAAAATGCATGGCAGTCGTAGCCGCATTTCTCAGAGGCATGGGAATCTTTGTCTTCCCATATCTGGACGACTGGCTCATCCGAGCTCCATCTCAGTCAGAAGCCCAGATTTCTCTGGACCGCACAAGGCGTATTCTTCAATATCTGGGACTTGTGGTAAACATTCCCAAGTCCCAACTCATCCCTACTCAGTCCCTGGAATTCATAGGGGCCCAATTGGACTCCACCACTGCAAGGGCCTACCTCCCTCTGGTCCGAGGCCAAAGGCTAATAAGCTTGGCCTCCCAGGCTCAGTCCAGAAATCACTTGTCAGCCAAAGAAATGCTGCAACTTCTCGGCCACATGGCCTCCACGGTTCATGTGGTACCTTATGCTCGTCTCCATATGAGAGCAGCTCAATGGACATTGGCCACCCAGTGGTCTCAAGCATCGGGACTGCTGTCAGACCAGGTACTCACCTCAAAACGTCTGTTTTGGTCTCTCCAGTGGTGGACATCCTCCAAAAATCTGTTGTTGGGGACCCCCTTCCAACCTTCGTTGCCCCAAGCAACCCTCACAACAGATGCCTCCCAAACAGGGTGGGGAGCTCATCTTCAACATCTCTCCACTCAGGGAATCTGGTCTCCCCAAGAGACCACCCTTCATATCAATCTTCTGGAACTGCGAGCAATCTTCCTTGCCCTCACAGTCTTCCATACCCTCCTTGCCAACCTGACTCTCCTAGTTCAGACAGACAATCAGGTGGCCATGTTTTATATCAACAAACAAGGAGGGACGGGCTCTCTGTCGCTTTGCAACGAAGCTCTCAGATTATGGGCCTTCGCCAGAGAGCACCAAATTCATCTTCTGGCAGTATATCTTCCAGGAGTTCAAAACTCTCGGGCATACAGACTCAGTCGAGTTCTGCTCCCACACGAATGGTCCCTTCATATGGACCAGATATGCAGAATCTTTCAGGAATGGGGGACCCCGGACATAGACCTCTTTGCAAGTCCGTGGAATGCCAAACTTCCCCGGTTCTGTTCCAGGACTCCGTGTCAGGGAGCTCAGGCCAACGATGCCTTTCTCCTGCATTGGGGTCAGGAATTCCTGTACGCTTTTCCACCCATTCCTTTGATTCCCAAGACTCTGTTCAAACTTCAGAGGGATCACGGATCCATGATCCTCATTGCTCCACGCTGGCCACGCCAAGTGTGGTTCCCTCTCCTTCTACAGCTCTCCCAGGGCTCCTCCCTGGACCTGGGAGCTGCACCAGACCTTCTGTCTCAGGAGCAGGGGACTTTGTGGCATCCAAACCCCAAGTCCCTACATCTCCGAGCTTGGTTACTGAAGGCTTAAGCCTTCAAGAGTTTAATCTTTCTCAACCAGTGAAAGATATCCTTTATGCCTCTAGGAAACCCTCTACCAGGCGTTCCTATGCTTTCAAATGGAAACGTTTTTCCATTTGGTGTGCCCAACAGGGTCTTGACCCTCTGGCACTTCCATTGAATTCTCTACTAGACTATCTCCTGCATCTCTCCAATGCAGGCCTCAAGACGAATTCAGTACGAGTCCATTTAAGTGCTATTACAGCATCCTTAAAACCTATAAATGGACAATCTGTTTCCTCTCATCCTCTTATTGCAAGATTCATGAGAGGCCTAACCCTCACTAAGCCTCCCATCCGGCCTCCTCCGGTAGCATGGGACTTGAATTTAGTTCTGGGTCAACTTATGAAGCCACCTTTTGAACTGTTGGTATCTACCTCCCTGAAATTTCTTTCTTGGAAGGTCCTTTTCCTTATTGCAGTCACTTCGGCTCGCCGCATCAGTGAACTGCAGGCTTTGGTGGCAAATCCACCTTATACCAGATTTCATCATGATAAGGTGGTCCTTAGGACGAATCCCCACTTTATGCCTAAAGTGGTCTCGCCTTTTCATCTTAATCAAGAGGTATATCTACCTGTCTTTTTTCCGGCTCCTCATGCATCCAGTGCAGAGAGGAACCTTCATACTCTTGACTGTAAAAGAGCTCTCGCCTTTTACCTCAATAGAACTCAGCCACATCGAAAGTCTTCTCAGCTTTTCGTGGCTTTTGATCCTTCTCATTTGGGACTTCCAGTCGCCAAACGCACACTTTCCAACTGGATTGCTCAGTGTATTTCCTTTGCTTACCAGAGTAAGAACATTTCTCTGGAAGGCCATGTCACAGCTCACAATGTGAGAGCCATGGCCACTTCTATGGCTCATCTTCACTCTGTATCCATAGATCAGATCTGTCGAGCAGCCACTTGGGCCTCTGTGCATACCTTCACAGCCCATTACTGCTTGGACAAGGACTCCCGCCGGGATGCCTTGTTTGGTCAGGCTGTCCTCAAACACCTGTTCCATACTTAAACAACTCCTGCCCACCTTCCCAGAATGGATGCCTGAGATCCATCCGAAGATGGTTACCCTTGGAGGGGGATCTCCCAGGCATCTCAGCTAGGGAGTCCCCATATGTGATGACTTATTCCTGCTTGTTCCTAGAGATAGCACAGTTACTTACCTGTAACAGGTGATCTCTGGGAACAGCAGGAATTAGTCATCACAACCCACCCACCTCCCCTAGGAGTTGTCTCTCTATTCCTCTATCTTCCTGTCCTCTCTCTCTATTGTCTCAGCTTTAAACTCGAACTGAGGAGAGCTGGTCAGGAAGGCGGGAAGGCAGCGCGCATGTGCAGTGGGAGGCCCCAAAAGCTTTTCATTTGAAAAGCTGGGGAGCTTTCCCGCGCAGGCTCCGTCGGTACCGACGTACCCATATGTGATGACTAATTCCTGCTGTTCCCAGAGATCACCTGTTACAGGTAAGTAACTGTGCTTTCTCCTTTTGTCCACGGAGCCCTTCAGATGTTTGTCTGGCTTGTCCCCAGAAAAAGTTGATTTTTCTTTCTGAGTTTTATACTCGCCTCCGGTATTGCACTGGTACACCTCCCGACTACCGACCTCGTTGCCTTGGCGTCGAGTTCAGTCTATTTTTGTAGTCTTTCGTTCTTTTCTTTTCCTGGCGTCTTTGCGCCTTTTTTCTCCCACTGGCAGCCCGGAGAGTCTTCGACCTCACAGGGGTACTTTATTCCCCCATGGCTAACAGTGGCTTTAAGAAGTGTGATCGGTGCTCCAAAATTCTTTGACCGACACACACGACTGCTGTCTCCGCTGCCTTGGGCCAGACCAGGGCTTCTTGATTTTGTCAAGGACGTGTCTAAGGCCCTGACGTTCCTGATAGTCAGAGGAGGACCCTCGAGCGGATGAGTTGAAAATCCTCCAGTATGAGGCCTCTCCGCGGGAATCGCTCACAGTGCCCATCCCTCCCATCCTGAAACGGCTGATGCTCTGAATGTGGAAGACATTGGCTTCTGTGCTGGTGGTGAGCAAACGGCTCAATCTATGTATTGAGTCTGCCGGAGCCTGGGCTACCAAAAGTCACAGCTGCTGCATAACTCCATGGTGGTGGAGTCGGCTATGCGTCGGCTGAAAAGCCAGAAGATATATTCTCAGTGCTCCCCAGCAAGAAGGCCCGCACCATGGATGCCCTCAGCAGAAAGTGCTGCCAGGGCTGAATGCTAATCGGCCGCATCCAGGCCTACCAGCTGCGCTTGGGCATGTACCTGAGACCTGGCGAAGGAACTTACCGGGTTCTCAGCTGGTCTCTCCGAGGAACCTTTGCAGCAGTTCAAGAACCTGGCCAAAGCAGTCCGTAAATGCTCCAAATTCATGTCTCAAGCGACCTATGAGGGATTTGAGTCAGCGGCTCGAGTAGCGGCAGCAGGCATCAGTGCACACCGCCAAACTTGGCTACAGTCGTCCGACCTCCAGCGATGAGTTCAGGACAAATTGGTCAATGTCCCCTGCCATGGAGAGAACCTCTTTGGCAAATCCATGACAGACAAGGCTGTCAAGCTGGAGACTGAGTTCGTGATAAGGGCCAGGCTCTCCAAAAAGACCACTGCTGCTCCTCAACAGAAGGGCTTGGATAAAAACTGTGTGACTGGCTCTTAAAGGGAGGCACAGCTTCAGAGGTGCAGCAGGCCACTGCATGCACCATCCAAGTTCTGCAACACTTGGGTTTTGTCAAACTACCCCAAGTCTCACCTCCTCCCGACATGGTGTCTGGAGTTCATTGGGGCAGAGATCAAAACTCTTGTCAAAGACTTTCTTGCCCAGGGACCGAGCTAATTGCCTCAGGACTCTGGCTTGGGATGTACAGTACCGTCCCTCGGTTCCCGCTTGGCTTCTCCTGTGCCTCCTCGGTCACATGGCCTCCACGATCCACATCACCCCCGACGCTCACCTCCACATGAGGGCGGTGCAGTGGTGTCTCCGGGACCAGTGGTCTCAGGCCACGGGCAACCTCAGACAGAGTTTCTGTGACCCATCAATTGGCGCATTCTCTGGTCTGGTGGCAGTCTCCCTAGCATCTTGAGGTAGGCATGCCTTTTCAGGCCCGAAGCCCCTCAAGGGTCCTCACCATGGATGCTTCCTTGCTTGGCTGTGGAGCCCACTGTGGAGATCTCCACACTCAGGGCAGCTGGTCACCAGACGAGAGCACCCAGCAGATCATCCTCCTGGAGCTTCGAGCCATACACCTAGCCCTGAAGGTCTTCTGTCACCATCTGCGTCACCAGCTGGTGCTGGTCCTGGTCCAGATGGACAACCAGGTGGCGATGTTCTACGTGAACAAACTGGGAGGCATGGGGTCTCATACCCTTTGTCAGGAGGCACTGGTCCTCTGCTCGTACGCAGTCCAACAGGGTATCCTCCTGTGGGCAGTCTGCCTGCCAGGCCAGGACAACCTGCTGGCTGACAGGCTCAGCAGAGTTCTCCAGCTGCACGAGTGGTAGCTGGACTCCAGAGTAGCCAGTCGACTTTTCCGGCTATGGGGGGGAACCCGTGATGGATCTGTTTGCCAGCCCGGACATCTTTCAGTTGCCCCGCTTCTGCTCCCGGCAGGCTCACCCCTCCAGGGTGGCAGCGGACACATTCCTGGTCTCGTGGTCGGAAGGCCTCATGTATGCCTTCCCTCCTATGCCGCTGATCTCCAAGACCTTTTCAGGACCCTCCGACAGGGCCTCACTCATCCTGATAGCTCCTTGATGGCTTGATGGCCCAGGCATCTGTGGTTCCTGCTGCTTTTACAGTTGGGGACTCCTATCTCAGGTAGGGGGGGCTCTCTCCTGCACCCCATCCTGGGGTCCCTGTGGCTGCTGAGAGGGTGACTGGCCCCTTTTAACCTTTCAGTTGAGGTGGAAGACATTCTGCTGGCCTCTCGCAACGCCTCTACTAGGAAGGCTCGTGCCCTCAAATGGCGCAGCTTCTCTGTTTGGTGCGCCGAACACGGGATTGACCTGTCCGGTGGCTCTGGTGTTAAAGTACCTTCTCCACCTCTCTGTCTGGGCTCAAGTCTAACTCCGTCTGAGTGCACCTCAGTGCCCTGGTGGCACACCACTATCTGGTGGATGTTAAGCCCTTCTCGGTCCAACTGTTGGTGACCCACTTTCTTCAGGGCCTGCTCTTATCGAAGCCCCGGTTCGCCCTCCGGCAACCGAATGGGACCTCAACGTAGGGTTTGGGCAGCTACCTGCCACCTTCACTACCTCTCTTGGAAGGTGGTTTTCTTGGTCGTGCTTACCTCCACTCGCAGAGTAGCGAGCTTCCAGGCCCTTGTGGAGGCGCCCTATACCAGGTTATACAAGAAAAGAGTGGTGCTTTGCACACACCCCAAATTCCTGCTGAAGGTAGTGTCACCCTTCCATCTCAACCAGGAAGTGGCACTCCCTACCTTCTTTCCAAGACCTCACTCCAATCGGGCATAGACGGTCCTCCACACCTTAGATGGTAACAGGACTTTGTCCTTTTATATCCAGCACACTCAGGGCCACTACAAAGCCTCTCAACGTTTCATCTCCTACAACCCCATGGGTGGCGAACTGTATTGCCCTCGCTTAAGAGTGGACACGTCTCCCGCTGGAATGCCACATCATGGTGCACCATGTCAGGGCCATGGCAGCTTCAGTGGCAAACTTGCGCTCCATCCCAATGGTGGACATCTGCCAGTCTGCCACCTTGTCTTCGGTCCATACCTTCGCAGCCCATTACTGCCTGGAAAGAGAGTCCCAACGGGACAGTGCCTTCAGCCAGGCTGTGCTCCATAACCTTTTTGGGGTTTAGGCAACTCCTACCCTCCGACCCTTCTGTGTTCAGTGTTGGTTCATCGGACACAGGGGTCCTATTGTGGTCTGTGTACACAAACTAAATTGCTGCTGCTTTCAGCTCCCCGTGAGGGATCCCCTATTTTTGCTATGGGCTCTCAGTAGCCTGTAGCTGGGGAGTCCCATATGTGAGGACTGACTTCCGCTCAACAGTCGTCATCTTCGGCGGTCAGCTAGGCCACACTACAGAGATACCAGCTGGGGAAATTGTCTAGCTCTTTCTCTAGTTTGGGTTCCAAAATACAGCCTTTTTGTGGGGGACGAAGATGAAATCAGAGGTCATCCCTGTTTGATGTCTGGGATTTTTTAGCATTTGGTGGTAGTTCAAGACTTTCGTGGCATGCAGGAAGGGTCTGTCCTCCTTGTTAAGAGACGTTCCTAGGTTGAAGTCTCCCAGGGTTATGAGGGGTTTCTGAGGAGTGTTGTGTGCACATATTGACTCAAGAACTTTGGAGAGTTAGTCACTCTAGCAGAAGGGGCTCTGTATGTGAAGTTTAGTGTGATGATGTTGGCTATGGTGATAATGTTGGAGTCGTTTGAGCTACTTGATGTGAGGATTTTGAATTTGAATTGAGTTTTTTGCTAGGATAAGACGACTCCTTTCTTATGGTTTCTAGGGCAGTTGAAGGAGGAGTAGGCAGTTGGAGTGATTTGATTTGAGGATGACCTGGTCGGTTTCATTTAGCCACGTTTCAGTGATAAATAGTATGTCTGTTCTCTGTGTTTCTAGGTAGTTTGTGATAGTATATGTTTTTGTTCTGTATTGACCTTGTGTTGATCAGAGTGCATGTGATGGGAGTGTCTAGCAAGGGTGTTGGTGTGTGGAGATTGTTAGTGGTGGGTGGGTTTTATGCGTATGAGGTATTGTTTCCGGTCAGGCCCCTGATTGGCCTGGGGCTGGAGAGCGGGGAGGAGTCTGACGTCCCGCTCCCTTGCTTGACACAAACTGCAGATGGCCAATATGAGGTTTTGTGCTATAATGCTTGTATACTTGAAGCTATGCAGTAGATGATCAAAGTAGTAAGATGAAGCATAAGAGCAATTGGGCCTATACACTTGCAGTATTCAAAGAGATTTTACTGATTAAAACAGATGGAATCATTGCTTTTCATATATTAAGAGTAATCACCTGTTAGGGTGGATTGTATGTCCAGGTGAGGGCTTTTATAAGGGTAACTGATACCTGTCTGCTAATTGCAGGGAGGGAATCTTGGTTTTATCTAGGTAACTGCAGGTAGTAACCAGATTTTACTAAGGTTTGCATGGAGCAGAGGTTGTGGTATTAAAACATAAGGGCAGTGGATTGAATGAGCTGTGACAATCAAGAATAACACCCTTGATATCTTGGCTGGATTCATTAGCTAGGGTGGACTATTGTTTCACGAGAAGCTGGAAGGTAGTTCAGTTGTTGATTTTTGTCAGTCCGTGCCTAAGGGCCACGCCAAAGGGTTCTCTGGCGAGGCCCTCAGGCACACCCGCTAGCACCAATGTTTAAATGGAGTGTCCGGTGCAGCCTGATTGGCCTCGTGGTTGGGAGCAGGGCTTGGGAAATCCCCTGCTCCTTGCTGCAATGTTGTCAACGCCAGTACCGTCAGGTCAGACACCGGTCCTGCTATTTCTTTTTATTTTCATTTTTTTTCTTTTTCTCTTACTATTGATTCTCATTGCTGGCTTAGGCCTCTAGGCCACCATATTTCAGATACCATTTCTCAGGCATGGAAAAGCCAGTTGGTGGCTTTAGCAAAAAAAAAAAAAAAAAGCACTGTGTGCCAGTACCATTTCAGCCACTGATAAACATGACTGGTGTTTAAAATATTTGGGTCCTGACCATTAACCCACTTCATCCTTTGTGCCATCAAATGACAAAGAGAGGCCTCAAGAACCAAGCCAGGCAGTTTGGATCATTGTTTGCCTTGAGTTCTGTTTCAGTGGCTTCCACTTCAAGGGCATAGACGTCTTCTCATGGGTCTCAGGATTCTTCAAAGTCCAAACACAGAAGTAAGTCTAAATCTGTGGCCGTTTCTAAATCTTTAGCATTGAAGACCGATTCTGATGCCAGAGAAAAGTCCCAACATAAGCATTGTGACTCCCCTAGAGTTGCTTCTGATGCAGATCAGCCAGCCAAAAAGCCCTAATGGGAGGTTGTGCCCTCCAAAGCATAAGTGGAGCTCCGGGATGCTCCCAAAGCATCGACCTCCAGAAAGCTACCGGTTCCTTGTTCTGGGACTGTGGCTCAGAGCCCCATATGTGATTCCATCAAGACATCTGCCATCTCCCTGGCCCAGCGCATGCTGGCTCTTGAGAGGAGTTTGGCAGCACTCCTTGCAGCCTCAGTACCTATAACATCGAGAGCTGCAGGAGATCAGGCTTCAATAACGAGCCTACTGCTGAACACTGTATCAGCCCCAAAACCAACCCTTCAGCCTGCATCATCGGAGTACTCTAGGCAGATTCCTCGGTCAGAACCGGTTGATGCCCCCAGTATCCAACAGACTCAGGCTTCCATTCCTCTTGGTTCTGATACCTCAGAGTATTGGCCTCGACCATAGACTTCCACGAAGCATCGAGGTTGAAGCCATGATTGCCGATACTTTGATTTCTTGCCAGACTCTGATTCAAGTTCTTCAGAATCTGACATTGGGTCACTTGATTCCTGGGAGCTTCCTGACATCCCTTTGCCGCCTCTGGAACTGTGTCTGTCCCCACCAGAGGATATGTCTTTTTCAGGACTTCATCTGTGACATGACAGCGGGGCTCTCCATTACGGTAGCTTCTGAAAAGGAACTGAGGTCTGAGGAATTGGAGATACTCCAATACCCTCCAATGCCCAAAGAGGCTGCTAACTTACCGGTGCATCGTATCCTTCAGGACCTTATGCTCCACATCTGGGAAGCCCCATTCATGGTTCCTCCTGTTAGCAAGAGACTCGATACCATGTACCAAGTGCCTGAGTGCCCAGGTTTCCAAACACCTCAGTTTCCCCACCACTCAAGTAGTGATGATGGAATCGGCAATATGCTGAATAAAGAGCTTAAAAAAAACATTCATCCATACCTCCTGGCAGAGACTAGAGAACCCTGTATGCTTTTGGGTGTCAAAGTTTCCAAGCATGCATGTTAGCCTCCAGGATCAACTCTTACATGGGCATGTTTGTGAAGGATGTCACCCAGGATCTGGAGACTTTCTCCCCCCTGCTTCCAGAGGATAAACTGGTTGCATTTCAGACCCTCATTAAACGTGGAACACTTCTAAGTGTTTTACCAGCACCTCTTTTTATGCCTTTGAGTCCACCAGCAGAGCTTCAATCTGCATTGGGGCTTGCAGAATGGCCTCACATCTCGAGAAATGGATCCAGGATAAACTGGCCAACATCCCATGTACTGGCGAAAACCTTTTTGGCAAGGATTGGGGAGAAAATGCAGGGGAGATTGAAACAGATGATCTTACCTGAAGACAGCTGACCCGTCCAAAAGAGAGGCACTTCCAAAGAAATCTTTTTATTCTAAAAAGAAGAGATACTATCTTTCTTACCTGCCTTATGCTGCCTAGCAACCTCAGCAGAGGCAACAGGGTCCTTGCCAACCTAAACCCCTGGAGGGCCCCCAGCCTCTCCACATTACAGGCAGACTGTCACTATGCCCACAGGTGGCACCTCATAACATCAGAGCAGTATTGTCTAAGAGTTATCAGCTTCACATCAAAACCTTACCCCCCCCCCCCCCCCGCCACCTGCTTCACAGGGGATTATCCCATACAACCCCTTCACAGCACCCTCTTACAAGAGGTGGCCACCCTATTGTCCTGTGGGCCATAGAAAGAGTTCCTCATCCTCATGAAAAGTTGGGCTTGTATTCCCCATACATTTTCATTCCAAAGGAAACATGAGGCTTTAGACCCATCTTAGATCTCAGAGACCTAAACAAGTTCTTGGTCTGAGAAAAATTCAAAATGATCTTCCTAGGAACTCTTCTGCCATACTTCCAGAGAAGCTATTGGCTCTGTTCTCTAAACCTAAAAGAGGCATACGTGCATTTACTGATACATCCCTTGCACAGACAGTATCTGTGCTTCATGTTTCAAGGCAACCATTATCAATACTGAGTTTTCCACTTTAGTCTAGCCTCTGCCCCAAGAGTCTTCACAAAATGCATGGCAGTCATCGCTGCCTACCTACGC
Organism: Ichthyophis bannanicus; assembly: GCA_033557465.1. Classification (NCBI taxonomy): domain Eukaryota; kingdom Metazoa; phylum Chordata; class Amphibia; order Gymnophiona; family Ichthyophiidae; genus Ichthyophis; species Ichthyophis bannanicus. The sequence goes on along the minus strand of CM066031.1, from coordinate 1,876,403,013 downwards.
ACCCTGGGGTATTCGTTTTTCCTTACTTGGGCATCTGGTTGATCAGTGGAGACCCCCCCCCCCCCCCCCATGAGGGAACACACTCCCTTCTTTGCACAATCACGGTGCTCCAACACCTGGGTTTTGTCATAAACTTCCCAAAGTCCCACCTCACTCCGACCCAACAACTGGAGCTCATCAGAGCACTCAGATACTCGACAGGTCCAAGCTTTCCTCCCAGAGGATCGCTTTGCCCGCCTCATTGAGCTAGCAAAAAAGGTACAACATTGGAACCATGTAACAGCTCAGGAGATGCTACAGCTATTGGGACACATGGTCTCCATGGTCCATATTGTCACCTACGCTCAATTACACAAGCGTCAATTGCAGTGGACTCTGTCTTCCCAAAGGAAGCAAGTGAAGGGTCACCTCGGCGACAAGATCCACATCACACCTCAACTTATCACACCCCTTCAGTAGTGGTGTCTCCCACAAAATCTACTCGTTGGGTCACCTTTTCAGATGCTTCCACCTCAATGCATTCTGACAACGGATGCTTCCAGACTGGGTTGGGGAGCTCATTTAAATGTCCTGACCACACAGGGACACTGGACCCAACAAGAATCTGCCCTGCAGATCAACCTGCTAGAGCTGCGGGCACTGACAAATGCTGTACGGGTTTTCAACCCCAGTTATTGGGGAAACCTGTTCTAGTTTGAACAGACAACCAGGTTGCTATGTTTTACATAAACAGGGGGGAAATGGGATCCTGTCTGCTCAGCGAAGAGACGATTCGCCTATGGGCCTTTGCCATCTCTCACCGCATCCACCTGAGTGGTGTACCTCCCGGGTGAACTCAGTGTCATAGCTGACAAATTAAGCTATCCTTCATCCGCACAAATGGACTTTGTATTGAGAGAAGGCTGCTCAGATCTTTCAAACATGGGGAGCCTCACTCATAGATCTCTTTGCCACTCCACAAAATACGCAGCTTCCTCTCTTCTGCTCCAGGGTTTATTTTATTTATTTGATTTTTCTATACCTCCTCTTCCAAAGATCAGGAGCGGTTTAAAGATAACAGAACATTTTTACATAGAACAATAGTTTAACTTTTTACATAGTAACTTTTTGGGAGTAACAAAACAGTTTAGGATATACATTTGGCTACAAACTTAGCATGTTACAGGACGATAATAAACTAACCTGAAATTCTGTACATAGAAGAATTACATTGAGTTTGAGATTGTTGTAGGTGGGTGTAGTTCAGGGGTGTGGGTGGTCAGTGTTCGTGAGGACATGTCTGTATTTGGGTTCAAATCTGAGTGTGACCGGAAGTAGATGGCTAGCCCTTTCTTCCGAGGCAATGGAGGATTAAGTGACTTGCCCAAGACCAGAAGGAGCGCCAGTGGGAATCAGACCCTGGTCTGTAACCACTAGGCTGGAGTGGAGGAGTTGCCTAATGGTTAGAGCACTGGCTTGGGAACCAAGAGACCAGGGTTCAATTCCCACTAGCACTCCTTGTGGCCTTGAGTAAGTCACTTAACCCTCCATTGCCTCAGAAGAAGCCAAGTTATCACTGTCCCTGTTTTAATGTACATTACCAAGTTTAAGTTACAATGTAAACTGCTTTGACTGAAATGATTAAATAGGCTATAAAACATTTTTTATACCATTCGGGTGGAGGAGTAACCTATTATCCCCCATTTTATTTGCATTGCTAATGGCGCATTTAGCATAGTCTATTTGAGAGCCCCTGGATAATGGGGGCATTTTGATTAGGTAGGTGGTTCATAAAATTTCCTTATTTGCAGAAGCTTTTGTCTCTTACAAGATGTTATTTATTTTATTTAAAAAGTACTTCTATACTGCCGTCTCCTTCAATCAAGGCGGTCTCCACAGCAAACAATCATAAGAGTGGTTCAAGTGTGTTCATGCAGTGATACAGATTGTGTGTTTGTGGTGGAGTATATTAGATTCTTGGTGAGCTATTTACATCATGCGCTATTATACAATCTTATGTACAAGTGTCAGGGGCGGGGGTTATTCTTTTGTTCTTGCTTGGTGAGTAGATCATGTGACGTGTCCATAGTATTCAATGAATAGTGTTGTCTTAAGCTGCTTCCGAAAGTCTTTGAGGCCTGTTGTTAGTCTTAGTTCGTCTGGGAGGGTGTTCCAAATTGCTGGTGCAGCCAGAGAAAGAGCTCGTTCCGCGGTGTCCTTGCAGACCTTGGTGAGGTCTTTTGGGGTGTATACACGATTGGAAATGCCTCTCCTCCTTGGTCGTGTGCTTCTGTCAGGTTGTATGAGTGTTTGTAGGCTGAGGGCTGATGACTGTTTGATCTTGAAGATGTTTGACTGTCTTATATTTGATGCGTGAGATGATTGGGAGCCAGTGTAGATCTTTCAGTATGGGTGTGATGTGTTCCTTGTCTTGTTGTGCCAGATATTATGCGGGCCGCTGTGTTTTGTGCCAGTTGCAGCGGTCTGAGTGTTTGTTTTGATAGACCAAGGTAGATTGGGTTGCAGAAGTCTAGGAGTGGGGTTATTAGTGCCTGATGATGCCCATATGTCCGTCCCTGTACTCCTCAGGGAACGTCATCGTTATGACTCTGCGTGTCTTGCTTTCTGGATACAACAGAGGCTTTCAGTGTGAATCTCCGAGGGTGGGGAGGGGGAGTCTAGCTGTATCTGCTTTAGAGTAATCCCTTTGTAAGTCGGCAGTCAAGTCAGTTCAGTTCTTGGAAATGCAGATTCTGAGGGATCCAAATAAACTGCAGGAGCTTAAATTATGGAACTTTCATGGCAGGAAAGAGTGGTGGCTACTTAGTAAACATGCCCCCAAGTGGGGCAAAACATTTATCTTAAGTTCATTAATGCACATTAAAGAACTTAACGTGCAGGAAGTGTCCAGAGCCCTTTTATTTCTACGGGTAGAGCGGCAGTTAAGCATTAATTTCATTAGGGTATGTTAAACTTTAGTGAACATGTCCCTTATTGTATTATTTGCAGGCCTTGCCAATTCCCCTTCTGGTCCCTTATTTTAATCTCTCTTTAGCAAAAACTCTACAGGTTATATGGTGGCAACACTCTTCACTCCCATCAGGTATCAAGATTGGGCCTACATAAAACCTGAGATATTGGGGGTCTAGGAATTCCAAGTTTAGTTTCCAAGTATAATATTGGACAGCACAAGCAAGGCATCTTTGGCGGGAAGGTCAGTCTCTTAGATGTTCAGATTGACCAACTTTATGTACCAATATGTCCACTTAGCCTATTGCCAAGGTTGGCGATGCATTGTTGGTTTGCTTACAGTAATCCATACACCAGGCACATTACTGGGATTTGGGGACAAATTTGAACCAAGCTGGAGAAAGGAGAGCAGTTCTCCCTATTACTCATTCCGGTATAACGGGGACTTCCTGTCAGGCACTCAGGATAATAACATAGTAAATGACAGCAGATAAAGACCAGTAGGGTCCATCTAGTCTGCCCAGCAAGGCAGCAAGAGTAGGTGCACCTGCTGCTCCGTGCAGGTCACACCTCCCTATGCCTTTGCTTAGGGGTGTACCCACCGCTCTGTGTAGGTCACCTCTATTTCTTGAGAAAATGTTAGTTGTATGTTTTCATTGTATAGCGCTGCGTGCACCTGGTAGCCCTTTATAAATGCTAAGTAGTAGTGTGTGTTGTACTTTAGTTGGGCTACCTTAAGCTTGTGCCTTTTTTCACACTGATGATGAGGTGCTGCTGTCATATGATGAGCTGGCAGATAACATTTAAAGTGGACAAATGCAAAGTTATGCACTCGAGGAAGAACAACTCAAATATAGTACGTGCTGCAAGGTTCCACACTAGGAATCACCACCCAGGAAAATAATCTAGACTCTGTTGTGGATAATAAGTTGAATCCCTGCCCAGTGTGTGGCAGCAACCAAGAAAGCAAATAGAATGCTAGGTACCATAAGGAAAGGAATGGAGAATAAAACCAAGGATATTATAATGCCTCTATATCATTCCATGGTGTGAACGCACCTTGAATATTGTGTGCAATTCTGGTCGCCGTAGCTAAAAATAAAAAGGATAAATATAGCAGAATTTAAAATAAAAAGGAACAGAGAAGACTGACCAAAATAAGGGGATGGAAGGGATATCCGTAAGGAAAGTCTTAAAAGGTTAGGACTCTTCAGTTTGGAAAAAAGACGACTGAGGGGGAGATATGATAGAGGTCTATAAAGTGAGTGGAATGGAACAGGTAAATGTAAATAGGTGGTTTTGTTGTTAAGAGCTGTTGATAGAGTGGCATCCATAGCTGCTGTTGTATTGATCTGTTGCATTGCTGGCCTTTCTCTTTTGTGTTGACCTGCAACGTTTCCAAGCATATCTTGCTCTAATGATCTCTCTTTGCATGATGTGTCCAAAGTATGAAAGAAAGTCTTGTTACCTGAACTTCTAAAGAAAGCTTAGGTTTGATCTCCCCTAATACTGACTGATTTGGTCTTCAGGCAATCCATGATATACACAGTATTCTTTTCCAGCACCATAATTCAAAGACATAGATTTTTTTTCCCCTGCATATCTTTTTCACTGTCCAGCTTTCGCATCCATATGACTATTTTGAAAATACCATGGCTTGGACAAGTCAAATCTTTGTGTGGGGAGGTGCATCTCTGCTCTTGAATCTTGCCTAGGTCTTTCATGGCCATTCTGCCAAGATCAAGACTTCTTGGCTATTTGTCATTTCTTTATTAGTTATTCAAGTAGGCTAAAGTTGCCCACTATTTCTATTTCTTCTCCATCAACAATGAACATATTGATTTTTGACAGTTGTCAAGATCTTTAATACAACTACTGATCTTTGTCATCTTAAGATTAAGATGCAGGCCTGTTTTAAGACTGTTCTGTGATCTTGAGAAGCAGGTGTTTCAGATGATCTTCACTTTCAGCCAGTAATGTTGTATTGTCAGCATAGTGAAGATAATTATTGATGAGTCTTCCACCAATCTTCACACCTCGGTTGTCTTCCATACAGTCCTGCTTCTCTGAAGACAACCAATCAGTTGTATACTCCTGCAAGAAGTAGAAAGACTAGATGTGCAATGAACATAAGATCATAAGATACGTCATACTGGGTCAGACCAAGGTCCACCAAGCCCAGTATCCTGTTTCCAACAGTGGCCAATCTAGGTCATACGTACCTAGAGTTTCCCCAAAAGACACAGGTTCCACAATGCTTGTATTGGGTCAAGCAGTGATATCCCAGGTCCCTTTTAATAATGGTTTATGGATCTTTCTTCCAGGAACTTGTCCAAACTTCTTTTTAAACCCAGCTATACTAACAGCTTTTACTACATCCCCAGTAACAAGTTCCAGAATTGAGTGAAAAAATAATTTCTCTTATTAGTCTTAAATAGACTAATAGACTGTAATTCATTGCATGTCCCCTAGTCTTTCCATATTCTGATGACACTACAATGTATCATGTTTAAGACTAATTGGATAAAATATTTTTTGATTCGATGCGGTCAAACTCTGGAATTCGTTGCCAGGGAAATCCACTGCTTACCCTGGGATAAGCAGCATGGACTCTGTCTAACGTTTGTGAAGGTGGCGCCTGCTTTTGACCTGGATTGGCCACTGCTGGAAACACTATGCTTAATGGATCTTTGGTCTGACACATTATGGCGTATTTGTTCTTGTGTTCCAAAGGTATGGGGTGGCGAGGTCTCATTTTATATGCAGGTGGTCTATTACCTTAAAACCTCAAGGAGGTGGAATAATATTGTGGAGGGTTTTTTGAGTTTGAAGTGAGGATAATGAATCTGCTCTTTATAAAGCTATTATAAGAGGTGTATATGAGAAATTGAATGTTATGGATGAGTGGGATGAGAGCTAGGCAAGAGTTGGACTGAGAAGCAGTGGAAGGATGTTTTTTAAGGCAATAGGTTGATCTTTGGTTTCAGTATCTGTGAGGAAAACTGTTAGTGCATTTCATGGTGGTGGTACACCCAGAAAATTGTTTTCTGAGGTGTCCTGAGAGTGTTGGATGGAGTGTGCAGGGTTGGGATCTTTGCACCATATTTGGTGAGATTGCAAAAGCGCATGACTATTGGGCAAAGGTTTTGTGGGAACTGCAAATTATTGGGGTATCTCCTCTCACAATACTAATGATCCTAAGTTTGTTTTGTTGAATATTTGGCTATAAGGGAGCCTTCAATTTTTGTAGAATGATTAGTGGGGATATTGGCGACTTGTTGTGAACTTGCTCAGTTGTGGAAGTGTCCAGTGCTACCTGTCTTGGGCATGTGGAAGAAGAGGCTCCAGCGGATACCTTTGATGGAAACATTAACAGCTATGCATCATGGACAATTCAAGAAAGCTGAGAAGGATTAGGAGCATATTACTAGGCTGCGCTAGCGGTTAGCATGTACTACTGGGTTGCAGTAAGCTACACGGACAGCACAGGGTTAATTCCATGCTAATGGGAAGGAAATGGGCGGTGTAGAGATGGAGCTTGAGCATATCTGCTCAGGGTTCAGTTGCACGTTCACTGTCTATATTGGTTAGTGCGCGGGCACTTAATGTCTCCTCAGTGAGTGGCGTTACATGCATCTGTGTTATGAGCTTATGCCGCTGGCACATGTTAGTTTCAGATCCGTGTAGTATTAGCTAGGACGTGGCTGTGCACTTAGCATGTTCCAGTTTCTACCCTGAACACGTGCTACCTCCAAAGCCATAGCGCACGTTAGCAAGCATGCCCCAGGGGGAAGGGGAGGAATAGTTGGGGGAAGGGATATGGTTGGGGCTAGGGTTGTTTTGCTGGTGGGGCTTTGTTTTAATGATGACCTATATACTTTTCTTGTTTTTATTTCTTCTTAAAAATCTCTATTGGCTGTTATACTCTTATTAAAATTAATTAAACAAAAATTGTTACCCAAAAAAGATACTTGTAGCCTGTGGAAAAACTGAAACGGAGGTGGCCCTGTGCAGCAACACTGGCAAGGGAATGTCGCCCTTGCACAGAGCATCCTACAAAGCTCTCAAGCTTTATTTACACTGCTCTGGCTGGGGCTGCGTTATATGACACATCCCTCTTATAAGGACTGTCATTCTGTCATTTTGTCCTGTGCTGCTATTTGCATGTGGAGAAAGCTTTGCTGTGAAAGAGACTGCACATCTTGGCAGCCTCCACACTTAACGCTCCGAACTCTCCCATCTTCACTTTACAGCCAGACTCGGAACACACCTCTTCTGCTCTGCCTTTCACCTCCCTCCTCCGGACTCTTGACGTTCTCTGTTCTTTCTCTCTAGTTTTTATGTGAGTGTTTTAACTTTCCTATGTACATGTGGTGTTCCTTTCTACCTATATTTTTTTTCTGTATTTTTGTTTTCTTTTTGGAACTGTGCACTGCAATGCTATTGGAAGGCGAGGTACATCAAATAAACAATTACCCTTTCAGGCCAAGAGTGACCGTCTCCCCTGTTTTCTTTCAGGTATTGATGATCTCCTCCATATTGATCCCCTTACTATACTACATGAAAAGACATCGGTGGGCTGTATTAAAGAGCCGGAAGATTGCCTACAAACCACCCAAATAACACGCCCATGGTAGAACGCCTCACTTGGAGCTGCCACAGTCTGCACTGACCAGCAGGTGCCAAGGTGCACAACTTAACGATTATCAAAACCCTGCACAGCGGGACAAACAGGACATTTTTATTCTGTTGTTCTCCTTGGTTCTGAGATTACCATTTATTTTTATTGTCATCCTCATCAGTGTCGTCTGCAGAATTCAATTGTCACAGTCCAGGAATTAAAGGAACTTTGGAAGGAGCTGGTAGGGTTTAAAGACAGTTGTTATCCTTTTCATTTGTTTGTTTAGAGGAAGAAAAATAAATTAAGTTTCTTTTAAACCTGAATGGCTGAGAAGTGTTCTCATTCCTAGGCTGCATCTCTTGTGCTGTGTGCTTAGACTTGTTTCTGCTGCTCTTTTATTTTTTTAATTCTTTGTTATATTCAGTATTACTAAGGATCAAGATAGCACAACAGTCATCAGATTAGTAATTTCCATAAAGCAATAATCCCCACTTCAACCTGCCCCCTCCCCTTTTCCAGTGCTACCCCTTTGAAATAGGAAGCAGAAAATGGAATAAATCCAATTCTATGTTCTGTCATCACCCTGTGATGTATTTTCCTCTGTCCACCTCTCCATAATTCCCCATATTCTTACAAAATGCCCCATTTGAACATATCATACTTCAAGAAGAGCTCCCTCACTTCTGGCATCCACGCTTTGGAACTCCCTCCCAACGAACCTGAGGGCATTAAATGACATCATAGACTTCCGCAAGGCCCTTAAAACCCTGCTCTTTACAGAAGCCTATGAGCAGACAGACAACAGTCTCCACCCGAACGGTAATGCGACTACCTCTGCCAAAACGATACCCACTCAACCCAACTAGACATACGAGTTCACTGTATAATGTTAAGTACCCTCATGTTAAATGTAACCCTCCATTTGTGATGTGACCACTTTGATTGTAGGATAAGGTGGTATACAAATCTGTCTAAATCATCAAAAGAAGATAAGCAGGGGATATCCCACCATTAAGATCATGAAAACATTATTTGTCGGAAACGCTGCCAAGGGAGAAAGGGAATCCCTCCCTCAAGGTATTAAATCCTTTTTAATCATATAAAGCCAATACTTAGCGCATGAAAGTGAAGCGCTGATACCGCCAAACCAAACCAGTAGTTGAAATGGGAATCTTCACGATGTGCCACGTTTCAATCCCATATCAGAACTCTGCTTCAGGTTTTTAGCAAAATTCCTGAACTCAAATGTTCAGCACTTAAAAAGGACTTACTACCTTGGGGGAAGGGTTCCCTTTCTCCCTTGGTGGTGTTTCTGACAAAAAAAAGTTTTCATGATCTTAATGGTGGGATATCCCCTGCTTATCGTTTGGTTGATCTTTTTTTGATGATTGGTAGTTGGATCACCAAAAAGGGTCTTTTTGTTATTTGAACATACAGTACTACTGTCACTTTTACCATAATATATATGCAGTACTCGTCTCATTCTTCACAAATCTCGCATAAGTTGGAGGTTCACATAGTTTCTCTCAGCTATTAACAAGCAAACTGCAATGGGCCACTCTTATCAGCATCTGTCACACCCCAATCTTGCAAATGATCTTATTTATCTCTTTCCCCAATACCTTCCCAAGAAGTCCCAAACCTTTATCCCAAAAACTCTGTAGCTTTGGATAGGACAACCAAATATGCTCTGAGGTACCAATCTGCTCACACTTCTCCAGCAGACCCTGCTGCCCTTTTTTTTTTATATTTATATCTTTGTTAAAGCTGATGACATACACCACCATTGGGGTGAGTTTCCTTCACACCCCAGTAACAAATTCATCAGTAAAAAAAAAAAAAGAATTTTCCATCAAGTAATTCTCCAACAGAATAGGAGCCCTATTCCAATCCAGCTACAAGACTATTCCTCTATGCATTTATTCTCCCATTTACAACGCTACATCTAATTGAACCCTAGTGCTCCCTCCTATTCCCTAAACTTTTTAAACCTCTTCTGTTTGTTCTTTTGTAAAGCAGCCAGTTTGTTCAAGTAGATATTCACTTAATCAATTATAGAATCCTTCAGTATCTTGGGAGTTTGTCAGTCCTCCAACTTCGTGCTATCTCCAATCTAGACATCAAAATGAACCTTAGAGTATCCCATAACTATATCGCACCTATCTAAAGAGATCACTCAGTAAAGAGAGAATTTTTTGTCGGAACTACTGCCGTGAAAACTTGCGTCCTCTCGAAGCAGAACGTTCCTTTTAATTAAGAGTTTTGAAAAGGGATAGCAACCCCTAGAGTACCCAAAAGGATATCAAAAACCCATGGGGTACAAACAAAATGTGAAAGTGAGTCCTGTGTTTTAAAAAAGCTGTTTCTTACACTCCCCAATTTAGCTGCCAATAATAACCAAGGGTACTTAGCTCAAGTCCAGGCTCCCATGGATCAATAAAATATTTCAAAGCAGCAGGAGTGTCGCCATTAAAGAGGGGAATCATCTGCAACCGTCAGAAATCTGTAATCCAAACAGTATGTTGACCCAACGTTGCGTTTCGGGCTTATGTGCTTCCCAGCCCTTCTTCAAAACAATTACTGATGTAAAAGGAAAAAGAACCCGTGGTCAATTTGAACACTCACTAAATCATCTGATCAAACACTTGGCCAATGGGAAAACAGGCTGAAATTAAAGGTATACTCATTCAAATAATACCCCACCAGTCCAATGAGGAATTTAGACCCGCCGGGGCTAACGATTGTAAAAGGAAAATCCAGCGTTGCTCACGATAAAGGAGAATTGCCCCCCGATCACCTCCACGAGATTTTTCCGGAACAAAATCTATAATTCGCCAACGTATGCTGGAAATCCTCACAATGTTGTACCACCGGAGCTGTTAACACCCTCGTAGTTATTCGAGACCGATGTTCCTGAAGACGCTTTCTCATAGGGCGAATCTCCAATCTAGAAGCAAACAACCCATAGTTAAGAAAAGCTTTCTTTGGGAACAAGCAGGAAGTAAGCCCTCACAAATGGGTAACATTGATACCGACAGAGCCCTCGCGGAAGCATCTCCCTAGCTTTCAAGAAAGCCTTTGGGGGAGATGCCACCACACATTTATTTTTTATTTATTTATTTAACATTTCTTTTATACCGCGCTATTTTCCATCCAGTGCGGTTTACAGAGAACAAAGTGACTCAATGACAGCGAAGGCAATCAGAGTTTACATAAAACAGGGGGAAACAACTTGGAGTGAACTGGGGGAAACTATGTACAATTTAAATATGAGCAATTTACATATGAAACTATGTACAATTTACAAGTTACCACGTTAATCTTTCCATTGTTCCTAGGGTTATTCAATTACTCAGAGCAAGTGTGGGACAGCAGGGTGCAATCTAGCTAAGGCTGTTTTACATAACCTGTCAATTGCCCCTTGTGCATTATGTAGTTTAAGTTAAGATGTTGGGTGGAGGGGAGGGAGGTGTGGTGGGATAGTTGTGTTGTGAATAGTGCATGAGGAACAGGTGGTGGTTGATGGCTTTTCTAAACTGCATGAGGTCTCTGATTGCTCTGATATGGGGTGGAAGTTTGTTCCAGGCCCTGGGGACATAGGACACAAATGCGCGTTTGTTGATTGTGCCCATTTTGTGGTTATTTTTGGGATGATTAGCGTATTGGCAGCAAGTGTTCGCTTAGGTCTGTTGCTGGGAGTGTGGGTAAGAAGCACTGAGATTGATGAGGGTGATATGTTATTTAAGGCTTTAAATGTTATTAGAAGGGCTTTGTAGATTATCCTACTGTTTACTGGGAGCCAGTGTAGCTCTCTTAGTATGGGGGATATGTGATCACTCGTATGTATCCCACACAGGATACGGGCAGCAGCGTTCATCGCTAATTGGAGTGGGTTCAATAAGTTCTTGGGGAGGCCGTGTAGTATAATGTTTGCATAGTCAAAGTGGGGTGTGACTATTGCTTGGAATATTGTTTGGAAGTTGTCAGGGTCCAGCATGGGTCTAAGGTGTCGAAGAGTCTTGATCTTATAATAGATGGACTTTACTGTGCGGCTTATATGGTCTTTGAATGTTAATCGTTGATCTAGCGTCACGCCAAGGTAGTGTATGGTGGTCTTTATTGGTAGTTCGGCATCTCTTACCTTCAGGGTTGGAGGGGGTGCGAAGCTTTTGTTTCTCGTGATGGTTAGGACCTCTGTTTTCTTAAAGTTTATTCTCAGGTTATTGTTTAAGAGCCAGTCTGTTATCGCATTGAAGCAGTCAATGATGGTTGTGTAGTCTGGAAGCGTGACATTGATAGGTGTGTATAATAACACATCGTCGGCATAGATGAGGCACGATATGCCGAAGGCACGGGTAATTTCACAGATTGGTTGCATGTATATGTTGAAGAGTAGCGCCGAGAGGGAGGAGTCTTGGGGGTACTCCCTGTTTTTGTTGGAAAGGTTCAGACGTGCTAGAGCGAATTCTAACTTGCTACCATCGTTCTTCAAGGTATGATTTGCACCATTCCCAAGCTAGCCCCTGGATCCCCTTCTCATGGAGACGGGCGAGGAGTTGGTTGTGATTAACGGAATCAAACGCAGTGGAAATATCCAGGAAGATCAGCACAAAGCCCTCTTTGGTGTTGTCTACCCCACAGATTAATGTGTTGCATAGGGAGGTCAGGAGAGTTTTAACTCCGTGGGCTTCTCTAAACCCGTGTTGGCAGGGGTCTAGGGGAGCCGAGGCGTCTGTGTTGTTGAATTTCTCAGGGACATTTTCTCAAGTATTTTAGCTAGTAGTGGGATACTTGAGATTGGCCGGTAAGACTCTTCCTTCTTCGGGTCTAGTTGGGAGTTTTTTAGAAGAGGCCGGATTGATGTCTAAGTGTTGCTGGGAAACTTCCTGTTGATAATGACAGCTTGGTTATTTCTGCTATGATTGGGCTGAGTTCAGATCTCATTGCTCTGACCCAGTGAGCTGGGCATGGGTCGTTAGGCGCAGTGGTAGTGTTGATGGCGGTGATAATTTCTTCAATGTTCTTCGCTGTTGGGGGTGAGAGCTTCAAGAGAGGCTCCACGTGGGGTGGAGCTTGTGGTTTTCCTGGACTGGTGGCTGTAATTGGTTGTAGGGCTTTGGATTGTATGTAGTTGGCATATGCTTGGGGTTGAATTTGCTCATTTTGTGGCGGTGAGGGTTCTTGAGTTATAGATTTTACTAGATTGAAGAGTTCACGTGGTTTGTTTAGTGAACGGTTGAGGAGCTCGGTGTGATATTCCTTCATTTTGGCCCAAATTGCTTCTCGGTGAGTTTTCAGGTGGGCTAGGTAATTAGCCTGGTCATCTGTTGTGGGTGTGCCTCCATTTTCTTTCGAGTTTTCTCAATTGAAGTAGGGACGTCTTTAACTCTAGTGAGAACCATGGGGCTGTCGGCCTTTTAGTTGTATTATTCTTGTGCGTTGCCTGATTGATAGGCGGGGGCTGGCGTGCGTACAGCTGTAGAGTGTCATTCCATTTAGCGACCATGTCATTGAGGTTGACTGAAGGCTGAGAGAGCTTTGGGATTGCATGTTTGGACAACAATTCCTTATCAAGTGGTTTGAAGCGACCTGTGTTTGCTGTTGTCTTTGGTTTACGTAGGTTATACAGGTCCTGATGTGATGGAACCCGGAATGTTATTAGATAATGGTCAGACCAGGGAACAAGGGTGGTGGAGAGGTTAAAGTAGTCCTTACTGCCTATGGCAATAGGTGGAGCGAAGACTAGCTTGAGAATGTTCCCATGTTTGTGTGTGGGGTCTGTTACGATCTGCGTATAGTTCAAATTGGCCATTGCGTCGAGGAATGTGTTGGCAAGAGTGTGTTGTGCAGAGGATAGATTAAAATCTCCCAAAATCCAGTTTGGTTTGGTTGGGTTTTCTGTGTTACAAGCTAGGTCGATTTATATTTGATAGCTCGTCAGATGAGGCATTTGGAGCCCTATAAATAAGGTTGAGGGTGTTGTGTTTGTTTGCAATGGTGAGTGTGTCTAGATGTTGTATGCTGCTGGCTTGGATTGTCCGGTAATTGAGCTCATTTTTTGCTAATATGAGGACCCCTCCACCTCTCTTGTTAGCTCTGTTGCACGTGTAAACTGAAGTTAGGGGGTGTGAGTTGGTTTAAGATGACAGTGTCTGTGTCTGTTAACCAAGTTTCAGTGATCAACAGGATGTCTAGGTTAAGTGTGTTTACTAGATTTGTGATGACTGACCATTTGTTGCGTGCTGAGCGTGCGTTAATGAGTGCGCATTTACAGCCTTGACATACATTCTTTGTGTAGACTTTTTTGTTAGGAGTATGTTCTAGGGATACATAAAGCAAGTGTGACTGTATTTTGTGGTGCGAATATCCTGGCTCTTGGTATGACTTCTGGTAGTATTTTTTGTTTGTGTTAATGAGTCTGGGTATAGGGTTGTGATCAAGTGTGAGTGTGTTTGCATCGTGAATGGAGGTGGAGAGAAAATAGAAGCATGAGAGGACTAGTATGGTGATGGCCATGATTAGGCGTAGGGTGGCGCTTCACGGTGGGTAAGCGTATTTTCTAGGCTTGGTTAATACACACTTGTGGTTGTGTAAGTTGGAAAGAGGAATGTTTGTGACTAGCAGTGGGGGGGTGTATCTTTTCACAGTTGCTATTAGAGTTACAGAGTATCAAACATAACTGGAGATTGTTCCTTTGTTAGAAAGGAAGAAGGCAGGTTGAATACTTTTTCATCTAATGCCTATGTAACATTCCTCTAAAATAAACTTAGATGCAAGCTGTATCAGGGGGAGTCTTCACACAATTAGCAATTAAATGAGGCAAACTTAGATGGGAACTGTTTCTTTTGCTAGAGAAAATGTAGACACAGGGTAATTACTTTGTTAGTGCAAATGAGTCTTTCTGCAATACCATTTAAGGCTGCTGCATTTCTGTCTTCAGTTAGGTGCGACCCCTGTTTCCTACGGCCGTAGTATGGTCGCTAGCAATTTGTCTGTGTCATTGAAGATGGCTCGGAACGTTACCTTTTCCTTGTCGGGACTGCGCTTGGGTAGTCCAGGCCTGATGGTCATTTATTCAGCGCTGTGATCCTTCTGGGCACTGATGTGTAATTCCAGGACGGGTTGGCCTAGGTGGCAACGCCAAAGGGCCTTCCGGTGAGGCCCACAGGCACGGGCCCGCCTGTCAGCGGCTGCTTTTGTTGTAGGTGTTCCTCCTCCCACAGCCCTGATAGGGCTGGAGGTCGTGGGTGGGAAGGCGGCTTGCTGGCTTGTTTGGAGCGCTTAGTGTCTGGGGACTGCAGCTGGTGGCATTTGTAATGGATGGGTTCATTCCAGGATGGAGAGGGGGCTCAGACTTCGGGTAGTGCGTCGTGCAGGCCGCTATAGAGGGCCGCCGCCTAAGGGCCATGCCAAAGGGCCCTCTGGCTAGGCCCTCAGGCGTGGGCGCACCGGCTGGCGCTTCTGCTTTTAAAGTCGGGCGTCTGCCCCGATTGGGCAGCATGCCAAGATGGCCGGTTTCCCGCTGCTACCCCCGGAGATGGCTCGATCCCCGGCTGGGAGAGCTGCTGGCAGTCAGGGGGAGCGTCTCTCTGACATGCATGGTCCCCCTCCTGCCCAAGTGTTACATCGTACTCTGTCTCCTTTTTTTCCATGGAACCCTTCAGATGTCTGTCTTCCTTCCAGAAAAGTTGATTTTTTTTTTTCCTCTGTTTCATACTATTCCTCCGGTTGCACTAGTATTCTTCCTGCCACCCGAGCCCGCTGATTCGACATAGTCTCAAGTCTGTGTTTGATTTTTTTTTTTTTTTTTTACCTTTGGCGCCTTTGCGCCTTTTTTCCCAACTGGCAGCACCGTGGGTCTTCGACCTCTCCAAGATAAGTTTTTCACCCAGGGCTACCAGTGGTTTTAAAATGTGTGATCAGTGTACAAAGATTCTCTTACCGTTTCTCACGATTGTTATCTACGTTGCCTTGGACCAGACCACAACCCCATGGCCTTTGCAAAAAGATATCCGCCAAAGCCCTCAAGAGCCGTCAGCAGCAGCATGACACGTTTTTCCTGGAGACACTGGTGCTTCTGAAGGCCAGGGCCCCTTCTGAAGCCTCGGGACTCCCATGGCATCCCCGTGGATCCCGGTCAACGCTGTGGGCCTTAAGAAAAGGAATTTCTCTCGAAGGAACACAGAAAGAAGAAGAAACCCTCAAAGGCAGTGTCTCTGATGGTTCCAACAGACTGGGTAAGTTCTGAGCCAGGTGCTGCAGTCCATGCCACTCATCCGAGGGCTCGGAGCGGGAGCAGCCTACCAAGGTCACCCGAAAGGAATCAACCGTAGATTTGCCCCAGACACCCGAGGCTATCCTTGTTGAGGACTCCCCTTTCGGAGAACTGGCACCAGGCCAGAGTTCCTTGATGCCCACACCAAGAGCTGTGGAGCCATCTGGGAGTTCAGAATGGGTGGCCTGGAAGCACGGCCTGTCTGCCTTCACGGACCAGCAGCGAGCGTTGATATCTGGCACAACCAGTTCCTCCGCCCAGACCACCAGGCCCTTGACATTGAGGATGTCCCTGGAGGCCAAGCCTATCCTTGGCAGAGGTCTTGATCCAAGTCACGCTCAACGGGACAGAGGTCTTCCCTGGCAAGTGTGCATGACACCAGCCAAGGAGCCTCCGAAGGGCTTGGACTGGGCTCGGGGCTGGAGCCCTCGGGTCTCCCTCCCCTTGAGTCTTCCACCGATTACTCGGAATGGGTGACAGAGGACAAGGAATCCTCTGATACCCATTGCCACTGTGACATTCCTTTGGACCTGTCCCCATCCGAGTCTGAATGTCTCTCGCCATCTAAGGACATGGCATTCCTTGACTTCGTGTGGGACATGTTGAAGGCTCTAGCATTCCCTACAGAATCAGAGGGGGACCCTAGTATGGAAGAGCTAGAAATCCTTCAGTATGAGATCCCACTGAGGGAATTGTTGATTGTCCCCATCCCACCCATCCTGGAATGGCTCATTCTCTGCCTGTGGGAAATACTGGCGTTTGTGCCCGTCGTGAGCAAGTGGCTTGACCTGAGGTATTGGGTCTGCCAGAGCCGCCCTGGCTTTCAGAAAACACAGCTGCTGCATAACTCCATGGTGGTGGAGTTGGCTGAAAAGCCAGAAGACGCACTCCTCTGTGCCCCCAGGTAGGGAGGTCCGCACCTTGGATCCCTCGACAGAAAGTGCTACCAGGACTTGATGCTCATTGACCAGATCCAGGCCTACCAGCTGTACATAGGCATAGAAATATAGAAACACAGAAAAAAAACACATGGCCTATCTAGTCTGTCCTACCAAAGAAACAACTACAACAGTCTCTTTTTTTTTTCCCTCTAGCGATCCTCTGTGTTTGTCCCATGCTTGTTTGAATTCAGATACTGTCCTCATCTCTACCACCTCCACTGGGAGACTATTCCACGGATCCACCACTCTTTCCATAAAGAAATATATCCACATATCACTCCTGAATCTATCCCCTTTCACCCTCATCCCATGTCCCCTCGTAACAGTACTTGCTTTCAATTGAAAGAGGCTCTCCCCTGTGCATTTATGCCACGGAGGTATTTAAACGTCTTTATCATATCGCCTCCATCCCACCTGTCCTCTAATGTGTACCTATTAAGATCCTTAAGTCTGTCCACATATGCTTTATAATGAAGACCATTAACCATTTTAGTAGCCACCCTCTACTGACTCCATCCTGTTTATATCCTTTTGAAGGTGCGGTCTCCAGAATTGCACACAATACTCCAAATGAGGCCACACCAAAGATTTATACAGAGGCACTATCACTTCCTTTTTTTTCTGCTAGCCATTCCTCTCCGTATGCACCCAAGCATCCTTCTAGCTTTTGCTGCCGCCTTTTCTACCTGTTTGGCCACTTTAAGATCTTCAGACACAACCATGCCTAGGTCCTGCTCTTCTTTAGTGGACAAAATTACTTCACCCCCTATACTATATTGCTCCCTTGGATTGCTGCAGCCCAAATGCATGACCTTGCATCTTTTAACATTAAATCCCAGCTGCCAAATTCTAGACCATTCTTCAAGTTTAGCTAGATCCCTCCTCATGTTATCTACACCTTCCTGGGTGTCTACTCTATTGCAGATTTTGGTATCATCCGCAAAGAGGCAAACCTTACCCGACAGCCCTTCCGCTATATCACTAACAAAGATGTTAAAAAGAATCACGAAGGACAGATCCCTGGGGCATGCCACTGGTAACTTCCTTCTCCTCAGAGTGAGTGCCATTTACCTGTACCCTTTGTCGCCTTCCACTCAACCAATTTCTGACCCAAACAGTAACTTTAGGGTCCATCCCTAGGGTGCTCAGTTTGTCGCCTGTGAGGAACGGTGTCAAAGGCTTTACTGAAATCTAAATACCACATCTAGGGCTCTCCCGGTCCAACTCCCTGGTCACCCAGTCAAAGAAATCAATCAGATTTGTCTGACAAGACCTGCCTCTGGTGAATCCATGCTGCCTCGGATCTTGTAATCTGCTGGACTCCAGAAACCTCACTATTTTCTCTTTCAGCAGTGTTTCCAATAATTTACTCACCACTGAAGTTAAACTAACCGGCCTGTAGTTTTCAACCACATCCTTACTTCCGCTTTTGTGCAAAGGATCTTGCCAGGTTTTTGGCTGATCTCTCTGAGGAACCAGTGGTTCCGGAACCAGTCCAAAGCCATCCGAGCAGCCGACGACAGCTTAGAGTCGGTGATTAGAGTAGCCGTGGTGGGCATCAGTGCCAAGGGGAGAATCAAGGGGAGAATCTCTTTGGCAAACCCATGATGGAGAAGGCTGCTGAGTTGGAGACAACTCATGACGAGAACCAGGCTCTCCAATAAGACTGCTACCCTTCCTCCGATGGAAGGGCTCAGGCAAAAAGCCCTTTTATCCCAGAAAAGGAGCTGCTTACAAAAACTACCTACCCTTCCAAGCTTCCCCAGCAGGATAAAGGGGCAGGGGCATGGGCATGGGTCATGTAAGCCAAAAGGATTACAAACCCCATTTGTCTGCTCCGGCCCAGCCTGAGGGAAGATTTTGACTCCTTGGGCTTAGTCTCTCTTCCCCAAGAAGGTCAGCAGCCCACAGGGTGATGTTTGATTCACTATGCCCACAGGTGGCCAACCATTACCACAGATTCCTGGGCACTCCAAGTGGTCAGGGAGGGTTATCTTCTCCACCTGGTATAGACACTACCACTTTCTTCACAGGAGTGCCCCCTGCCCCCCCCCCCCCCCCCGGGTCTTCCCTTCACTGGGATCTTCTGCTACAAGAACTCCCAGGCCTCCTCGAGGATGAGGCAGTGGAATCAGTACCCCAATATCTCGAGGGCAAAGGGTTCTACTCAAGGTATTTCTTCGTGCCAAAGAGGACAGGGGGCCTAAGATCCATCCTCGACCTATGAAACCTGAACAAGTTCCTGGTGAGGGAGATGTTCAAGATGCTCTCCCTTGGAACCTTGCTGCTGTTCCTCCAGCAGGGAGATTGGCTATGCTCCTTGGATCTGAAGGATGCTTATACCCACATCCTCATTCACCCCAGCCACAGGCAATACCTGTGCTTCATGGAAGGGGAGGCCACTGCCAATACAGGGTACTACCCTTCGGACTGGCATCCACCCCAAGCTTAGCAGTGGTGGCTGCTTACCTCTGCCTCCAAGGAGCATTTGTCTTTTCCCCTACCTGGATGACTGGCTCATAAAAGGAAGCACAGACATCGAGGTGCAACAAGTTATGGCTCGCACCATCCACATTCTACAACATCTGGGGTTCGTAATAAACGACCCCAAGTCCCATCTCCTCTCAGCACAGGGTCTGGCGTTCATAGGAGCAAAGCTGAACATGGTCCAGGCAAATGCCTTCCTCCCCCTGGGTCAACCGTCTCAGAGCATTAGCCATAGCTGTGCAACACTGTCCCTTGATGTCTGCCTCCACAATCCATGTCACCCCAGATGGCTGTCTGCACATGAGGGCTGGCCAGTGGTATCTTTGGGACCAGAGGACACAGGCCACTTGTCATCTCCAAGACAGTCTTAGTGACCTACCAGCTAGCAAACTATCAGACGTGGCAGGAACCGCAGCCCCTCCTGGCAGGGGTCCCCTTCTAAGCCCTGAGCCCCCAAATGGTCCTTATGACGGATGCCTCCCTACTGGGATGGGGGGGCCCATTGCGAGGAGCTTTGCACCCAGGGCAGCTGGTCCAAGCTTAGGGCAACCAGCAAATCAACTTCCTGGAGCTCCAGGCTATATACCTAGCCCTACAAGCTTTTCACCACCGTCTGAGCCAGCAGCCAGTGCTGATCCAAACCGACAACCAAATGGTGATGATCTATGTGAACAAGCAAGGGGGCATGGGATCTTGCAATGGAGGAGTGGCCTAGTGGCTGGGGCAAGGTACTTCAGGCCTGAAGGTCGGGGGTTCAAATCCCACTAGAGGACAGCAACCTTGGGCCGGAAGGACTGGGGTTTCTAGTCCCACAGGTGCTCCTTGTGGTCTTGGGCAAGCCACTTAACCCTCCATAGCCCATGTTCCCTGTAAAATAGTTATCTCCAAGTTATAATGCCCTGTTCAATGTAATTTCAGTTTGTTCAATGTAAACCGCACTGATGCAGAATAGCGCGGTATATAAGAGAATGTAAATAAATAAATAAATAAATTAAATTAAATAAATAAATCATTTGTCATGAGGCCATGACACTGTGCTCCTATGCGTTCCATCAGGGAATGCTCCTATGGATGGTGAGTCGGTTGATATTGTGTATCTGGACTTTCAGAAAGCCTTTGACAAGGTCCCTCATCAGAGACTTTTGGCAAAACTAAAGAGTCATGGGATAGGAGGCAGTGTACTATTGTGGATCAGGAACTGGTTAAAAGATAGAAAGCAGAGGGTAGGGCTAAATGGCCAATTTTCCCAATGGAGAAAGGTGAATAGTGGTGTACCCCAGGGATCTGTGCTGGGTCCGCTGCTTTTTGACATATTCATAAATGACCTGGAAAGTGGAATAACGAGTGAGGTTATCAAATTTGCAGATGACACAAAACTATTTAAAGTTGTTAAAACCGAAGAGGATTGTGAAAAATTGCAAGAAGATCTTGATAAATTGGAAGACTGGGCATCAAAATGGCAGATGAAATTTAATGTGGACAAGTGCAAGGTTATGCACCTAGGGAAGAACAACCCAAATTATGGTTACACGATGCAAGGTTCCACATTAGGAACCACCACCCAGGAAAAAGATTTAGGCGTCATTGTGGATACCATGTTAAAACCCTCGGCCCAGTGTGCAGCGGCGGCCAAGAGAGCAAATAGAATGCGAGGTATGATAAGGAAAGGAATGGAAAATTAAAACAAAAGATATTATAATGCCTCTATATCGTTCCATGGTGAGACCGCACCTTGAATATTGTGTGCAATTCTGGTCGCCATATCTTAAAAAGGATATAGCGATTTTAGAAAAGGTTCAGAGAAGAGCCACCAAAGTGGTAAAGGGGGATGGAAGGATACTCCTATGAATAAAGGCTAAAAAGGTTAGGGCTCTTTAACCTGGAAAAGAGACAGCTGAGGGGAGATATGATAGAAGTCTATAAATTAATGAACGGAATGGAACGGGTAAACGTAGATCGATTGTTTACGTTATCAGAATATAGAAAGACTAGGGGACATGCAATGAAGCTACAGGGTAAACTATTTAAGACTAATAAAAGAAAATATTTTTTCACTCAACGTGTAATCAAACTCTGGAATTTGTTACCGGAGGATGTAGTAAAGGCTGTTAGTGTAGCTGGGTTTAAAAAAGGTTTGGACAAGTTCCTGGAGGGAAAGGTCCATAAACCATTATTAAGAAGTGACCGAATATATCAATGCTTGACCCAGTACAAGCATTGTGGAACTTGTGTCTCTTGGGGAAACTGCTAGGTACATATGACCTAGTTTGGCCACTGTTGGAAACAGAATACTGGGCTTGATGGACCTTGGTCTGACCCAGTATGGCATATATTATGTTCTTATGTGTATTTACGAGGCCAGGACAATGCCCTGGTGGGCAAACTGAGCAGGGTCCTTCAACCACATGAATAGCAGCTGGATCCCACAGTGGCCACCCAGCTCTTCTGACTCAGGAGGACCCTGCAGGTGGAGTTGCCCTGCTTCTGCTCCCCCTGCCCCACCTGGGCTGGGTAGCAGTAGAAGTATTTCTCATCTCGTGGTCAGAAGGCCTCATGTACACCTTCCCACCCACTCCATTGATTGCCAAGATCCTTTTCAAGGTCCTGCTTGACAGATCGTCGCTGATCCTGGTGGCCCAGACAGTCATGGTTCCTGCTGTTCCTTCAGTTGTCGGTGACAGCACCGACCCCCCTCCCCTGGGGAGTGATCCTGGGCTCTAGTCTCTAGAGGAGGGCTCCCTCCTGCACCATAATCTGGGGTTCCTATCGCTGACAGCATGGCTGCTAAAAGGGTAGCCTTAGCCGCCTCCAACCTCTCAGGGGATGTAGAGGAGATCCTATTGGCCTCCTATAAGGCCTCCACCAGGAGAGCTTATGCCTTTAAATGGTGCAGGTTCTCAGTGTGGTGTTCAGAGCAAAGGGTGAACCCGTTCTCCTGCCGCCTGCAACTGGTGCTGCAGTACCTTCTCCACCTTTTGCAATTTGGGCTCAAATCAAACTCTGTCAGAGTGTTCCTCAGTGCCCTGACAGCAGACCACCATCCTATTGAAGGCAAGCCCCTCAGCTCTGCCTCTGGTAACCTGCTTTCTGAGGGGGCTCCTGTTGTTAAAACCCCCCAGGGACCTCATTGTGGTGCTGTCACAGCTCACGCACCCACCCTTCAAGCCCCTGGCTACCTGTCACCTCAGGTATCTCTCCTGGAAAGTCGTGTTCCTAGTGGCACTCACCTCCACTCGCAGGGTCAGCGAGCTCCAAGCCCTTGTGGCAGAGGCACCATACACCAGGTTCTACAAGAATAAGGTCATGCTATGCATGCATCCCAAATTCCTCCCGAAGGTGGTGTCGTCCTTCCACCTCAATCAGGAAGTTGTGCTCCCCACCTTCTTCCCGAAGTCTCGCTCCAGCATGGCGGAGACCGTTCTTCACACCTTGGACTGTAAAAGGGCCCTGTCCTACATTCAATTTATGCAGGGCCACCACAAAGCTTTTTAGTTTTGTTTCCTATGACCCCAGTTGGCTGGGGCAAGTGGTGACTAAGTGAACGCTGTCACCTGGATGGCGGACTGCATCACCCTCCCCTTGAGCTGATTGGGCTCACACTAGATGGCTGGGTCACAGCACACAGTGTCAGGGCCTTAGTAACTCCGTGGCAAACCTGTTCTCTGTCCTGATGTCAGACATCTGCTGGGCTACCACCTGGTCTTCAGTCTGTACCTTCGCAGGTCACTACTGCCTGGAGAGGGAGTCCCAAAGGGACAGTGCTTTCAACCAAGCTATGCTCTGTAATCTTTTTTTGGGTCTAGGCAACATCTTCCCTCTGACCCTGTTGGTTCCCATCAGCCACACAGGTCCTACTGCAGTCTGTATCTATGGACTCAATTGCTGCTGCTCACAGCTGGTTTTTCCTTATGGGCTTTAGGTAGCCTGTAGCTAAGGAGTCCCATATGTGAGGACTAATATCCTGCTTGTTCCTGGAGAAAGCGTAGTTACTCACCTGTAACGGGTGTTCTCTGGGGACAGCAGGAATCGGTCCTCACAACCCTCCCTCGTCCCCTTGGAGTTGCTGTATAACAAGTAATCTTATAAGAAAAAGAAACCACCTGCACAGCAGTGGGGAAATTATTTGGGCCACAGGGAATATCGGGTGACCCAGTGGTGATCTTGGAATCGCAACCCAGAAGGAGATAAGAGTTGACCTGTTACCAGACAATACACTCTACAACTGATTCTGCAATCAATTTATCTTCTGTGTCATTATCAGTTCAAGAACAAGTATTGAAGGAGGGGTTGTCAGTGGTACCAACTAATCATTGCAACTCCTTTCAGGCTTGTTTGGACATTTACCATCTTGTATGGATTTTACAAATTAAAACTTTTCTTTGAAGATCAGAATCAACAATCAATAGGTGGTTCTGGTACATCTTTATTTCAACTAAAATCAGGTTGGATTCACTCTGGTCCTGTGGATTGTCGGATAGCCATCTTCAGTGATCTAGTGTCGCAGGATTTACAGGCTATAGAATCACGGTATGATAGAGTATGAAAGTTTATAATTTACCATCCGCTGAATGACAAGCACTATGACATCTTTTCCAACAAGAGAATGTAATTATCAAGCAGTGGATAAAGGAAGCTTTCTTGTAATACAAGATAATAGTCAGTACTTGTAAGAAGTTGAGCATCAACTGTTTGATCAACAATATCACAGACAGGTCTCCATGAACCTGATGGTACATTTATAGCACACAATATTTGATTTATTACAGAATGTGATTCAATAGAGGAATATTACTTCACATGAATATAAATTTTAGAAAGTACAGAGGACAAGGGTGCCTGTTTTTCACATGGTTCCTAAAGTACATAAAACCTTGGTATCACCACTTGGGGGAGGCCTATTGTACTGGGGAAGTTGTCATTATTGGAACCACTTTTTACAGCCAGTAGTCAAATAGCAAAATCATATATAAAAGATACTACTGACTTTTTTAAATAAATTGTCTCTCGACAATGCATGGCCTGAGCCAGTGCTTCTGGTGATGTTTGATATTTACTGCTCTTTATACAAACATTCCTCAGTCACAATACTTGGGGTTGAGTCATGAAGCATTAATTCAGCACCCTCCTAGTGATAGGGTATCTGGTGAGTTTTTGCTATTGCTAGCAGAGTTAGTCCTTACTAGGAATTATTTTCGGTTTAAAGACACATTTTATGTTCAAATATATGGAGTTTCAATGGGGACAACAGTTGCCCCGAGTGTAGCAAATTTTTATGTCACTTCAGTTGAGGACATGAATCTCTATCCAGTAACTTAGTTCACTCCTATCACACTGTGAGTGTGTTTTATTGATGACAGATTTTTTTTAAATCTGGTTAGGTACACAAGATACTTTAATGGACTTTAGGATCCTGTGCATTCAGCCAATCAACAATTTGCAGTTTACGATGGCTTATTCAATGTCACAAGTTTCATTTTTGGATGTAAAGGTAACCTTGACGAAGGGAACATTATATATTTCACTTTATAAAAAAGCAGTTGATCGTAGTCATCTGTTACATTTTGGAAGAAGTCATCCATTCAAGTTAAAACGGGCCTTACTCATAGGCCAGTTTTTAAGGATACGTGGTGTTTGTTTTTCGGATCAAGATTTTTGAAGTCGGGCAAAGATATTAACTACTAAATTGCTGTGTCAGGGGTATCCCAAGAAAATTATACTGACTGCCTATTTGAGAGCCAAATTTGCCAATCGCTCTTTAAGTAAACAGCAATCTCCTGATCGGATAAACAAGTAGTGGTTCTACATTATTTGGAGACAGCACAAGCAATAGCACACAGTGTATTCAAATATTGGCATATTTTGGCCTTGCATAAGATGTTTTAGAGTGGCCCATGCTTTGTGTTTAAACGGGCATGAAATTTGAGACATTGATTTTGCATATGAAGAATGGAACAGATTTCAACGTGGTCATCATAAACCATCTGGTCACTACTCAATGTGCAAATTATCATTGGGTATACATGAATGGACAGAACCTCAAACACAGGATTTTTACTATGAAACATTATGGATTGTCAAACTGGGTAGTGTGTGTCATTTGCCCCTGTCAAAGTATATGTGGGCAGGACATGCTGTAAGATTAAAATATGCATGGCTGAACACAAATTGCATCTCTCTACATGCATGGTCACTGCCCTGGTGGTACAACATTGCCTTCAGTTCCATCATCATTGGGAAGAATTGTGCTGGTTTGTTATTGACCATATATGTGAGACAGCAAGTGGGGATGTATTACAGATGTTAACAAGGTTAGAACATAAGTGAATTTTTATTCTGAATTCTGTACAACCAGTAGGCTTGAATGAGTCTTTGGATTGGATGATGGAAATTTGACCTGATTGGTTTAGGTCTGCTTGAGTGCTGCACTGCCACCTTTATAACCATTAGGGAGGGCGAGGGTCTTCATTCTAGAGGAACCTTGGTTGAAACTGGTTGATTTGTCCTGATGCAGACTTTCTGAAATACAGGGTGAAACTCGAGTTGACTAATGTCTAGCACTGTAGGGGCCTTTTGAGGATCAACTTTTGATGGAAGATTGAGATAAATGTTTCAATTCTTTTAAATGCATTTAAAAAAGTTATTAAACATATTATAGATGCCTATAATTATAATGCCTATAATTCTCTCCTTCTACATATAGCAATAGACCAAACACCCAACACAAAACGCAACCGACCTGTTCCTCAACAAGAAGGACTCCGTTGTGCCCTCATAAACGCAAGATCTGCACGCAAGAAATGGCCAGCCATCTCAGACCTAATAATCAAAAGAAATCTAGACATTTTAATGGTCACAGAAACTTGGTTCTCAGACTCCGATTCAGTTATAATAAACCAACTCACACCACCTAATTACTCCACCTACACATGCAACAGAGCAAATAAAAGAGGAGGAGGTGTTGCCATTATAGCAAAAACTGACCTCCAATATCGCACAATCACAACCAAGAGCACAAAACAATTAGACATTATCTCAATATACAACAACTACAATACCATCAACCTTATATATATTACACCGAACTCAACATCTGAAGAACTATCCAGTGTAATTGACTTAGCCTGCAACCCAGTACACCCAGAGAAACCTAACTGGCTAATGGGCGACTTCAACCTCCCTTCCATACAAACTGCCCTTTCTAATACATTCCTAGACACAATGAAAAACCTCAACTACAACCAACTCATAAATCAACCCACTCATCAACGTGGCAATGTGCTTGACCTTGTCTTCGCTCCACCCACCTACATGTCCACGAATGATGATTTCGACCTATCCATCACTCCGGTCCCTTGGACAGATCATAGCCTGATAACACTCACAATACCAGCATATCAGGTCCCATCACCTGAGACAGCAAAACAGTCGCCAACAAACTCCACACGCTTCAAACCTCTCAACGAAGAAGAAATCAAGAAACACATACTTCCAAGGCTCAATCAACCTTCTACCAACATCAATGACATGGTCAACACATGGAATGAAACCATCAACCAATACGCTATACTACCACCAGCCCGTAAAAACCCAACAACAAAGGACAATGTTGTAAAAAGACCATCTGCACCATGGTTCTCCCAAGATCTAAGGAAGTCTCTTACCATCTTGAGGAAGCTCGAAAGAAAGTGGCGTAAATCTCATAACTCAACAGTTCAACAAACATACTTGACCCACCTGCGAGCCCATCGGGAAGCAATATGGAACACAAGAAAATCCTACCACTCTGAACTCCTCAACCGCTCCCTAAACAAACCTCGGGAACTCTTCAATCTAGTAAAGTCACTAACTACAGAACCATCACCACCTCAACAGGAACCCATAAACCCACAGAAGTACGCCAACTTTATACAATCTAAAGCTATCAGAACAACAATTTCTTCATTGCCAAGTCCACCCCAACAACACGTACGAGTTTCCCCACTACTAAAGCTCTCACCGCCCTCAGCCAAATACGTTGAAGACATTATAATCAAAATGAATACCACCACAGCACCTAACGACCCTTGCCCAGCACACTGGATAAGAGCTCTGCGATCCGACTTTAGTCCAGTCATAGCAGATATAATAAAGATGTCCTTCTCAACAGGCATCTTCCCATCGGCTCTAAAACAGACTTCCATAAGACCGCTGCTAAAAAACAATCAACTAGACCCATCAAAGGAAGAATCATACCGCCCGATTTCTAGTATACCGCTTCTATCCAAAATAATTGAGAAAGTAACCAACAATCAAATACAACAACACATAGACACCTCCTCACCCCTCGACCCCAGTCAGCACGGATTCAGGGAAGCCCACGGAGTAGAGACATTGCTGACCACATTAACCAACACACTCATCAGTGGATTAGACGACATCAAAAAAGGCTTTGCCCTAATGTTCCTCGACATATCTGCAGCATTTGACTCTGTGGACCATGAAATACTACTAACCCGTCTATATGACAAGGGAATCCACGGGCTGGCATGGGAATGGTGCAAATCATACCTGGAAGATCGCTTGCAACATGTCAGGACTGCTACAGGTACCTCACAACCTTTCCAGTTAAAACAAGGAGTACCTCAGGGCTCTTCCCTATCAGCGCTGCTATTTAATATTTATATGCAGCCTATATGTAACATCACTCGTTCCTTTGGCATATCCTCGTTGATCTATGCAGACGATGTGCTAATATTCACACCAATCAACGTCAAGCTCCCAGACTACACAACACTAGTAGATTGCTTTAACGCAATAGCAGACTGGCTCCTCACCCAGAATATGCGCATAAACTACAAAAAAACCGAAGTTCTGATAGTCACGAAAAACAGAGCATTCTCACCCCTGAGACCCTAAAAGTACGAGACGCAGATCTCCCAATCAAGCCCTCCATAAAATACCTTGGAGTAATACTTGACCAGCGACTGGATTTTAAAGAACATATCAACCGCACTGTGAAAACCATTTATTTCAAAATAAGGACTCTGCGCCATCTGAAAAACATGCTGGAACCAGACAGCTTCAGAACCATATTTCAAACCATAGTCACACCCCACTTCGACTATGCAAACATAATACTCCATGGTCTCCCAAAAAATACCCTAAATACATTACAACTAGCCATGAATGCCGCTGCCCGGGTGCTATACGGTGCTTCAAAGGGCGAACACATAACACCCATCCTAATGGAGCTTCACTGGCTCCCTATATACTGCAGAATAGCATATAAAGCTCTTCTCATGGCCTTTAAAGCGATAAATACTATAGCTCCCTCATCAATTTCAAAACTCATCCATCCAACTCCCAATATCAGATCCAGGAGGTCAGCAGCGGCAAATACCCTAGTTACACCACATGAGACCACAAAATGCAAACATTCAACATCTGACAGGGCCTTTGCATACTATGCACCCAGATGTTGGAACAACCTACCCCCCAACATAAGAGCTATTACTGACCTCAAGCATTTCAGAAAAGCCATAAAACACCACCTCTTCATTCTGCATTTCTAAAGCACATCATCATCCCTCTAACAGGCACAGTAAAAATTGTAAATACCTTATTTACTCAAGATGTAACTAAGAAATTCTATCCTCTGTATATAGGTTTTTTCACAAATATGTATAAAGTCTCCATAAGTATACAGGTTCATTACAAATACGTACTAAGTTTTTAAAAAAAATTTTTTTACAAATATGTACAAAGTTTTCCCAAAGTTAAATTCCCAGTTGAATTCTCCTGTTATATGTAAACTCATCACAGTTTGTTGCTTGCAATGAGTATTTCTGTTTAATGTAAACCGCGCTGATGAAAAAGAGTGCGGTATAAAAGAACACTAAATAAATAAATAAATAAAATATAAATGACAAATCGGATATGGAACAGTCTTGAGTTCAGTAGTCATAGCCACGATTGAACTGTATTCCCTGTGCTGAGGCTTCCTCATTATTCCCCTTGGGTATTTATTTATTTACATTCTCTTATATACCGTGCTATTCTGCGTCAGTGCGGTTTACATTGAACAAACTGAAATTACATTGAACAAGGCATTATAACTTGGAGATAACTATTTACAGGGTATCCTCAGAGGCTCTGTTTGAATAAGTGGCACTGTGAGATAGTGTAGTTACCTGTAACGTGTTCTCCGGACAAAGCAGGAATCAGTCCTCACATATAGTGACATCAGCACCGACTGAGCCCTCGTGGAAGCATCTCCCCAGCTTTCAAAGAAAACCTTTGGGAGATGCCACCATGCATGTGTGGTCCCCTTCCCGTTCAGGGATGCCATCTTAGTCAGATGACATAGCTAGTTGACAAGATAGCAAAATTATATATACCTACAAAATAACCAAAAAAACTCCCAAGAACTCTCACACCAGTGAACACTACCAAAACAAAGAGAGTTATAATGTATCTTTTTAACCTGGAGGAGCTTTGATAACAAGGGTAACAATGTTTCTCCCCTCTCCCCATCTAATCATTGTGTAGCAAAAATACTTTAGGATCATCAGGTAAATGTGTCTCAACTATCTTCTCCAATATCTTTTTGTATTGTCTCCAATAAGCTACCACTATGGGGCATTCCCACCACATAGGTAGAAACGTCCATATCACTGAACTCTGTCCATACTGGAGCATGATCTGAAAAGTTATTGACTCGGTCTTGGTGTCTCCTACCTCCTGGAGTTTATTTGCTTCTATAAGCTATAGACCAGTTCTGGAATATGAAGAATGTGCATGAGAGTAAAAAGTATAGGTCCCCATGATTTACTCCTTCAAAAAGTAGAAAGACTAGGGGACATACAATGAAGCTACAATGTAGCTCATTTAACACTATGCGTTGAGTGAAAAAATATTAATCAAACTCTGGAATTTGTTACTGGAGGATGTTGCAAATGCAGTTAGTGTAGCTGGGTGTAAAAAAAAAAGGTTTGGACAAGTTCCTGGAGGAAAAGTCCATAAACCATTATTAAAGAGGACCAGGGAAATCCACTGCTTATCCCTGTATAAACAACGTGGAATCCGTCTACCTTTTTGAGAACCTGACAAGTACTTGTGACCTAGCTTGGCCACTGCTAGAAACAGGATACTGGGCTTGATGGGCCTTGGTTTGACCCAGTATGGCATATCTTATATTCATGGTCCCATTTATTTCATGCCAGTAATCTACTAATTTAAATTTTGATTAAAGGGAATATAATTTGGAATGATCTTGGCCTAGCATCTTTCTAAAGTATGAGTTATCCAGCTTAGGGTCAAAGTAAAACATCCCCCAGTTATCAGGGTCTCTAATTCGAGCAATTCCCTGACCAAATGATCATAAAAGTTACTTTGATAAGAGTTGGAGGCATAAATATTCACCAGTGAATGTCATCAAACTTTAATTTTAGCAATCATGACACAACCTTTTTTCATTACCCATTGCACCTCCGCTCTTATATCCGAGGCAATTAATACCCTAGCTCCACTGGTCTTTTGAGCCTCTCTGTTAGATGCAATAATAAAGGATATTGTTTGTGATGAGTGAGTGTCACACTTAGAAATCACATGCATCTTTTTGCATAAAGACCACCTTTGCTTTCAGTCTCTGCATTTCTTTAAGACATAATTTTCTGAGGTGAGTTTAACCCCTTGGATACAAATTTCAGAGTGCCCATCATGTATTAGGGTATGCATATTTCATATGTTTTACCATTTTCCCTCATTTATTGTCTGCTCCCCAAAACAATTTATAAAGCTTGCCTCCCTCTCACTCGCCTCTCTACACCCTCCCATACCTTTTTCGACAGCCACTCACCCCCTGTTGCTACACACATTCACCAGGAAGTAACCCCATCTGGGCTGTCAAACTACACTAGCACTTGTCCTCTGACTCCCCTAATATAACTCTGTCGTACCAATAAGTCCACACTAAACTTCCATATTACCTGTGACCTCGCTCCACCCACAGTTTTATGCATTGAACCCCACATCCCTTCACTCACCTGCAACAACTCCCAACTTCCCTCCAACATGTGTCCAAACAACTACTATCACAAGAGTCCAAAAACAAATCAGCAAAGCATCAGTCTCCATGATTCCAAAGACTATTCTGCCAACTTCTCTAAGATGGGACAATATTCAAGGAGTTAGCAGGATGGGAACAGCTGGGAGATGCAGAAAAGCAATGGACAAAATTGAAGGGATATTTTTAAGGACAACAAACCTTTTTGTTAGGTAAATAAATGTAAAAGGAAAATGAGGCCACTATGGTTCTCAAAAGAAGTAGCTGAAAAGGTGAAGAAAAAGAGGGTGGCCTTCATAAAATACAAGAGATCACAGAAAGAGGAAGACAAGCATCAATATTTGGAAAAACCTAGGCAGCATGGTTTTACCAAAGGATGATCACGTCAGACAAATCTGATTGAGTTCTTTGACTGGGTGACCAGAGAACTAGATCAAGGGCTTCTGATGGATGTAATCTACCTAGATTTCAGCAAAGCCTTTGATACTGTTCCTCACAGGAGGCTTATCACTAAACTGAACAGCCTGGGAATGGGTCACAAAGTGGTGAACAGGATCAGAAATTGATTGACTGATAGGCAACAGAAGGTGATGGTAAATTAAGCTCTCTTGGATGAAAGGACGATGATTAGTGGCATGCCCCAGGGATCGATCCTTGGACTGGTACTGTTTAATGTATTTGTGAGTGATATTGCTGAAGGACTGAAAGGAAAAGTCTGTCTTTTTGCAGATGACAAAAAAATTTACAACAGAGTGAATTCCCCTGAAGGAGTGGATAACATGAGGAAAGATCTACAAAAGCTGGAAAAATGGTCTAATACTTGGCAGTTAAGATTTAATGTAAAGAAATGCAATGTCATGCACTTGGTATGCAGAAATACAAGGAAATAGTATGCGATAGGGAGCAAGAGGTTGGTGTGCCCAGACCAGGAGTGATTGTTTCTGAGGATCTCAAGGTGGTGAAACAGTGTGACAAGGCAGTAGCCAAAGCCAGAAGGATGCTGGGCTGCATACAGAGAGGAATTACCATTAGAAAAAAAGCGGTACTAATGCCACTGTACAAGTTGCCGATGAGGCCTCACTTGTAATATTGTGTTCAGTTTTGGAGACCATATCTTGCAAAGGATATAGTAACATAGTATATGATGGCAGATAAAGACCATCATGGTTCATCTAGTCTGCCCAGCAAGGTGGCAAGAGTAGGTACATCTGCTGCTCTGTGCTGGTCTCCCCTCTCCATGCCTTTGTTTAGGGGCGTACCCATGGCTACGTGCAGGTTACCCCTATTTGTTGAGACAGTGGAGACAGGATCAAGCACCAGAAGCCACCAGCTACTAATAGAAGCGCCATCAGCTGCAGAGCCAGAGACTCCAGCACCTGATCAGCATCAGGGGAGGAAGTGGGAACGCTAATCCCTCCCACTCCCTTTGCCAATTGGACCAGGATCAGCCACCGGAAGCTACCCGTTAATAAACAAGCGCCTTCAGGTGCACAGCCAGAGACTCCAGCACCAGATTGGCATTGGGGGAGGAAACAGGAATGCTAATCCCTCTCACTCCCCCCACCAAGGCTAATCAGGCCAGGATCAACCACTGGAAGCCACCAGCTACAAATGGGCATGGGCCCAACAGGCGCGGGTGTACATGATGGCACTTCTGAGGGCCTTGCCAGAGGGCTGTTTGGCGTGGCCCTTAGGCAGGGACCAAAAGAGAAGAAAACCACAGTGAGCAGGATAACTGTCACTTGACAGAACTACACAACCTCCAAGACTGCAACCAAAATACTAACAGTCACTCCACTGACACCGGCTTAACAAGAACAGATGCAACAGGAACAAAAAGGTAACACTCAACCCATGCCATGAATTCCCACTCCTGGAACCCCGCAATACCTCCCATGCTCCATGCTCTCAATTTACCCACTATGCTACATCCTTTGGTATTCCTACTACTTAGAGTATTACGGCCCACAAACTCAACACCTCTAGTTTGGCCTACCAACTTACCACACAATCAATCAATCACACCACCAACATGCAACATATATAGAACCCACCGATGCCTAATACACATAATGAATACCACCCCTTACACTACCCCGATCTCACCTAAATCTCCACCCAGACACTGCAATGAGCTTTAATTAACTCCTGATCAGTTCAGAACAAAATAAGACCATCAGAAACCTTATATTATCCCACAACATAGACATACTTTGCATAACAGAAACATGAATCACGGATACAGACACTGTGCTCCTGAATCAACTCATGCCAAGCGGATATACCTTATACCATTGTCCAAGAACTCAACACAGACGGTGGAGTAATAATCCTAGCCAAGAAACATCTCAGCTTCCGGTGTCATTTAAGCAATAGCACCAACAAATCTGATTTAATCACTGTCACAAACAAGTCAACCACTGTCTGATTCATATACAGGACTCCTACCTCCAATGCTAATGACTTATCAATAATCCTGGACACGATAATAACCGTGTCAAAAACTGGAAAAGACATCCTAGTGCTAGGAGACTTCAACATCCCATCACTGAAACAAAACCACACGCACTCCTTCACCCAAGCAATGGCAGCAATGGACCTTGAGCAACTCATCAACTTTCCCCCACACACGAGAGGCAACTCCCACTTTGTGACCCATCCCCAGGCTGTTCAGTTGATTGATAAGCCTCCTGTGAGGAACAGTATCAAAGGCTTTGCTGAAATCTAGTAGATCACATCCATCGCATGCCCTTGATCTAGTTCTCTGGTCACTCGGTCAAAGAACTCAATCAGATTTGTTTGGCATGATTGTCCTTTGGTAAAACCATGCTGCCTCGGATCATGCAACCTATTGGTTTCGAGAAAGTCCTCTATTCTCTCTTTCAGAAGTGCCTCCATTACTTTTACCACCATTGAGGTAAGGCTTACTGTCCTGTAGTTTGCCACTTCTTCCCTATTGCCACTTTTGTGAAGAGGCACCACATCAGCCCTTCTCCAGCCCTGTGGAACTTTTCCTGTCTCCAAGGATCTATTAAAAACTTCCTTTAAGGGCCCTGCAAGAACTTCTCTGAGCTCTTTCAATATCCTGGGATGTATCCCATCCAATCCCATGGCCTTGTTCACTTTCAGTTTTGCAAGCTGTTCAAACACATCATCTTCTGTGAATTGTGTGGTATCGACTCCATTCCCATTTGTATATTTGTCAGTCAAGGTGGTCCTTCTCCAGGTTCTTTTTTAGTAAAAACAGAACAGAAGTATTTGTTTAGCATTTTCGCTTTTTCAATGTCACTTTCCATGAATCCGTTCTTGGCATTTTTGAATCTTGCCATTCCATCTCTGATCTTCCTCTTCTCCTGAATATACCTGAAAAACGTTTTGCAGTCATGCTTTAGATCGTTAGCCACGCTTTCTTCTGCCTTTGATTTTGCTATGCTTATTTCTCTTTTTGTCTCTCGTAGCTTTATCCTGTATTCTTTTCTGTGTTCCTCTGTTTGTGAACTTTTGAATTTTGTGAAAGCTGCTTTTTTTTTACCTTTCTCCAGGAACAAGCAGGAAGTCTCTCCTCACATATGGGTGACGTCTGCGCCGACAGAGCCCGTGTGAAAGCATCTCCCCAACTTTCAAAGAAAGCCTTGAGAGATGCACCACACATGCATGGTCTACTTCCCACCCAAGATGCCATTTTATCTCAGTCTCCTTTTTTTCTGCGGAGCCCTTCGGATGTTGTCCTTTTTTTCCCCTGAAAAAAGTCTGTTTTTTTTGTAGTTAAATTTTGTCCGGTTTGCATACCGGTTCCTTCCCACCCCCGAGCCAGCTCACCTCTGCGTGGCTTCTCAGGTTCGTCTATCCAATTTTCATTTTTTTCATCGAGGTTCAACTTGACTGGCGAAGGCCTTGGACTCCTGCCGAGAGGCAGGGACCCCCTTCTTCCAATGGCCTCAAGTGGCTTCAAAAAATGTGATCGGTGTGGCAAAGTTATGTCACTTACTGACCCACATGACTGCTGCCTTAGATGCCTTGGACCAGAGCAAGATGACTCTGACTGTGAGCTCTGCAGAACAATGACCCCAAAAGCCTTAGAGTCACCATCAGCAGCAGGAAACATTTTTTCACAAGTCCAACTCTGCCCCAGAATCTCTGGTAACACCATGCTCCAGGGTCCCCTCCGATACCTGTGCCCCGTGAAGCCAGGGCCTCTTCGGAGTCCCACAACCACAGTTCCTCTGAGGTCCCTGGAGGTGGAGCATAGGAAGAAGAAATCCCCAACGACCTCCTCGGAGGACAGTTCTGGGAAGAAGGTGAAATTCCACCCCAGGTCTCGCAGTCCCAGGCATGAGTCTGAGGAGTCGGGGCAGGGGCGGCCCTCCAAGTTCCTCCACAAGGAGGAGTCTGCTCCCGCTGACTGGCCTCGGGCCTCAGAGGCCATCTTCATCGAGGACTCTCCCTCGATAGTACCGATGCTGGCCCCGACATCCTCAGTGCCCACATTTGAAGGCTGCAGAGCCTACTGGCATGGTGACCAGAATGCCAGCCTTAGAGAGCTGAATATCTGCCCTAGTGGTCATGCAGCAGGTGTTTGTCTGGCTCATCTGGTTCATCTGCTCCGAGACAGGACCCTTGACATCATGGGCTACCCCAGACATCGAGCTGGTCCTCGAGAGCCCCTGGTGCCGGTCAAGGTCCTGGTCCCATTCCTTGGGACACTGGTCCTCCCTGGCGAGCGCCCGTGGCTCGGACCGATGATCCTCCAGAGGTCCTGCACTGCAAAGTGCAGTCCTCGACTGAAATAATTGTGCGGCATCAGACTCATACTCCAACTTAGAGTCCGAATGGGAGACCGAGGATGAAGAGTCCTCTGACAAGAGGCGACACTTTGACATGCCCTCGGACCCGGCAACCCAATGCCGCTCCCTACCCGAGGTTGTTGCATTCCTTGATTTTGTGAGGGATATGGCCAAGGATCTCATGATCAAGACCGAGGAGGACCCACAAATAGAGGAATTGGAGATACTCCAATATAAGGCACCCCCAAAGATAACCCTTATGGTCCCAGTGCCCCTGATCCTCGACCACTGCCTCCTCCAGATGTCTGTACCAATTGTCAGCAGGCACCTCAACGTCATGTACCAGGTATGCCAGAGCCCTGGGTTCCAAAAGGCCCAGCTCCCCCACAACTCAATGGTCGTGGAGTTGGCCATGCGCTGACTTAAGAGCCAAAAAACACAATTGTCAGTATCACCTGGCAGAAAGGCCCAAACCCTCGACGCCCTCGGCTGGAAGGCCTTTCAGTGCTTGATGCTAGCATGCCGAATCCACTCATACCAGCTCTACATCAGCATGTACCTGAAAGAACTGTCAATGGAGCACGGGGTATTCTTGGCAGGCCTCAACGAAGAACACCTACAGAGGTTCACGACCCTAACCTCGGCGGTAAAAAAAAAATGTTCAAAGTTCCTGTCCGGAGCAGCCTATGATGGCTTTGAGTCATCGGCTAGGGTGGCTGCTGCAGGCATTGGGGCACGATGCCAAGCATGGCTGCAGTTGTCTGGCTTGGAACAATGGGTGCAGGAAAAACTGATCAATGTCCCCTGCACAGGTAAGAACCTGTTTAGAAAACCCATTGTGGACAAAGCGGTGGAGATAGAGACCGAGTATGTCATGAGAACCAGGCTCTCGAAAAAGACCTCAGTGCAACCCCAAAATAAAACCCTGGGGAAAAAGCCCTTCTTCCCGAGTTAAAAAGAGGGGTTTCAGTACTACTCTGCACTTCCAAGACTTCTCAGGCCCTCAGCAGTCCCGGCAACAAAAAGGCCAGGGACATTGTCCCAGAAAGCAAAAAGCCTTGAAGCCCCAGGCACCAGCTCAGATCCCAGCCCGGGGGAAGTTTTTGACTGCCTAGGCGTGACCCCCATGCCTCCAGGGGGTCCTCTGCTTCTCACGGTGGGGGGGGGGGGAGGCTCACCTAGCCCTGTTTGCCCACAGGTAGACTGCCATCACCACTGTTACCTGGGTGTTATAGGTGATCAAGAAGGGTTACCTCCTCCACCTACATCAAGCACCATCCCTGTTCTTCCCAGGAGAGATCACCAGGTCTCTCCTTCACCAGATCCTGCTCCTCACCGAGTTAGTAGGATTACTCCAGAACAAAGCAGTGGAACCAGTCCCAAAGCACCCCTGGGGCACCGGCTTCTACTCCAAGTACTACTTCATCCTCAAGAGGGCTGGGGGCCTCAGGTCCATCCTGGACTGCGAGAGCTCAACAGATTTCTGGTTAGGGAGACGTTCAAGATGCTCTCCCTTGGAACACTGCTACCATTCCTCCAGCAGGGAGATTGGCTTTGCTCCTTGAACCTAAAGGATGCCTACACTTGCATCCTAATCTACCCGAGCCACAGAAAATACCTCCAGTTCATGGTGGGGGGGGGGGGGGGGAACAGCACTATCAATACAGAGTGCTGCCCTTCGAGCTGGCCTCATCTCCAAGGGTCTTCACAAAGTGCCTCGTGGTAGTCGCAGCCCACCTCAGACTTCAAGGGGCCTTCGCCTTCCCCTACCTGGACTACTGCTCATAAAGGGGGGCACAGCTACAGAGGCACAATGCACCACTGGATGCACCAAAAAAACATCCTGCATCACCTGGGGTTTATCATAAACTACCCCAGTCCCACCTCATGCCAGCTCAGAGCCTAGAGTTCAAAGGGGTGCAGCTCGACACCCTTCAGGCAAAAGCCTTACACCCTCAGGAGAGGTCAGTATGCCTCAAAGAATTAGCTTCAGAGGTGCAATGGCACAGGACACTACCCACCAGGCTTTTCCGCCTGCTGGGACACATGGCCTTCATGGTCCACGTGATCCCAGACGCCCGCCTGCACATGAGAGCAGCCCAATGGTGCCTCCGCTCTCAGTGGACTCAAGCTACAGGCAGGCTCAGAGACAGAGTGCATGTGACCCGCTAGCTGGCTGACTCCCTTGATTGGTGGCAGAATCCAGGACACCTTCAGGCCGGGATGCCTTTCCAGGCACCCACCCCCCAGAAACTCCTCACCACGGATGCCTCTCTAATGGGTTGGGGAGCACATAGCAAGAGCCTCCAGACACAAGGCTGCTGGTCCCAGAGAGAATTCGAAATGCAGATCAACCTGCTGGAAATCAGGACAATATTCCTGGCCCTCAAAGCCTTCCGCCACCAGCTACAGCACCACGCAGTGCTGATCTAGACCGACAATTAGGTTGCGATGTTCTACGTGAAAAAATGGGGGGGGGGGCAGGGTCATATCCTCTCTGCAGGTGGCGGTAGCCTTCGGCTCTTATGCCACATGCAGAGGGATGTTCCTAAGGGTGGTTTGCCTCCTGAGCCAGGACAATGTCTTGGCGGACAAACTGAGCAGGGTACTCCAGCTGCACGAGTGGCACCTGGACCTAGCAGTAGCCTCACGGCTGTTCCGGCTCTGGGGCATCCCAGTGATGGACCTGTTCCCCAGCCCAGACAACGTGCAGTTGTTTCATTTCTGTTCCTACCATCCACACCCATCTCGGGTAACAGTGGATGCATTCCTCATCCTATGGTCAGGAGGCCTCCTGTACACCTTTCTCCCAATGCTGCTGATAGCCAAAAACCTTTCAGGGCTCAGTGTGACAGAGCATTGCTAGTGCTGATAGCCCTTCGGTGGCCCAGACAGCCCTGCTTCCCACTACTCCTCTCCTTATCAGCGGTATCACCGATTCCCCTGGCTGAGCCCTAGGACTACTGTCACAGGAGCAGGGCTTTCTCCTACACACCAACCTGGGGTCTCTCTTGCTCATGGCTTGGCTGCTGAAAGGGTAGTGTTAGCGCCCTTCATCTTTCCACGGGACATGGAAGACATCCTCCTGGCCTCTTGGAAGGGCATACACCTTCAAGTGGCGACGCTTCTCACTGTGGCGCACAGAAAAGCAGACGAACCCATTCTCCTGCTCAGTGCATGTGGTACTATAATACCTGTTACCTATCGCAGGTGGGACTGAAGTCCAACTCAGTCAGAGTACACCTGAGTGCCATCACGGCGCATCACCACTCCATCGAGGGGAAACTCCTCTCAGCTCAGCCCCTTGTCTCTGTTCCTTTGGGGCCTCATGTTGTCCAAACCCCCCGTCTGCCCTCTGGCGGTGGAATGGAACCTTAATGTGGTGCTCTTGCAATTAACTAAACCTCTGTTTGAGCATTTAGCTACCTGCAGTACCTCTCCTGGAAGGTTGCCTTCCTGGTAGCACTTGCATCAGCTCAGAGTCAGCAAGCTCCAGGCTCTGATAGCAGAGCCTCCTTACATGAGGTTCTACAAGAACAGGGTGGTGCTTTGCACACACCCTAAGTTTCTGCCGAAGGTGGTGTCCCCCTTCCACTTCAATCAGGATGGTGGTGATCCCCACCTTCTTTCCCAGGCCTCACACCAGCAGGGCAGAGACCGTTCTCCATACTCTGTCCTTCTACCTGCCATGGACTCAGGGCCACCGCAAAGCTCAATAGCTTTTCGTATCCTATGATCTCAGAGCTCCTAGTGACTAAGCAAACTCTGTGCACCTGGGTGGTGAACTGCATTACCCTTGCCTATGAGCAAGTGGGGATCCCACTGGACCAGAGAGTCACAGCACACTGCGTCAGGGCCATAGCTACTTCCGTGGCCAACCTGCATTCCATCCCCATGACAGAAATCTGCCGGGCCACCACCTGGTCCTCGGTCCATACCTTTGCAGTCCACTACTGCCTGGAGAGGGAGTACCAACAGGACAGCGCCTTTGGCCAGGCCGTACTCCATAATCTTTTTGGGGTGTAGGCAACTCCTGCCCTCTGACCCTTCTGTGTTCAGGCTACCGGAGTGCTGGTGTTCACTGGATGCTTGAGTCTTGCAAGAGTCTCTCCCGTGGTACTCAACTGCTGCTGATCACAGCTCTCCCTTTGCAGGTTGCTGTGGCATTTTTCTTTTTTTTATTTATTTATTTATTTATTTTATTTATTTATTTATCTATTTCTTCTATACCGCCCCTTCCAGAGATCAGTGGCGGTTTACATGGAACAAGTAAACAAATTTGTATACTAATGTATACATTACATGGAACAGAGATTTTTAACTTTATACAGATAATAGTTATTAACTATGGTTACAAGTTCTTGGTAGCCTGTAGCTGGGGAGTCCCATATGTGAGGACTGACTTCCTGCTTGTTCCCAGAGAAAGCATAGCTACTCATCTGTAACAGGTGTTCTCCAGGGACAGCAGGAATCAGACCTTACCACTCCTTCCTACCCTTGGATTTGCTTCTTTACCATATTTTATTTTTGCCATCTTAGCTATGTCATTAGACTGCAGCAAGATGCCACCCTTGACGGGAAGTGGATCACGCATGTGTGGTGCATCTCTCAAAGGCTTTCTTTGAAAGCTGGGGAGATGCTTCCATGTGG
Organism: Ichthyophis bannanicus; assembly: GCA_033557465.1. NCBI lineage: Eukaryota > Metazoa > Chordata > Amphibia > Gymnophiona > Ichthyophiidae > Ichthyophis > Ichthyophis bannanicus. The sequence goes on along the minus strand of CM066031.1, from coordinate 1,876,362,263 downwards.
ACTACGTCAGTGCTGCTGTCACCTATATGTGAGGATTGATTCCTGCTGTCCCCAGAGAACACCTGTTACAGCTGAGTAACTACACCATATTTGTGCAGTCACTTCTTTGGAGAACCAAATAGGTTTCCTTTTCCTTTTTTTAAACTTTCCTTAGATATCTATCTGTTGCTCCTTTTATTGCCTCCTTTAGTTTAGCCCACTGCAGTTCCACTTCCCTTACCTCCTCCCACCCTGCCAACTCCTCCTTCAGGCACTTGGCCATTTTACTGAAGTTAGCGTTTTTGAAGTCTAGGACTTTGAGCTTGCTGTGATTGGACTCTGCCTTGGCTTTTATCTCAAACTACACCGTGTGATGGTTGCTGCTGCTCACAGGGGCACCTACCTGGACGTTCAACACGCTATCTCCATTGGTGAGTACTAAATCCAGTTCTTTCTCTTTCCCTTGCCTGGCCTATCTCTAATGTTTGACACCGTACCTCCGCTTACATCTTCTAGTCTTGGCTTTCTGCGTGCTTTTCTTCCTCTTTCCTGTATAGCAGTGGCGTTCCTTTCTATTTTCTGCTTGCAGCCTAATTAGATTTTTGTACACCGCCCTGAATGCTACTGCTTGAGCAGTCTAGCAAATGCTGAAATAAAGAAATAAAAACATCAAACGTTCCCTGGTTGGTTCCATCACCATTTGTCTAAGTAACGCATCTTGGAGGGCATCCAAAATTATTTTACTACTTTCCAGATTTGCAGAAGGAATGCCCTAATCCACATTGGGTAGATTAAAGTCACCCAGTATGATCACTTCCCCCTTCATGGCTACATTTGCAATATCAATAATCAAGTCGCTATCCATTTCTTCGGTTTGAGTTGGAGGCCTGTCGACTACACCAGTATGGATGACAGCGCCATCTCCTCTTTCCAACACACTCCACAGCGCTGCTTCTTTTTCCCATGTCCCCTGCATTTCACAGCTTTAATATTGTTTTTGACATATAGGGCTACTCCTCCTCCTTTTCTTCCTTCTCTGTGTCTCCTAAATAAATTTTAGTTAGCTATGGCTATATTCCATTCATGCAACTCGTTAAACCATGTTTCATAATGGCCATAATGTCCAAGTCAATTTCCACCATTTGGGCTTCCAGGTCAGGAACTTTGTTGGCTAGGCTTCGAGCATTTGTGCTCATTGCTTTGCAGCATTTGTTGACTGGCTTGCCTGGATTTTGCATGGATTTTGTTCTACACGCCTCTTCCCGCTTGCCATTGATGTGTGGGTTAATAGTGTGGCTGTTTCCAATGTTATGTTTTTGCTGGGAGTGACGTCCTGAACTTGTTCTTCTCCATCAGTCGCCTCCTTTCCCTAGTTTAAGTGCCTGTCCACATAATGCCTGAATTTTTCACTTAGGATCCTTTTCCCTGTGACAGAGTGATGTAGCCTCTTCTTGTTTCATCTATTTCCTCAGGTGCCTATATATCTAAATCCTCCTTGTTTGCACCAGGTTTGGAGCCATGTATTAAAGTTAATTATGCAATGTAGCCTTTCCGCATTCTTAACAAGACTAGAAATGGTTCACAGGTAGGCGACCAAAATGATTTGGAGCCTGCGTCAGAAGCCTTATGAGAAGAGACTAGAAGACCTAAATATGTACATGCTGGAGGAGAGGAGGGACAGGGGAGATATGATTCAGACCTTTAACCCTTTCAGACCTGAATTTTTTCACAGACACCATATATATATATATATGTACATGGAATCCAATGAATAACATGACGTCCATTACAGTGGACATACGGTCTGAAAGGGTTAAATACTTAAAGAGAGAGAATGAACAAACAAACCTCTTCCAAAGACGGGGAAGCTGTAGAACTAGAGGGCATAACATCAAGCTGCAAGGGGGTAAACTGAAAGGCAACGTCAGGAAATATGTCTTCACTGGAAGGGTGGTGGATGCTTGGAATGCCCTCCCGATGGAAGTGGTGGGGGCAAACAGTGACAGAATTCAAAATGGCATGGGACAGACACAGTGGATCCCTTTATAGCAACAGGATAAAATCAAAATAACCTTAACTGTCTTAGCTATCTCAATACATAGGGGTGACCTACACGGAGTGGTGGGTACACCCCTAAACAAAGCCATGGGGCAGGGTAACCTGCACAGAGTGACAGGTACACCTACTCTTGCCACTTTGATGGGCAGACTAGATGGCCCATGATGGTCTTCATCTGCCATCATATACTTACTATGTAAGTACTCAGGAAAGCAAAGATACAAAAAGAAGAAAAAATAGTGCAATAAAATACGGGGCGGGGGGGGGGACAACAACAAGATATTTTTCAGATATGTTAGCAAGAGGAGGAAGGGCAAAAGTGGAATTGTCACTCTAAGGGTGAAGGGGAGGAATATGTAGACGCTGATGAGGATAAAGCGGAATTGCTTAACAAATATTTTTGTCCTGTGTTCAGAGATGAAGGGCCTGGAGCAGATCCTCAGAAAACACCCACTAATAGGAACAGAAGTGAAGGGGGATCTTGAACATTTTCAGAATACTGTGTTTGTGAGGAACTAAAAGTGGACAAAGTGATGGGACCAGATGGGATACATCCAAGAATACTGAAGGAACTTGGGGGAAGTTCTAGCGGCTCCACACTGACCTTTTTTCAATGCTTTTTTTGCGTCGGGAGTGATCTCAGAACTGGAGACGGGTATATGTGGTCCCTTTACACAAAAGTGGAAGTAAGGATGACGTTGAGAACTACAGCCAGTTAGTCTGACCTCTGTTTTAAGTAAATTAATGGAAACATTGCTAAAACAGAGGTTACTCACCTGTAACAGAATCAGACCAAGGACAGATCCCTGCGGCACACCACTGGTAACATCCTTTTCCTCAGAGTGAGCTCTGTTTACCTGTACCCTTTGTCACCTCTCACTCAACCAATTTCTAACCCAATCAGTCGCTTTAGGGTCCATCCCTAGGGCGCTCAACTTATTTACAAGTCACCTTGGTGGAATAGTGTCAAAGGCTTTACTAAAATCCAAGTACACCACCTCTAAGGCTTTCCCCCTTGGTCCAGCTCTCTGGTCACTCAGTCAAAGAAATCAATCATATTTGTTTGACAAGACCCGCCTCTAGCAAATCATGCTGCCTTGGATCCTGTAATCCAGTGAACGCCAGAAACCTCACGATCTATGGTTTATTTGTGCAGTCACTTCTTTGGAGAACCAAATAGGTTTCCTTTTCCTCTTGTTTTTTTTTGTTGTTGTTTTTTTCCTTAGATATCTATCTATTGCTCCTTTTATTCCATCCTTTAGTTTAGCCCACTGCAGTTCTACTTCTCTTACCTCCTCCCACCTCCTCCTTCAAGCACTTGGTCATTTTACTGAAGTTAGCGTTTTTGAAGTCTAGGACTTTGACCTTGCTGTGTGTGAGTCGCCTAGTGGTTGGGGTGAGTTACCTCAGGCTGAAGGACCAGGGGTTCAAATCCCACTAGAGGACAGCAACCTTGGGCCGGAAGGACTGGGGTTTCTAGTCCCACAAGTGCTCCTTGTGACCTTGGGCAAGCCACTTAACCTTCCGTTGCCTCAGGTACAAAAATATAGCTTGTGAGCCCTTTGGGAATAAGGGAAAATATATATACAGAACCTGCATGTACACTGCTTTGACTGGTAGAAAAGCAGTATATAAGCCTAGTTAAATAAATTAAATAAATAAATACCTTTGTTAGTGATATTACCAAAGGGCTGTCTGGTAAGGTTTGCCTTTTAGCGGATGATACCAAAATCTGCAATAAAGTAGACACCCAGGAAGGAGTAGATAACATGAGGAGGCATCTAGTTAAGCTTGAAGAATTGTTGAGAATTTGGCAGTGGAGATTTAATGCAAAAAAAAAAAAAAATGCAGAATCATGCATTTAGGCTGCAAAAATCCAGGGCAGCAGTCCAGTAGAAGGGGTGAAGTACTTCTGTCCATGAAAGAAGAGTTCGACCTGTGCATGATTTATTTCCAGTGACCTTAAAGTGGCTAAACAGGTAGAAAAGGTGACTGTGAAAGCCAGAAGGATGCTTGGATGCATAAGGAGAGCAATGGCCAGCAGAAAAAAAGGAGGTGGTAGTGCCTTTGTATAAGTCTTCAGTAAGAATGGAGTCCAAACGAGGAGCGGCACACACTCACAAAGGATGAAGGTCAAATGTGGAGGGAGGTGAGAAAAACCAAGGAAGGTGACATGTGGCGATCAATACTTTATTGGTGTCTGAAGTGGTTCCACCTTACACTGGCCATGTCAGGGGTACAAGAACCTGTTGTCGGCTGAGATGACTGAGACCACCAGTAAGCTAATTTGTCATCTACGATACAACAGGAGTTGAAGACTCCATTCTGCTTTGAAAACAATTGAAGTTGATGCCTGTTTGACTTTGCCATGAAGTGTAAACATGATCTTCAACAAAAACATACATTTGTATTTACTCTTTTCTTTAATAGCTGCATGACCTCTCTGAAGGCTCTCTGCTTCTAAACTATAGATGAAACTAAGGGGTATGTTTAATAAACTGCGGTAACGTTACATAACGTGCATTAACCTAAATTAATGATGGTAACGTTCCGCGGCGCGGTAAAGCACCGCAGAAGGTGGAGAGAGGGTGGAGAGAAGGGGTCAGTGGGTGGAGAGTGGGCGGGGAGAGGCTCCCTTCACACTAACGCGCTGATCTGAAGAGCTGAATCCTAACGCGATTGAAAACCTGCCGTTAGATGCACATTTGCAGGGGAGAGAAACCATTTCAGTGTCAGCAATGTACAGCATAGGCAGGGAAACCTACAAAAAGTGATAAGTGTGATACATGTGCCCAGAACAAAAGGGCACAGAAACATTGAAAATGACCCCAACAAACTGGAAAAAAACCATAACCAAGCTGGCCAATAGTGATATTAATGGGAAACATCAACCCCCCCCCAAGAAAGCTCCACAAAAAAGATATTACTTGTGGAAGGGTCTATGCTCCGTCCCCATACAAGGTGAATGAGCCCACAGTGAAATAGCGCTGTTCAGGGTTTCCCCCTCCATCGGACAGGATTCCTATGGCATGCACATGTCCCGCAACATCAGGGTGGGCATGTTAGAACGGCAACTGGACAGATGCCGGAAAAGGGGATACAGAGGGCCGCAGGCGGCACATGCTGTGGTGCAGCTGGGCCACAGTGCAGACTAGGGTGATGCCTAGGTGGCCCATACGAATGCTGAAACAGCAGAGCAGCCAGACAGCAACTGCTGAAGGCCCAACATGGGCACGAGTGTGCTTCCCACAGTGTCACAGGGGATAGTACCCAACAGCTACCCCCAAGGCACGGAACATTGGCAGGCGGGGCTGGGGGGGAGCGTGGACGTCTATGCAGGCACCCCTACCCCAGAACCCGCACCATTGGCAGCCGCCTACCTGCACACTGGATGGCCTGAGACTGCGCACCACCAGCAGAAGGGCATGTCAGCATGGTGGCAGAGGGATACTGGTTGTGGAGGGGCAGTGGCAGCTGCCCAGAGCAGACCGTGGCCTAGCCCTGTGTAGGTGGGTGCCGTGTACTGCAACAGACAGGCCCTGTCTGATAAAAAGTTATGGTATCACCAGGGAATGTACTGACTCTGTGACAACAAGGTGGTGCAGTGCACAAAACCAGTGTATTCAGAAGCAGAAGGTCACAGGTTCAAGTCCCAGCTGTAGTTCCTGCCAACCCAGTCCCCATATTTTACCCACTACTACAACGTGCTAATACAGACAGCACCTTTATTGCAGATGACGTAAACATGCCCAAGACACCTACATTTTACCCTACAGAGCACAGACACCATAAACATGTGCATTACCTAGAGCAGAGTCTCCCAAATGCAGTCCTGGAGGGCCAAACACCATTCCGGTTCCATGCTGCCTCTAATAAAGATGCCTGTGCTGCATTTCTATGCGCCACCCCCATGGTATGCAGATGTATTTCATGCATATTCATGAGGGACAGCATTAAAACCCGAACAGTGTTTGGCACCGCAGGACTGGAGTTGGGAACCTCTGCCATAAAGCAGCAGCCAACAGGGGCAGACACATCCGCACCCACAGGCTCCATTATCCAATGCCTCCTGGAGAGGCAGGATGTTGGGCCCTGCGTGCATCTCCCAATACTAGCACTTGCATACCTTAGCAATGCCACCCTAAACCTGGGAATACGGTACACAGCTATCAAAAGGTTGCTATGATCACTGGCAGATAGCAATTCCTAAGTTAAGCTCAATTCGCTGATTGAGCTGCATCATAGCACCCTTCTGATGTCTGTGGAGTGTGCCTCAGGTCTTCAGTCTGACAGAGTGACCCCAACAGTATTGCGTACCATAGCCATGCCTGCACTGTGCCCAGGACTGGTGTGGTGGTCTGGCCTGCCAAACACCTCTATAGTTGCGCAATGCTGGCATAGGTGTGGGAAGTGTGTGTCTGTCTATCCAGTGTGAGGTGGCTGCCAACACCCTCCACAGCCCACACTGCTAGCACTGTTGCCAGTATTGGCCTGCCAATGTGCATAATGAGGAGCATGGTACCGTGAGAATAGCCTGGATAGGGTGGCCTGGCCTGGATGCATCTGCACAGGGCATAGGGCAATGGCTCGGACATTGTAGTGCCAGGCCACCACCTGCACAGACAGGGTGGCCACAGCATGTCCTGCTGGGAGGTCACTCTCACCCTGACTGAGCAGTGACCATGGCATGGCTAGGTTCCCCCATAGTGCTATATAGTATTTCTCTCGTGATATTTATGGGTTTTCTTTTGGGGCCCAATCACTGACTTATCTGCTTGGTGTGTATGCTGACATCCCCGTTCTGGGTACATGCATCTCCTCCAGGACCATGCACTATGGACTAGCTGGCAGACTGTCTGCAGCTAGTATGTGTCTTGCTGGAACACCTTGCAGGGTGCAGCGGCTGGAGGCTTGCTGCTGGAGAATGTCAGATAATGGTGGGGGGCAGCTGAGCATTTCCAGGCCTACTGTCTGTCTGCTATTGCGTTATGGATGTGTACCGCTCTGTCTGTTCCCAGGCAGGACTGGGGTTGATGGTCCCCTCTACTGCTACCATTGCAGGGAGGTAGAATGTGGATCTATTGGTGGGTGATCCTGTTTCCCACCTTGAGCCCCAGAGGGTGGGTTGTGTGGTGGTACATAATCTGCCTATGGGTCCAAACACACCCCCCCCTTCACCTACAGCAGGTAACCATGGCACCAACACAGGATATGCACTATTCTGGGTGCATCATCGCCCATAAGGGCTAGACATGACTGAGAAATACAGAAGGACACAGATGTATCCTAGGTGTGTCTAAAGGAACTACCTATGGGGACTGATGGGGACCTGCAGCATGGTGTATTTCAGCCATGAAAGGTGCTGTGGACCTGGTGCTGGGCGCCCCACCTCAACCTCAGGGTGAGCACAGTACCCGCACAGTGTGACTGTCTGTGGCTACTCTGTGCCAGTACCACACACGGTCTGTTCCCCCTACCAGGCCGAGGTGCTGTGGGGGTGCATACCCCATCTTGTGCCCATCTGTCGACTGCTGCTTTGCATGTGCAGTGCATCATGGGTACGGGTGGGTTAACCCTATCCTGGTAACCACAGCAGACAGTTTGTGTGGTGACGTGCAGTCCTTCTGCAGCCAGCCAGGGCTTTGTTCACAGCCTTATAAGGTGTCCTATAGGGGACATTATAGGGTGCCTTGGCGGACAGTACACTTTATAATGTGCCCTATGGAGTGCGTTATGGGGTGCCTTATGCGGCACCTTAGGTTATGCCACCGTGAGGGTGTGTTTGCTGGCAGCACTAATTAAAATACAGGTCAAATGCCTCAACAATCACTACTTAAATGTAAAGGGTGATGCCTCAGCCAGACTTATACATTAGGCCCACTGGGGAATCGAACCCATGACCCCTGTACCATCAGTCAGTGTAATAACCATTGTGCTACAGCTCTGTTGCTGTGCTTGTATGCCTGCGCGCCTTCTTAAGATTAACGCGTGGTAACATGCCATGTAGTGCTCGTTAATTTATGGCACCATGTAACACGCGTTATCGGTAACGATGTACCGCCCATGTCCTTATATGGGATTTCTGCTTCTACCGCGGATCCTAACGCAAATCACATTACCGCAGTTTAGTAAACATCCCCCTAAGTCTTTGTACAATTCGGTTTGGGAGAATCAAGTGGGAGAATTTACATTATCCTTGCTTTCACCAGTATTCTTTGACTACAAAATTTGCAAATGTATAATCTCCAGGAACAAGCAGGAATGAGTCTTCACATATGGGTACGTAGGTACCGACGGAGCCCGCGCGGGAACGCTCCCCAGCGTCCAATCAGAAAGCTTTTGGGAGCATCCCACAGCGCCTGCGTGCTGCCTTCCCGCCTTTCCAACTGTCTCTCCTCAGTTGTTCTTTTTCCGCGGAGCCAGCAGGTCGTGTTCCTGTCACCGCAGAAGAATTTCCTTATTTTTTCTTTATTTCTTTTCTGTCGCGTCTGCCTTCTTCGACGCTATACCGGTACCGCCGGTTCTTATTCTTTTCCTAAAAAAAAAAAAAAAAAAAAAAAAAAGACCTATTTTTTCTTCAGGTGTACTTCAGTTTTGGACCTTAGGCCCAAAACCTTTTTCCTCAAATATGGAAAAACCTGCCTCAGGTTTTAAGAAGTTCACAAAATGTGGCGGTACTATATCCGTCACTGACACCCATGACTGGTGTCTCAAATGTTTAGGCCCTGACCATTCCATCAAAGATTGTATGTCCTGTTCCATGATGTCTAAGAGAGGTCGACAGAACCGAGCTGCCAAGCTCAGTACCCTGTTTCCCTCTGATGCAGCTTCGGTGGCATCGACGTCTTCCAGGGCTGCTTCTTCCTCACATGGATCTCAGGTAACTAAACATAAATCCAGCCGGTCCTCGAAGGGCAAATCTCCTTCTAAGCATCGAGATGGCTCTGGCCTTGCCCTCAAGGATTCTGCACCGGCAAAATTACCCCGGCGGGAGGCTTCGGCTTCTAAAGCATCATCATCGGGGTTCCAGGACGATCTAGATGGCGTGCCTCAACCGATCTCCTGGTGCCATGCTCTGGGGTACCGGCCTCCACCGGTACCGACTTCCAGGCATTGGCAGTGTCCATGGATCAGAGGATTCTGTCCATGGAACGCAGTCTGGCGGCTTTCCTTGTGGCATCGACGCCCGTGGTCCCGCATCAGACTACTCCGCAGGTACCGGCTCCAGTATCGCCATCGGTACCGATCCCAGTACCGGTGGCATCGACATCGGCATCGGTGTCAGCCATGCCGGTACCCTGCCCTCTGCAGCCTTCCGGTACCGATACCCCGGTAACGATGATTCCCGATACCAACACGGTCAGTACGGGTATCGGGCTTTGCAAGAGCATCCCGACAGACGATACTTCGATTCCTCTGATGACTCTGAGGATTCTGAACAGTCTGTCGATGCAGCGATGCTTCTTCCACAGGAGGAGTCCTCTCCTAAACGAAGGATGTCTCCTCCAGAGGACTTGTCTTTTCAGGACTTTATCAGAGAGGTGGCTCAAGGTCTCTCTATTACAGTAGCCCCAGAGTCAGAGCCTAGAGCTAAGGAGTTAGATATTCTACAATATCCTAAACCTCTTAAAGAGGCAGCTACCTTGCCTATTCATGAGATTCTGTATGATCTCATGTTGAGAATGTGGGAAGCACCTCTAACCACCTCTCCTCATTCTCGCAGGTTGGACACCATGTATCGTGTCCCTCCTTGTCCTGGTTTCCATAAGACTCAGCTTCCTCACCACTCTATTGTGGTTGAGTCTGCAATGAAAAAGATTAGAAGTGCCAAGAGACATGCCTCTAATCCTCTAGGACGTGAATGTAGAACCCTGGATGCTTTTGGTAGAAGAATCTTCCAAGCTTCCATGCTTGCTGCAAGAATTAATTCTTATAGTCTCTACATGGGCATGTTCTTAAAAGAGGTCACTGACCATTTGCAGACTTTAAGTCCTTTTATGTCTGATAATAAAAGGCAAGAATTTCTCTCTGCCCTCAAACATGCCCAGGATGTCTCCAAATTCTCCAACGGTGCAGCTTTCGATTCCTTTGAATGCGTAAGCAGAGCCTCAGCTATAGCTATAGGAGCACGTAGGATTGCTTGGCTTCAAGCATCTGATTTGGAGACCTGGGTCCAAGATGAATTGGGAAATATCCCTTGTACAGGTGAAAATCTGTTTGGTAAAGATTGGCAAGCAAAAGCCAATCAGATGGATGCTGAAAATTCTGCCTTGGATAGACTATCCAAATCTACAGCTGCTCCTGCTAAGAAAAGGTTGTTCAAGAAAACACCTTTTTCAAAGAAGGGAAGATCCTATCCTGCTTATAGTCAGAGAGCATCTTCTGCAGCTCAGTTCCCTTCCAAACGTCAGCAATCCTCCAAACAGACCAAGGCGAAGGCTTTGAGGCCTGCTCCAGTCCAGCAGTCTCAGCCACCTCAGGGCCTTCGACTTTCTGCTAGAGAACTTAGCCTTTCTGGCTCTAGAAGGACCAGAGCCCTCCACCATTCCAGGAAGGCTATGTCACTTTGCTTCCAGATGGGGGCAAATCACAGCAGAGCAGTGGACACTCTCCATCATAAGAGAGGGGTACAAACTTCATTTTTCCAGCTTGCCCCCTCTCACAAGAGTGCACCAGTTCAATTTTCCAACCTCCCTCCTCAGCCTATTAGAGCAGGAGGTTGCCACTCTTCTAGCCCAAGGGGCAGTAGAGGAAGTGCCTTAACAACAGGGCACAGGGTTCTACTCCCCCTATTTTCTTATCCCAAAGAAAACAGGGGGCTTCAGACCCATTTTAGATCTCAGAGAATTGAACAGATTCCTAGTCAAAGAAAAATTCAAGATGGTTTCTCTGGGAACTCTGCTGCCATACCTTCAGAGTCAGGATTGGCTTTGTTCTCTAGATCTCAAGGATGCGTACACTCATGTTCTCATCCATCCAACTCAGTCCCTGGAGTCTATAGGGGCATTGCTGGATACCACAAAGGCAAGGGCCTTTCTTCCCCAGGCCCGTTGCCTTCGCTTGATGCAGTTAGCTTCTCAAGCAGAGTTGAAACCCCTACTCACTGCTCGAGAGATGTTACAGTTGCTAGGCCACAGGACTTCCACCGTTCATGTGGTACCATATGCTCGCCTTCACATGAGAGCAGCTCAGTGGACTTTATCCACCCAATGGACCCAGGCATTAGGCTGCCTGTCAGACAAAATAGCAAACACAAGTCGCCTCATTTTGTCCCTCCAGTGGTGGACGTCCCCTCAGAACCTCTTGCTGGGGTGTCCTTTTCAACAGCCTCTACCCCAGGCAATTCTTACAACAGATGCTTCTCCAATGGGCTGGGGAGCTCATCTTCTGGACCTCTCCACACAGGGCATCTGGTCCCCACAGGAGACTTGTCTCCACATCAATCTCTTGGAACTCAGAGCAATCTTCCTTGCTCTACTAGTTTTCCACACCCTGCTCAGCCACAAGACAGTCCTTGTCCACACGGACAATCAGGTAGCCATGTTCTACATAAACAAACAGGGAGGAACTGGCTCTCTGTCGCTTTGCAACGAAGCTCTGCGACTGTGGGCCCTCGCCAGAGAGCATCACATTCATCTTCTGGCAGTCTATCTTCCAGGGGCTCAAAACTCTTGGGCAGACAGACTCAGTCGAGTTCTGCTTCCACACGAGTGGTCCCTACATATGTCCCAGGTCTCCAAAAGTTTTCAAATTTGAGGAACCCGGGACATAGACCTCTTTGCAAGTCCATGGAATGCCAAACTTCCCCGGTTCTGTTCCAGAACTCCAGCTCAGGGGGCTCAGGCAAGGGATGCTTTCCTCCTTCACTGGGGTCAAGACTTCCTGTATGCCTTTCCACCCATCCCCCTAATTCCCAAAAACCTATTCAAGCTTCAGAGAGACAGAGGCCACATGATTCTCATAGCTCCACATTGGCCACGGCAAGTGTGGTACCCTCTGCTTCTACATCTCTCTCAAGCTCCCTCCCTAGAGTTATGGTCTGCTCCAGACGTCCTCTCTCAGGAGGACGGAAAGTTGTGGCATCCCAATCCCCAGTCTCTGCATCTCAGGCCTTGGTTGCTGAAGGCTTAGATCTCTTTGGGAGGAGTGGCCTAGTGGTTAGGACAAGGTACTTCAGGCCGGAGGGCCAGGGGTTCAAGTCCCACCTGGGGACAGCAATCTCAGGCCGGAGGGACTGGGATTTCTAGTCCTATAGGCACTCCTTGTGGTCTTGGGCAAGCCACTTAACCCTCTATTGCCCATGTTCCCTGTAAGTATTAGCGTATGTGTGTCATATCCCCTTGTGTTAAATGTATCTCCCAATTGACCGCTTTGACCCAGTGAAAAGCGGGATATAAATACAGCTAAATAAATAAATAAAATAAATAAATCTTCCTCTTTCTCAGCAAGTGAAAGATGTTCTTCAAGCTTCCAGAAAACCTTCCACTAGACATTCTTACGCCTTCAAGTGGAAAAGGTTTACCATCTGGTGTTCTGAAAAGGGTCTTAACCCCCGTGCCATACCTCTGGAATCGTTGCTGGAGTATCTCCTGCATCTGTCTAATGCAGGCCTTAAGACAAATTCAGTAAGAGTCCATCTGAGTGCTATTGCAGCTTCACTCAAGCCTCTAAATGGACAACCTGTTTCCTCTCATCCCCTTGTAGCAAGATTCATGAGAGGCCTCCTTTTAACAAAACCTCCCATTAGACCACCACCAGTGACATGGGACTTAAATTTGGTTCTTGGTCAGCTTATGAAGCCGCCTTTTGAACCTTTAGCTACTACCTCCTTGAAATACCTTTCTTGGAAGGTTATCTTTCTCATTGCAATCACATCAGCACGCCGCATCAGTGAATTGCAAGCACTAGTAGCTAATCCACCATATACAAGGTTCCATCATGACAAGGTGGTCCTTAGGACTAATCCACATTTTATGCCTAAGGTGGTCTCACCTTTTCACCTCAACCAAGAAGTCTACCTACCTGTCTTTTTTCCAGGACCTCATGCATCACCTGCTTAGAGGAATCTTCATAGCCTGGACTGTAAAAGAGCTCTGGCTTTTTATTTACAGAGGACACAGCAACATAGAAAGTCTTCCCAACTCTTTGTTGCCTTTGATCCTTCTCATTTGGGACTTCCAGTCTCCAAGAGAACACTGTCTAACTGGATTGCCCAGTGTATTTCTTTCGCTTATCAGAGCAAGAACCTTTCTCTGGAGGGCCATGTCACAGCTCACAATGTGAGAGCCATGGCAGCCTCAATGGCTCATCTGAACTCTGTGTCTATTGACGACATCTGTCGAGCAGCCACTTGGGCCTCAGTTCATACTTTCACAGCCCATTACTGTTTAGACAAGGACTCCTGCCGGGATGCCTTGTTTGGTCAGGCTGTTCTCAAACACCTGTTCCTTACTTAATCAACTCCTACCCACCATCCCTCATGAGATGCCAGAGATCCAGGTGGGGAAGTGCAGCCCTGTCCCAGGGACACACAACTTCTGGGCGCTGTCCCTGGCATCAAAAGCTAGGGAGTCCCCATATGTGAAGACTCATTCCTGCTTGTTCCTGGAGATAGCACAGTTACTTACCTGTAACAGGTGATCTCTGGGAACAGCAGGAATAAGTCTTCACAACCCACCCACCTCCCCTAGGAGTTGTCTCTCTCCCTCTTTGTCTCAGCTATAAAACTCAACTGAGGAGAGACAGTTGGAAAGGCGGGAAGGCAGCACGCAGGATCTGTGGGATGCTCCCAAAAGCTTTCTGATTGGACGCTGGGGAGCGTTCCCACGCAGGTTCCGTCGGTACCGACATACCCATATGTGAAGACTTATTCCTGCTGTTCCCAGAGATCACCTGTTACAGGTAAGTAACTGTGCTATATCTTTGGGCATGTTTTAGTACCTGTGCCTAGTGCTCTATGGGCTGTATTGATCAACACCACCTTTGAACTAGGTCATATATTGAACACCAACATATGTATTTTTTAAAATTTAAATTGTATTTTATTTTAAATTCATTATTCAGTTTATTTATTGAGATTTTATTTTTGAATTTTTTCTGTTATTTAAATCTTCATTCTGTCGACTTGCTTCAATTTTATTTATTTATTTTCATGAATACTATGTCAAAGTGAAACTTGCAGATCTTCTTTTCTGTTCTTGGTGGGTTTCAAGTCTGACTTTAGCCAGGCAAGTGGAGGTCCTGGGGGAAGAATTGACCTTGTGTCCTACAGCGCTGTGGAAAACAGTCTGGGTGCATTGCCAATGCCAACAGACGACAGAGTTCTTACTTCTGCTGGAATTCTGAATTATGTGAAATGAATGTTTTGCTTGTCAAAATCACAAAGCATATTGTTTTTGAGTGATCATTTAAAATATAAAAAGTGCAATATTTTGATTAGGTGCAGAATTCCAGCAAGAATATGTTCTATTTGTATTGCTGTAAACAACAAGGGAATGATCTCTAAGGAGGTGGAGGACCTCAACCATAGCTTCTGCTTCTGTCACTTACCTATCAGATGGGCTGCTTAGTTTCTGTAACGTGCACCCCTGGAGGAACTGATTTCCCAAAATACCATCCCTGAGACAAATAGCCAGTGACTGAAACGGACCATTTAATCTTAGCCCAGTACCTGTAAAATCAGTGTGAAGCATTCTACAGCAACCTGCAGTGAAGCTGTTTATCTGCAGGACATGCTCTTGGTAGATAGCACATACGTGGGTGACAGGCGTGTGCTCACCGAGCTCAATCACGTTATCCACTTGAGTGATTAAATGACTCTGCTGATCTTCAACAAATACATGCAAGTCTGATCCCTGCCAAAGCAGCAGGGCTATCTGCCCTTTGCTCTCCAAAGGGGACCAAATGTTTCCTGTCATCTGTAGCTGTGCTCTCACAGCTCCATCCTAGAGCAGCGTTTCCAAACTCATATACCCTCTGATCATATCAGATGTGTTGTAGAAAAAAATCACCACTGTCAGACTGATGCAGAGAACCAGCACGGCTCTTTTAAGCACCAGGATGCGCCATGCGGGGCCATATGCTGCTGTTTTTCAAGATGGTGGACCGAGAGCGAGAGCACATAGGCAACGCTCCTGCTTTGAAAGGTACCTGGTGGGGGGGGGGGGGTGTTTCAGGGGCTGCTAGACCATCAAGGAATCACTTTCGGTTGGGGCACCAGCCCCCTGATGATATTTTGATGACATTGGGGATTTTTGCTGATGCCGTTGTCACCCCCAATACCATCAAAGTACAGTTGGGTGGTGGAATTGGGCTGCTCGGCCACTAGGGATCCACTTTGTGTCACTGCAGTGCCCCCCCCCCCCCCGATAGTGTTTTGATGGCATCGGAGGCTTTTCCCAATGCTGAGATTGTCGCCATAGTCATCAAAATACTCTTGGGACTGATATGCAAATTAGCCATGCAGTGCCCGTTTCTCTGGAAAAGAATGCCAAACTGGCGCCGCCTTCTTCTGTGCATGTGTTTGGCTTGCTCTCCCAGTTTTAACACTGGCATTTTATGCCCAGTTTAACAGGTGCCTCATTCGCATGTGTGTGGCTAATTTGCATGCTAGCCCTGTTCCATATGCCTGTGCTGAAGTCATGCGCTATTCGTGCACCGCAAACAGGTGTAAAAAGCGGGAAGAACGTGACTTCAGTGCCAGCTTTCTGCATTGACCTGTGTATGATTAAGTCCAGAGCACCACAGGGGCTTCGCACTCAGCATCTTGCAGCTCTGAGAGCCACCATTGGGGCTCTTTATCATCTCCTTCAATAATCTGCTGGTGCCTTAATTAATCAGGATTTACTAACGACCCTCATGAAGATGTTCGCTCAAGGCGATGTACAACAACTATAACTAGGTCCTCAGAGAACACATCATATTCACCAAGAAACACAGAGAGCGAGACATCAAAGAAGTCCTTTTATTGGAATCCAGCAACCCTCGATGTGGCTGTGTTTCGGCACGAGCCTTTGTCAGGGGGGTAGACCTTGTCCATATGAGCTCCATGAATGTACCCAGCAGGCATGAAAATTGAAACCATAGCAGAATGACCCGGCTGCCTAATGTACTATAAGAAGAATGTGGTCAACTTGGGGTTAGGCAAATTAAGTCCCAGTAATAGCAATTATACGAAACATTGTCACTAATATACCCACAAAACAGCAGCGTAGAACATTTTCATACTAGCCTAGCATATCTTTTGGCCATCAGTCCTCTCCCATGTCTACACTGCCTAGTTGTCAAAGCAGGAATATTTTGGCTCAGACACATAACCACCCTGACAGCACCTGGAAATATAAACTCTGCAAGAGAGTTACCCTGATACAATGTACCCGATTTATGCTACAGAGTTCCAGAGTTGTTATATTGTTTGTTCTGTTAGTTCCTTCAATGATTTGTTCCACGTAAAGTTAGAGTTCTTTTGTTCCACTTCTTCCATGTAAACTGCTGTGACTAGTAGATACAACAATATAAAAGAGTTGATAGATAGAAATAAATAAATAAATATATATAGCGAGACGGAGAGAACTCACAGCAAGCCAGTAAATTCACAAGAGGTAACATTCACCTTTGAGGGGCCCCTCTCTTCCCAAAGGACGGAGAGACAAACAGAGCTAAGCACAGGTGAAAGACTGGAAAAGGGGCTAAGTAATACCTGAGCAGGGGGAGGGGTTAGTCACTCAGGTACACTAAGAGCAGAGACAGGGAAAAAGTTTTAAACTCTGCAACCATGGAAACAGAGCAAGGGATAGATATTGAATGAAATGTTAACCTGGCTAACACAGACAGGCCAGATAGTAGAAGGAAAAAGGAAAGGAAAGTTCCAGTTAGTTATGGGGAAGGGCAAGTTATTCAGCTGAGAAAAGCTGAACAAAAGTGCAAAATAAAGGGGGCACACTAGCAATGACAAATAAATAAATATATGGAGAGAGACAGACAGGACTTACAGCAAGCCAGCAAATTCACTCACAAGAGGTAACATCCCCCTCTTCAAAGTCGGATGGGCCTTAGGTATATAATCCTTGTGACTCTCCCTTATGAATCCTCACTATAAATTATAATTTAAATCTTTTTTAAAAAACATTGGTTTTTCTTCCTATTCATTTTAAAAGTTTGCATAAAGGTGTTTTTATTTTAATACTTAAGACTTACTTCAGGCATTCTTTTCACACATAATTTAATTTTGAGGTTTTCGCCTGGTCATTTTGTTTTGTTTTGTGCTAAACGTTTTGTTTTAAATGCCGGTAGCAATACTGGCTTGCTCTTTAATGACTTGGCAAGTTTTTCCACTTCTCCTGAAGAGCTGCGTTTTCGCACAATTGATTTTACATCCTGTTTTTCCTTCAGACAATAGTCAATCATTGTTTTTTTTTTTTAAAGTATATTTGAAATATGTTGAGTAGAGATGATATTTTCACTGTCCAAGATGCACTGTGGGACTTTTAGATGTTTGGCTCCAGCAAATTAACAATCGGATCACTTGTGTTTATTGTCTCTCTGCATTTTATCAGTTTAATATTTACTATATTATTAAATGTGTGTGACAGTCCATAATTTGTTTAGTGACTAGTTCCGACCCCATAAAATACAGTTACGATTCTTTATGCATAATCTCTCCATATTCCACCTCCCCATAGCAATAATCGCCATGAATGTTTCAGTCTATTTACAGTCCAGTGGGATTACAAGTGATTGGAATCTGTGAGTTTGGACTCGCGTCTGTTCTTGTTCTGTAGCTGTGCCCTTGAGATTTATCAACATTTTTACAATTTTACTTTGTTTTGCAACACAGTTGCTTCCTTCGCTCCATCTTCTGCCAATGCTACATAGCTTTAGGACTTTACCTTTCAAATATTTTACACAAATGTGAACCAAGTAGTTTAATCACGTACACTGATACATAGATTATTCAATTAACTCTAGTTCTTTTGTCTTATCCTTTTTAATGTCCACTATGGCTTAATATATATATTTTTTAATACTGATATCTTTTACTCTTGTTTCTATTTGTCATTTTAATTTCCTTTTTAAGATGTCTGTTTTTCTGTATTAGTTTTTATAATTTTACAAATATAAATTCACATTTTTAGTCCTATATATTTTGAGTTGCTATGAATTTTTCTGATAATGCCATTATAGTTTATAATCTTTTAGTTTATGGTGTGCTTCCTTTGTACAAATTTATTATTTATGTTTTAATTTGTAATAACTGATGTTTTTAACTTCTTATTGTTTGCAGTAATTGAATAAATTTTGTTAATACTTTATATAGGCTGATACCCCTGATGAAGGCAGTGCTGAAACACGGCCGTGTCTGCTCTTGTGGATTTTAGCAGTTTACTTCAATAAAATTGGTTCTTGTATACACCCCACTCCTGATTGGTCTCCTTTAATTTTATTATGTACACTGCTCTCACTTGGTTTGCAGCTTGTCGTGCTGTGAGGGCTTGTGTGCATCAATGATGCTGAGAGCTAAACTATCGGTAGTTAACTACTGGCAGGGTCTCCCAAGATGGACAGGTCTCAGCTGAGGTGCCAGACCAAGACAAACTACCCATCTGGGCAGCAGCAGAATGGGATAGTGTTGACGGCGGAGGATCACATTTCTGTGACAACGGCAACAACACCAAACTTAAACTGCACGGAAGAAAGGCCCGACAATCTACTTCTGTATCTTGCCATGAAAACCCAATGGATAGTTACAACAAAACAAATTGTGCTATGGTGCTGGAAGATGAGACCCCCAGGTCGGAAGGCACTCAACTAGCTACTGGGGAAGAGCTGAAGACTTTTCAGAGTAAAGCCAGCATTTATGATGTGGTTGGATCAAAGCCCTCGGGAAGTCTGACTGCTGATGTAGCTGCGCATGAAATGAGAGTCAGAAGCTGTGAAGATGTCTTACGCATTGGAACATGGAACGTACGAAGCATGAACCAAGGAAAGTTGGAGGTGGTCAAGAATGAAATGGAACGTATACAACTTGATCTGTTGGGTGTCAGCGAGCTGAAATGGACTGGCATCGGGCACTTTGCATGAGATGATCACATGGTCTACTATGCTGGAAATGAAAGACAAAGAAGAAATGGTGTTGCATTTATAATAAAGAAGAAACTTGCAAGAACTGTAATGAAATACAATGCAGTCAGCGAACGCTTAATCTCTATTCGTCTACGAGGATTGCCTATCAACACAACTATAATTCAAGTATATGCCCCAACAACAGCTGCAGAAGAGAATGAAATTGAAGAGTTCTATGAACAAATACAAGCTGAAATTGACAGAACATGCAAACAGGATATCCTGATAGTCATGGGTGACTGGAACGCAAAAGTTGGCAACAAAGAAGAAGGCAAAGTAGTTGGAAAATATGGACTTGGCAACAGAAATGAAGCTGGAGAAAGACTGATAGAATTCTGCAAGACCAATGATCTATTCATCTCAAACACCTTCTTCCAGCAACACAAGCGGCGACTGTACACATGGACCTCATCCGATGGATTGTATAAAAATCAAATTGACTACATCTGTGGAAGTCAACGATGGAAAAGCTCTGTAACATCAACAAAGACAAAACCTGGAGCTGACTGTGGTACAGATCATCAACTACTAGTATGCAAACTCAAGCTAAAGTTGAAAAAGAGCAAACCACTCATGAATGCAGCAAAATATGACCTTGAGAATATACCACTGGAATTTAAAGACTGCCTGCAAAATCGATTTGCTGCTTTAGATACAAATGACAGAGCTCCGGAAGAGTTATGGAATGACATCAAGAAGGTTGTGTTGGAAGAAAGCGAGAAGTGTCTACAAAAGGTGAAAAAGCAAAAATGGCCAAAATGGATGACGGAAGAGAAACTCTGAAAATTGCCCAGAAACGCAGAGAAGCTAAAGCCAGAGGAGAAAGAAAGACAATCGCAGAACTCAACAGAGATTTCCAACGTGCAGCAAGACAGGACAAGGAAAAGTACTACAATGACACTTGCAAGGAAATAGAAGCAGAAACTATTAGAGGAAGAACAAGATCGGCTTTCCTAAAGCTACGAGAGTTTAAAGAAAAAGTTCCAGCCTCGAATTGGAATGTTACAAGATGCTCAAGGTTCTATGTTGAATGATGCTGAGAAGATCAAGAAAAGGTGGAAGGAATACACAGAGTTTTTATATGATAAAGATCAAGTGGACCAACAGCTGTTTCAACCTGTACCTTATGATCGGGAACCATTGGTGATGAAAGAAGAAGTTGAAGCAGCATTGAAAGCCTTATCAAAGAACAAAGCACCAGGCATTGATAGCATTCCCATAGAAGTATTGCAGCAATCTGATGCAGCTGTTACTGTACTTACAAGGCTCTGCCAAGAAATATGGAAGACAACATCATGGCCAACTGACTGGAAAAGATCTGTGTTTATACCAATACTAAAGAAAGGTGATCCAACTGACTGTGGAAATTATCGCACAATCGCTCTGATCCCACATGCCAGCAAGATTATACTGAAGATTATTCAAAAGAGACTACAACCATACCTGGAACAAGAACTACCTGACGTGCAAGCAGGGTTCAGGAAAGGGCGAGGAACGAGAGACGTCATTGCGGATGTGAGATGGATCCTTGAAAAGACTAAAGAATACCAAAAGGATATCTATTTGTGCTTTATCGACTATAGCAAGGCTTTTGACTGTGTAAACCATGAGAAACTCTGGGCCACATTAAGAAGCATGGGTATACCAGAACACCTGATCGTTCTCTTGCAAAATCTGTACATTGATCAAGAAGCAACAATTCGAACGGAACAAGGAGAAACAGAATGGTTTAAAATAAGCAAAGGTGTAAGACAAGGCTGCATACTTTCCCCCTACCTGTTTAATTTATATGCAGAACAAATCATCAGAGAAGCAGGATTGTATGAAGATAACAGAGGTGTGAAGATTGGTGGAAGACTCATCAACAACCTTCGCTATGCTGATGATACCACATTACTGGCTGAAAGTGAAGATGATCTGAAACATTTGCTTCTCACAATCAAAGAACATAGTCTCAAAATGGGCCTGCACCTTAATGTAAAGAAGACAAAGATCATGACAACTGGCATAATCAACAGGTTCATCGTTGAAGGAGAAGAAATTGAAATTGTGAACAACTTTAACCTACTTGGATCAACTATTAATAAAGAAGCAACAAGCAGTCAAGAAATCAGACGACGCATTGCTCTTGGCAGAATGGCTATGAAAGACCTAGATAAGATTCTCAAGAGCAGAGATGTCTCTCTCCATACAAAGATTTGACTTGTTCAAGCCATGGTATTTTCAATAACATCATATGGATGTGAAAGCTGGACAGTGAAAAAGATAGACAGGAAGAAAATTGATGCCTTTGAATTATGGTGCTGGCGGCGAATACTGTGTATTCCATGGACTGCCCGAAGAACAAACCAGTCGGTACTAGAGGAGATCAAACCTAAGCTTTCTTTAGAAGCTCAGATGACAAGACTTCAACTTTCATACTTTGGACACATCATGCGAAGAGAGAGATCATTAGAGAAGGACATCATGCTTGGCAAGGTAGAAGGTCAACGCAAAAGAGGAAGGCCAGCAATGAGATGGATCGATACAATAACAGCAGCTATGGGTACCAGTCTGTCAACAATGAGCCGCCTGACTGAAGACCGAACATAATTTAGGATAGCTATCCAGAGGGTCGCCATGAGTCGACTCCGACTCGACGGCACTTAACAACAGCACACTGCTCTACTGTACAAAAGGGTGGTATAACAAATTTTAATAAACCACATTCAGTAATTTTGTTTATGATAGTTCCTACCATTTTAACCAACAAAGATGTCAAGCTCACCAGTCTGTAGTTTTCTGGATCACCCCTGGAACTCTTTTTAAAAATTGGCGGTATGTTGGCCATCCTTCAGTCGTCAATAGATCACTACTAATAATATACAGTATTTGCAATTTCATTTTTCAGATCTTTTAGCACTCTGGAGTGTATACCACCTGGTCTAGGTGATTTGCTACTCTTTAGTTGGTTGATTTGGCCTACTATGGGGCTTGTTTACAAAGCCGCGGTAGTGGTTTCCGATCGTTATCGGAGCCGCAGCCCCATTGAAATCAAAAGGCCCTCGGCTCCAATAATGATTGGAAACCACTACCGCGGCTTTGTAAAGAAGCCCCTATATCTTCTAGCACCGGGGTCTCAAACGTGCGGCCCGCGATGCATTTGGCCCGGTGTGTTAAGCAGCTGGCCGGTAGAGTAAAAAAAAAATCCAAACTTGCTGCTGCTGCTGCAGCCGCCGCAGTATCAAGCGTCCCGTGGCGCCCCCCTGCCCAACAGAGTCCTCTGCTCCCTGCAGCATCAGCTCCAAAAGCGGCGGCTTTCAGAGCCACGAAGAGAGAATTTCTCTCTTGCGGCTCTGAAGAGCAGTGAGAGAGAAACTCTCTCTCTTCAGCTCCAAAAGCGGCGGCTCAATTCCTGCCGCTTTTGGAGCTGATGCTGCAGGGAGGAGAGTACTCTGCCGGGCAGAGGGGCCTGCGGGACGCTTGATACTGCGGGGGCGGCAGCAGCAGCAAGTTTGGATTTTTTAAAAACTACCCGGGCTGATGGGGGGGGGGAGGGGGTTAGGACTGGTAATAGGCTATGGGGGGGGGGGTAAGATTGAAAATGGGGTGATGGGGGGGGGGGGTAAGACTGCAAGTGGGCTGATAGGGGGGGTTAAGACTGGTAATAAGCTATGGGGGGGGGCTAGGACTTGTAATGGGCTATGGGGGGTTACAAATGGTAATGGGCAAGGGGGGTGTAACACTCAAAAAGGGCAAATGTGGGGGTTAGGACTGGTAATGGACTATGAGGGGTAAGACTGAAAATGGGGTGATGGGTAAGACTGGAAATGGGCTATGGGGGTTAGGACTGGTAATGGGCTATGGGGGGGCTAGGACTGGTAATGGGCTGGGGGGTAGCTAGGACTGGAAATGGGCTGAGTGTAAGGGGGGGCTCGAACTGCAAAAAGCTGATGGGGAGGGGGGCTTGGAATGGAAATGGGCTGTGAGGGGAGGGAGCTAGCACTGGAAATGGGCTGATGGGGGGAGCTAGGATTGGAAATGGGCTGATGGGGGCTAGGACTGAAAATGGGCTGATGCAGGGACTAGAAGGGAGCGGGTGCTGTGTGGGGCTGGAACTAGAAGGGAGCTGATGTTGGGGGAGGATTAGAATGGGATGGAGCTGGGAGAGTGAAATGGAGAGGGGAAAAATATTTTGTGTGGGAGGGAAGACAAATCTACAATTGTCCAGGTATTGGGAGAGTAAGTGGGGATTGAGGATGGAGGGGTAAAATTTGAGTGGATGAAATAGGAATGAGGAAAGAGCAAAAGGAGAAAGATTAGTATGTTAAAGCAGATGTAGAGGGAGAATGGAAAAAAACTAGAAGAGAGAAGAAAGGACAAATGGACAGCAGACGATGGAGAGTTAGCAGAAGACACGAAGAAACCAGAAGAAAGTGGCTGGAACAATTGCAACTGAAAAAAAAATGCACAAAAGGTAGAAAAATCTCTTTATTTTGAATTTATTAATTGGAATATGTCAGCTCTGGGAAATGTGCATCAATAACGTCTGCGCTTTGTTTAGTACAAGAGGAAATTAATTTATAGTTTTATTTCTACAGTGTTGTTGTACATTCCAAGTTTGGCTTTTGGGTTTCCCAGTTTAATTATTGTCTTCTTGTTTCTAAATTTTGATTCCTTGTTTGGTGATGGTGTATGTTCTGCATGTGTAACTGAGCTGAGGTATTCTGTTTATGTAATTCCTATTTGACATTGCCACTTGTTCTCTTTCCCCAGTAGGTCATGTATTGTTATTCTCTGAAATGTATTGGTTTAATATTTGCAGTGTTGCCTTTTGATAGGTAGGGTCTGATGCTTTGTGAGTCCTGGTAGTGCTGTTACGATACGGTGGGTTTGCTATGGGTTCTAAATGGGCAGTGTTTGTTTGTAGTAGTTCCTAATGTGCCTGGCGGTTGGCACTGGATTATAATAATGTAGAAATCTTTTAGTCTTTCTTTATCCATACACTCATTAAGAGGCATGTTTACTAAAAGGCAGGGTATGGTAATATTATGCAAATATTTATGCAAATGAGGCCCTTATGCAAATGAGGCCCCACATCTTATGCAACCCCCGGGTTATTTTGCAAGTCCTCATTTGGCCCTCAAAGCAATTTGAGTTTGAGACCCCTGTTCTAGCAGGTCCCTTTTATCTGTGCCCTTCTCTGCCACTGCCAACCCCAGACTTCATTCATTCCACCTTGCTTCTCCATATGCCTGGAACAAATTACCTGAGTCAGTGCACCGGACTCCTCCTCTGGCCCTATTCAGGTCCAGGCTGAAGACTCATCTCTTTGAGGCTGCTTTTATATCCTGATGCTCCTCATTCTCTTGTCTACTACTTATGTGTATCTTGCCATACTCTAGTCTCATTTATGATGTCTCTTCATCTTCATTAGATTGTAAACTCTGATGAGCAGGGAGTGTGTCTTACATCTATATGTACAGTGCTACGTACACCTTGTAGCACTATACAAATGATTAGTAATAGTAGGATGTTCACTAAGATTTGTTTTAGTTTCTCTGAATTGTTATCATTAACATACCATTTCTGGCATGGATAGTTCCCTTACATTTTCCTCAGTAAAGACCGAAGCAAGGAATTCATTCAGCCTCTCCGCTATGACCTTGTCTTTGCTGAATGCCCCTTCTACCCTATGTTCATCTAATGGACTGATTCCCTCACAGGCTTCTTGCTTTGAATGTTTCTGAAGAAAAAAACCTTATTATGAGTGGTTTTTGCTCTATGGCAGGCTTTTTTTCAATTTTTATTTTTGCCTTCGTTTCATTACTTTGCAAGGTCAGACTAAGCAAATCCACTTTATCTGTTGCTTCTTTCTCCATAACATAGGCAAAATCCATCTCTTCCTTTCTGAACACACTACTAAGACCCTTATCCATTCTCTAGTCACCTCCTGTCTAGACTACTGCAACCTCCTTTACACTGGTCTTCCTCTGAATCATCTCTCCCCACTTCAATCTGTTCAAAACTCAGCTGCACGGCTAATCTTCCACCAGTGTCACTACGCTCTGGTCACCCCTCTCCTCAAGTCACTTCATTGGCTCCCTATCCATTTCCACATCCAGTTCAAACTTCTACTACTGACCTGTAGGTGCCTTTATTTGGCTGCTCCTCACTACCTTTCCTCTCTTATCTCTCCCTACACCCCTCCTTGGGAACTCCATTTTTCTGGCAGATCCCTTCTATCTGTGCCCTTCTCTTCCACGGCAAACTCCAGACTTCAATCTTTCTACCTTGCTGTTCCTTATGCCTGGAACAAACTACCTGGATTTGTACGTCCGGCTCCATCTGTGGCCCTGTTCAAATCTGTCATTATAGGGTCAGCATTTTTAAAGCGCCTGGCTGCCACTGCTTTAATTAAATCTGGATATTCAGCACTGGCGACTATGTGACATGTGACACTGAATATCTGGTTTTCTGGCCATAAGTCAATGCCATCTCTTCCTGGCTGTATGGCAACTCCTTGAAACTTAACCCATCCAAAAGCACAGCCACCTGGATTACCAGATCCAATATGTCTCCATCTCTGGCCCTTCCCCTTGGCTCCTCTGCTATTTCATTACATTTGTCATTTAAATACCTAGGAATCTACATTGACACTACACTAGCTTTCTCCTCTCATATCTGTCGTCTCACCAGATCCTCTCTTGCTGCCTTACACTGATTCAGAGCCCTGCACCCATTCCTTGATCATGTGGCCCAAACTACTCTCCACCTCAGCACTGTCATTGCATGCCTTATTATTGCAATGTTATCTTTCTAGACATCCCCACCAACAAATGAAAAAATTCAGTCCAACCAAAATACATTCGCACCCTTGCAGAAGCCCAGAAATACGACCATGTGACTCCCTTTTCATCCACCACCACTGGCTTCCTCTTCCCCAGCATGTCCAGTTTAAAAACCTTACCCTGACCCACAAGGTCCTGAACAATCAGGCCCCCCAATATCTCTCTTTCCTTACTATTCCTTGTATGCCCCCTCCCCCACAGCTGCTTACGCTCCCTCCATGACAACAGATTGGTCTTTCCCTCCCCAGCCCCGGCTAGGTATGAATCTACAAGATGGTTTGCTTTCTTCTTTCTGGCCCCATTGTTTTGGAACTTACCAGACTTTCCAGAACATCATGCTAGACCAGTCCAGACCAGTGGGTTAACTCCCCTGCCAGATGATGCTGAGACAGAGGAAGAAACCAGAGCTGTACCATCACCATCTAGTTTAATATCCAGTACGTGTAGGGGCACCCTCCAATATTTTCTCTGTTTCAGCAGATGGTAGCTGGTCTTCAGTACAGCTCAGGATGCCAGCTGCTGCTCATGGTTAGGAGGGCTGGAGGCAGTTCAGCTTGATCCTAAGTCCCTGGGGGTATATAAGATACCGGCCGGCTGGACTTGTCTTTGTGGGGGAAGGACAACTTCTAACTAAGAGAGCCAGCCCAGTTGTCGGTCTCCTTCAAAGGATCTCCTTCTTTCTTTATTTTGGTTAATTTTTCTTTCCCTGTTTGCCTCTCTTTATTTATTGGAGCTAGTTTGCTAACTTAAGGCACAGGGCTGCCTTGCTCCCTCTCCCCCTCCCACTGTCCCTCCTCATGAGGAGGAGGTTGATGGCGTGAGCCCTGGACCAGATATTGAAGGCTGCACCTGTGAGTGGATTCTGCCTGTAAAAGAGAGATTGCCATGGAGGGATCTCCATCTGTACCACCATTCGGAGCACGGCCGAGCGTGCGGCCTGCTTTCCCGCCCTCTGCGGCCCAGGTGTACGGCCTGAATTTCTTTACTCCAGCATGGCTGAATGTGCAGCCTGCATTCCCAGCACCTGCGGCCTGTCACCAGCTTGTGGCCTGATTTTCCCACCAGCGGCAGCCTGTTTTCTGTGCGCACACACGTGTTTCTCTTGCCAGATGTCTGTCAATATGCCCGTTGTCTCGGATGTGGCAAACGGTGGCACATCTTAGTTGAGCAGTTTGTGCATCTGAGACAGGCAAGTCGTTCACTGCCTTGCTGGCTGCGGACTCTGGAGCATCGGGGGAAAAGGCTGGAGCATCGGGACCTTCTCTCACACCATCCACAGTGCTGGTTCAGGCCAATCCTCTGCCTCTGTTGCCTTAGGGAACTGAGGATGCCTCACAACCACTGCCTCCGCCTGCAGTAGATTCCAATGTAATGGAGTTTGCTGCCCTATTCCACCATGCGTAGAAGTTGTGGAAAAGGAGCCTGGCAGCAACTCCAATGGACTTGCCATCCTTGCCAGTGCCTCCTTCAGCACCCACTGCAGTAGTGCCTTCAATGGACCTCAAACAATTGAGGAAGCATGCACAGGGCTCAGACCCAGACTTGGGGGTCACCACCCATGCAAGTCTCTGGCTTGAGCACTGGTGGATTCCCCAGAGGATAACGATGGTGACCAGGGCATGGATGCCATGGATCTCTTGTCAGCAAGAACTTTCAGTGCCTGTCATTCAACATTGTTTGAAACATCATCATACTTTTGACCAACTTGTCTGGTCTGTTATTGATCACATTCCACAGGATCCTCAGGGTGGTGATCACATAACCCGATTGAGACGGCTTGAACAACAATGGATTTTCAAATTACAATCTGTTAACACGACTGGTATGAATCGTGAGATTGATTGGACAGTTTCATTCTGATGCAATACCATTCACATATGGGCTTTCCTTGTTTTGTGGGAACTCCCTTTGTGATTGGAGTGTGCTAAGATAACAGGCAGTTCGCTGTTAGCCAATCCTGAGAGTACAGTCCCTTATTTGATTGGTTGGTCATACCAGCATTTTTTAGCAGTTACAAGAAACCACGGAGCACTTGATACAGGGGTTGGTGTGCCCCGAAACATGCACATCGTGTGTGTATGATTGTTTGGCATTCAGATAAGTACAATCTATTTCTGGATGAATTTTGAAATTACATTATATATCTTAGACACAATAGGTGAATAAAAGGACATTTGTTTACTGGAGGGGATGGATTGAAGTATCATCCTCCCTCAACTTTGCCCGATAACAATATTAATTTTCATTTGGGATTTACACAGTGATTTTTTTGATGGATCTCTTATTGGCCGAGAACTCCAGTCAGAAGGAGGGTGATTCTTCTCTTCAGGAGGACAAGGGGGACTTGAGCATGGTTCACCTCTTCCATAGGGAAAATGTGGTGCCCCTCATTGTGCACATAGCATCAGAACTATGCATATCCTGAACACTCTGAGACAACCTTTTCATTGGGCTTGGACCTGATTCTTCAAGGCATTAAAACACTTGCTCATGCTTTCCCCTTCCCATCAGAACTTCAACAAATGGTGCTAGAGGCAGCTAGTTGGCTTGGCAAAATCTACCCATTGTCACAGGACGACCTGGCCAAGTAGCTATGCTATCCCAAGGTTGATTCATTGATCATGGCTGTGATCAAGCACACCACCATCCCTGTCTAGGGCGGAGCAGTGCTCTTGGACACTCATGACCAGAAGATTGAGGGACTGTTGAAGACAGCCTTTTCGGCATCCTCACTGGTGGTCCAGGACTCATCTTGCAGGGGCCTAGCAGCATGAGCTCTGTTGCACTGGATCCAGCTTCTACCTGAGGGCACCGACATTTTGTGATTAGAGTTTGTGGTGGCCTTCCTAGCTGATGCTTTCTATGACCTTCTCCATCTGGCTGCTTAGAGTGTGGCCGCAGCCAATGTGGATTTCGCACTGGTTATGGCTTCAAAACCGGTCAGCCGATTCTGCATCCAAGACACGTCTTGCCAGCCTTTCTTTCAAGGGAGCACTCCTCTTCAGGAAGAATCTCAAAGTTGGTCAAGGACTTTGGTGATGTCAAGCCTCAGTGCCTGCCAGAAGACAAGCTGAAAACTTCCTCCAAGTGGGCTTTCTCATCAGCATCTGGGTCCAGTTCGTCATGGTCCAGTTTCCGTGACACATGGCGATTCTAGCAGAATAATCTTCCTATTCAAGCTCCAGGAGTCATAGCCAGTCCTTTCAAGGGGTCCATTGAACTCAGGGAACTTGCTGGCTCCTCCAAAAAGTCCACTTCATCTTCTCGTGCCTCCCGTTGACTGGTGAGGGGTCCGTTCCAAGGTACCAAAGGTGGGAGGGAGGCGCATGCAGTTCTCTTATTGGGAATGGGCCCGTATCACCTCAGACCAGTGGGTCTTAGATGTTATCAGCAAGGGCTATGCCTTGGAATTCACCAGACCTGGTGTGTCCCCCTGCTGACCTGTGGCCAAGCATGTGGCCATTCACATACCCTACAGTGACTACTAGCTCTATGAACCATTTTTTCAGTGACCCTCGCCCAGCAGGGCATGGGGTAGTGATCCATCTATTTTGTGGTTCCCAAAAAAGATGATGCATTTTTACCCATCCTGAATCTGCAGGGCGTCAATCATAGCCTCAGGGTCCCTCGCTTTTGGATGGAGACCATGCAATGTTATTCAAGCCATGTGCCCAGGGGAATTCCTCGTTACCCTTGACCTCATGGTGTTCTGGGCAGATGGGAATATGCAGGTATGCCTTCAACAATTTCTCCGATTCACCATATTGGGTCATCATTATCAGTTCTGTGCACTTCCTTTTGGCCTTGCCATCACCCCTCACAAGTTCTCCAAAGTGATGGTAGTTGTTGCTTCGATGCGAGGGCATTTAGGTTCAACCTTGCCTCAATGATGGGTCACGATTTGGCCTGAATCAGCCAAAGGCGGAGCAGACAACACAACTGGTTGTTCACCTGCTCAAGAGCTTGGACTCGATAGCCAACTGCCCAAGGACAGGTCTTTCTTATTCAGGCCTGATGGGTCAAGTTTCGCCATCAGCTACGGGAGTTTCTCTTATCTCCAGCTCTGTGATCTTGGGACTACCTGCAGTTTCTGGGGACAATGGCGTCCACATTGGAGGTCGTGCCCTGGGCAAGAGCGCACATGTGACTGCTTCAGCGGCCTCTGCTATCACATTGGTTGCCTTGCTCTCAGCAACTTCTGGTGCAGTGTGTGGACCAGGTTGTGGCAGTGGGATTCCTCCATCAATTTGCTTCCGGGAGTACCGTTGGAGACACTGGCCTGGGTGTTACTGACTACCAATGCCAGCTTGGCTGGGTGGGAAGCCCATTGCCTCGGCCGATCCATCCAGGTTGCATGATCGCTGGTGGAGGCCCAATGGCAAGTAATTTTGTTGCCATCCTTTTCTCGTGAGCAGTGTGCCAGTAGACATAAGCACCTATGGCTCCTGGGCATCTGTAGGGCCTTGCTTCAGTATTTGGAAGTTACTTCTTCCACATCTCTGACCACTTTGCCAGCCCATGCAGTGGTCATGCTGCCTCCAAGCACACTATCGGGTATGGGCTTAAGGAGGCCATTTCCTTGGCCTGTTTGCTGGCGGCTAAGCCAATGCCCTCATGGCACAATCCACGCCTGATGTCAGGCATGTACATAGTTGGGGATAAGGGCTCCCCTCAAGGAATCTCTGGAGCATCCAAAATTGCTTGTTACGAAAATACTGGAGAGTGCCCCTAACTGTACTGGATATTTACTAGAAGGTGATGTCACAGAGCTGTTTTTTTTTCTCTTGATGTCACAGAGCTGTTTTTTTTTCTCTGTCTCAGCATCTGCTGGTAGGGGGAGTTAACCTGCTGGTCTGGGCTGGTCTAGCAGGCTTCTAGGAAAGGAAATTATTAGTAAGTAAAATTTCCCCATGTCTGTCTTGAATTATCCCATCCCAAATTCAAATCCCTTTTGAAGACATATTTATTCAAGCAGACTTTTGGTGCAGATGCAGTAGAGGGACACTGAAACTGTTTGAGTAACTTTACATGTATGTCAGTTCCAGAATGTATGCTCTCGTTTGATGTTTGTTGTCTTCTTACCTATCACACATTTGAGTTCCTTTCTTTCTTTTTACCTTTTATGTTTACCTTATTTTTAACTAAG
Organism: Ichthyophis bannanicus; assembly: GCA_033557465.1. Classification (NCBI taxonomy): domain Eukaryota; kingdom Metazoa; phylum Chordata; class Amphibia; order Gymnophiona; family Ichthyophiidae; genus Ichthyophis; species Ichthyophis bannanicus. The sequence continues at coordinate 1,876,331,129 of CM066031.1, read as the reverse complement.
TAAACTGCTCTGTATGCCCCACAAAGGGTGGTATATCAAAAATGTAATAAACAATAAATGAAATGACAATTTTTGCTATCTGATTAGTGGTGCTAGTCAGCTGCTAACTGGATAGCACAACCGCATAAAGTTTGGACAGTACTTGACCTGTCCTAATTTTATATGGTTTAGTTATCCGGTTAGCGACTGAATATTGACACTTACTGGATTATCCTAGCTCCTCCCACAGATTACATAAGAACATAAGATATGCCATACTGGGTCAGACCAAGGTCCATCAAGCCCAGTATTCTGTTTCCAACAGTGGCCAATCTAGGTCATATGTACCTAGCAGTTTCCCCAAGAGTCCTGGAATTAATCGGGCATCTTTACTGTGGTCTGTGATATCCAGATAGTACCGCTGCAAACCACATAAACCCATCTGATATTGACCCCGTACTCAGGGGCGGTATATCCATTAGGCCGTGTGAGGCGATCACCTCAGGCGGCACGCCCAACGCCGGCAGCACTCCGGATCTGTTTTTAATTTTTAGATTTTACAGCCTCTGGCCTGCGTCTGATTTCCCGCGCAGGAAGGCAGAGGCAGGGCAGAGGCGACACAATCTAAAATTAAAACAGAGCTGGTGTCGGACAAATCAGCCTGAGCGCTTGCAACTGCAAGCGATCAGGCTGATTTGTGTGGTGGCGGCGCACGCCGGTTGTTTTAATTTTAGATTTAGCCGCCTCTGCTTTCCCACCACTTTTTTTTTTTTTTTGCTGCAAGCATTTCTTGATAAAACAAATGCAGCGGGAAGGCAGAGGCAGGGCAGAGGCAGGGCAGAGGCTGAAAAATCAAAAAAGCCGGAGTGCCCCCACCGCTGCCCGATGAAGGTGCAGGTGGAGAGAATGGGGACAGGAGGAGGACAACAAGAACAAGAGACAATGGTGCGTGACAGGGGGGACAAAGGGGGAGACAGGGGACATGATGCTGGACAAAGGGGGAGATGGGGATCTGCTGGACAAAGGGGGAGAAGGGACAAGTGCTAGACAAAGAGGGAGAAGGGGACATGATGCTGGACAAGAGTAGTTACTCACCTGTAACAGGTGTTCTCCAGGAGCAGCAGGAATCAGTCCTCACATATGGGTGACGTCGGCGCCGACGGAGCCCCCGTGCGGAGCATTTCCCCACCTTTCAAAGAAAGCCTTTGGGAATTGCAGCGCGCATGCGCGGTCCCCTTCCCGCCCAAGGGTGCCATCTTGCTCAGTCTGATGACATAGCTAAAAGACAGCAAAAATAGCAAAAATAAAGCATATGACTGCAACTCCGAGGGAGGGTTGTGAGGACTGATTCCTGCTGATCCTGGAGAACACCTGTTACAGGTGAGTAACTACTCTTTCTCCAGGACCAAGCAGGAAGTCAGCCCTCACATATGGGACTCCCCAGCTCAGGGCTACCAGAGGCCCCAAACTGAAACAATGAGCTCCCTCTAGAGTCTCAGCATGCGAGAACAGAATCTTCTCTGATAACGCCCCCGAACGGTAGCCCAACACCAGGGCTGGAGGGTAGGAGTTGCCTAAACCCCAAAGAGATTATGGAGTACCGCCTGCCCGAAAGCACTGTCCCTGCGGGACTCCCTCTCAAGGCAGTAGTGGGCCGCAAAAGTCTGTCTTGAAGACCAAGTAGCGGCCCGGCAGATGTCTGCCAAAGGAACAGAGCGGAGGTAAGCCACTGACACAGCCTTCGCCCTGACACGATGAGCCGTAACTTGACCCTGCATCGAGAGGCCGGCTGCCCTGTAAGCCCAGGCAATACAGTCAGCTACCCATATGGACAAAGTACGCTTGGAGACAGCCAACCCCAACTTATTGGGGTCAAAAGAGACAAAGAGCTGAACAGCCCTCCGGTGGTCCCGCGTACGGTCAAGGTAGAAGGACAACGCCCTCCTACAGTCCACGGTATGCAAGACCATCTCAGCCCGGCTGGCATGCGGCCTGGGAAAGAAAGTCAGAAGAACCACCTCCTGATTGAGGTGGAAAGAGGAGACAATCTTAGGAAGGAACTTAGGGTGAGTCCGTAAGACTACTCTGTTCCTATAGAACCTAGTATAAGGAGCATCTGATACTAGGGCCTGAAGCTCACTCACTCGCCTTGCTGAGGTAAGGGCTACCAGGAACAACGCTTTCCAGGAGAGAAAACGTAGAGGGCAGGTAGCCATAGGTTCAAAAGGTGGACAAGTAAGCCGTTGCAAGACCACATTCAAGTCCCAGTCAGGGGCAGGAAGATGCAGTGGAGGTTTAAGCAAAAGCAGGCCTCTGACGAAGCAAGCCACCAAAGGATGGCTGGAAAGAGACCGACCTTCCACTGGGGAGTGGTGTGCTGAAAGAGCACTAAGGTGCACTCTCACAGAATTGGACTTAAGGCCTAGGTTGGACGGGTGAAGAGCTCAGCACTCAGCCTCCAAGCCCTCATACTCCCTGACACCAGCAACAGACTGAGAAGAAAAACCACAGCAGACACACTCAGCACCCCAAGCAACTACACAAAAGCATGCAAATCCACCACACAAAGAGCACTATCACTGGCGGCTCCAACAATATGGAACACACTCCCACACGACCTACGATCAACTGAAGATCTGAAGGACTTCCGAAAGCTCCTAAAAGACTGTACTCTTCACCGAGCACTATGGCCCAAGCGCATAGCCAGAATCTACAGACTTGGACCAACCTTGGATTCAATTAAAGCTCAATCACAACCAGCGACGGACCCAGCAAACCCATGTATATAACTGTAAAAAGCGCACACTGTAAATAGCTCAATCTAATCAGCACACCCGCACCCATGCACCCTCACTTTACATAACCTCACCTGACACACACAACATTGCTAATGATCGTTTGATGTGTTCACCGCCTTGATTGAAGGATAAGACGGGATAGAAATATCCTTAAATAAAATAAAATAAAATAAATAAATATTGCAGTACCACTGGTACCAGGCATGAGAGAGGATCCTCATTGTGCTGTGTACACCAGACAGAGAACCTACGCCACTTAAGGGCATAAGACTTTTGGATGGATTGCCTCCTAGAGGCCAAGACCATGTCCTCCACTTCCCTAGGCAGCAGTAAGGGTGCTAGAACTAACCTTTCAGCAGCCAGGCCATCAAGTTTAGGGACTGGAGATTGGGGTGTAAGAGAGATCCGTGCTCCTGAGACAGGAGATCAGGTTGCATCCCCAGAGGAAGAGGAGTGTCCACCGCTAGTTGCAAAAGAAGTGGGAACCACGGTTGCCTCGGCCATCTGGGGGCCACCAGTATCATCGAGGCCCTGTCCCTGAGCACTTTGAACAGTGTCTTGGGCACTAGAGGCGTGGGAGGAAACGCATATAGGAGGCCTGTGGACCAAGGAATGAGAAACGCATCCGCTGCTACTCGGAGAGTATGCGGTTGTCTGGAACAGAACCTTGGAAGTTGACGGTTCAGAGGACTGGCAAAGAGATCTATGGTTGGAAGGCCCCATCTCAGGAAGATCTGTTGAACCACTAAGGGATTCAATTGCCACTCGTGCGGCTGCAAGATCTGGCTCAGTCTGTCCGCCAGGTAATTTTCCTGACCTGGGAGGTAGACTGCTTTGAGAAGGATGCCGTGATCGACTGCCCAGGAGCACAGTCTCTGCGCCTCCTGACATAGAAGAAGGGACCCTGTGCCCCCTTGTTTGTTCATGTAGAACATGGCAACCTGATTGTCCATCTGGACCAAGACAGACTGGTGAGAGATGAGATGGGAGAAGGTTCTCAGGGCTAAGCGGATAGCTCTCAGTTCTAAGAGATTGATCTGCTGAGCAGCCTCCCAAGGGGTCCACAGGCCTTGAGTACATGCTCCTTGGCAATGTGTGCCCCAACCCTGAAGAGAAGCATCGATGGTCAGCACTTGAGAGTGTGGAGGTGTCTGAAAAAACACCCCTTGCAGTAGATTGGGAAGATGAAGCCACCACTTCAGAGAAGAGGCTAGTAGCGTGGACACCCTATCTTTGTCCGTAAGACGTCCTGTGGCTTGGTGCCACTGAGTTCTGAGGCCCCACTGAGCTGGCCTCATGTGCAGCCGGGCATTTGGGGTTACATGGACTGTAGAAGCCATGTGACCTAAAAGCCTCAGGAATTGCCTGGCGGAGACCAGAGAATTGCTGTGGAACTGCCTGGCCAGATCCATTAATCTGTGGGCCCTGTCCACAGGTAAAAAGGCCTTGACCTGAAGGGAGTCAAGCCTTGCTCCTATGAACTCCATGTTCTGTGAAGGGTGAAAAGCGGACTTTGCGAAGTTTATAACAAACCCCAAGTGCTGAAGGAGAGCAACAGTGCGAATGGTGGCTTGATTGGCCTCCTGTGGAGACTGGCCCCTGATGAGCCAGTCGTCCAGGTATGGAAACACAAAGAGGCCTTGAAGCCTTAGGTAGGCCGCCACCACCGCCAGGCACTTGGTGAACACCCTGGGGGCAGAGGTTAGGCCAAAGGGCAGTACTCTGTACTGATAGTGGTTTCCTCCCACTACAAACCTGAGATATTGTCTGTGGTCTGGATGAATGAGGATGTGAGTATACGCATCCTTTAGGTCTAAGGAGCATAGCCAGTCTCCCTGCTGGAGGTAGGGCAGCAGGATTCCAAGGGTGTGCATCTTGAACTTTTCCCTCTCCAGGAACTTGTTGAGATTTCGCAAGTCTAGGATGGGTCTGAGGCCTCCTGTTCTTTTTGGTACTAGAAAGTACCTGGAATAGAAGCCTTGACCCCTGAGGTGGTGGGGCACTGGTTCCACAGCCTGTTCCTTTAGAAGACTTGGCAAATCCTGCAGGAGTAAGTCTCTGTGCAGAGGGAGTCTTGGAGGCTCCCCTGGAAAATAGGAGGGGGGTACCTGGTGAAAGTGGAGAAGATAGCCCCTGTGGACTATACTGAGCACCCAGGTATCCCTTGTGACGGCTGACCACCTGTGGGCAAACAGGGTCAGCCGGCCTCCTGTACTGATGGCCAGCTGAGGAGGAGAGGCTATGCCAGTGGAGTCAAAACCCCGCTCTCTGCGGTGCAGGAGCCGGTGTTGGGGGCTTGGGGGCTTTCTGCCTATGGGGGCCCATGTCCCTGCCCCTTGGCCTGCTGACTCTGTTGGGGAGCCTACAGAGGCCTGATAATGAGGGTACTGTTTATAGGCAGATGACTTCCTCGGGTAAAAGGTCTTTTTCCCCGAGCCCTTCTTCTTCTGAGAAGGGGCAGAGGTTTTTCTGGACAGCCTAGTCCGGGTAAGAGTCTCGGTCTCGAGTTCTGCAGCCTTTTCAGCCATGGGCTTGCCAAAAAGGTTTTCACCTCGGCAGGGAACATCGACCAACTTGTCCTGCACCCATGGCTCGAGGTCCGATGACTGTAGCTAGGCCTGACGGCGTGCACTGATGCCGGCCACGGCTACTCGGGCCGAAGCCTCAAAGCCATCATAGGCTGCTCGAGAAATAAACTTTGAGCACTCATGAATACCCGACGACAGAGCATTGAACCTCTGCAAAGGTTCCTCGGAGAGACCAGCAGAGAACCCAGCAATCTCCTTTGCCAGGTCTTGAAGGTACATGCCCATGTACAGCTGGTAGGTCTGGATACGGCAAGCAAGCATAAAGCCCTGGAAGCACTTCTTACTGAGGGCATCCAGGTTCTGGGCCTCCCGGCTGGGAGGCACCGAGGAGTGCATCTTCTGGCTCTTCAGGCGATGCATGGCCGATTCCACAACCATGGAGTGGTGCGGTAATTGTGCCTTTTGGAACCCGGGGTTCTTGCGAACTCGATAGATGGAATCGACCCGCTTGCTTAAAACTGGCGTAGACGCTGGCACCTCCCATCTGCGGAAGAGCAACCGTTCCAGCATCGGAGGAACCGGAACAGTAAAGGCCTCCTTCGGAGGAGAGTCATACTGTAGGGCCTCAAGTTCCTCAGCTCGTGGCTCCTCCTCGGGATCCGCGGGGAATGCCAAGGCCTTGGCCATATCCCGCACGAAGTCCGAGAACTGGGTATCCTCCAGTGGGGACCTTCTCCGAGGCTCGGACTCGGGTGAGTCCCGAAGGGACGCACCGAGTCCGAAAGGTGTCGGGTGACTCCTCATCCTCCGTCTCCCAGCCGGACTCCTCAGAGGAGGAATCAAGCGGCTCCGGTCGGGAAGGCACTGATGCCATCCACCCCGACACCGAGGGTACCATAGTCGATGACCTCGGTCCCGAACGGGAGGCCGAGGAGACCTTGCCGAGGATCGACTCGAGCGAGCATGGACTCGAGGATCGGCTAGGCCCAGGGTCAACTTGGACGTCGAAGTCCTGGTGGTCGGGGCAGATGCACCGGTGAGACCGGTGATCAGTGCCCACTGCTGTTCCATGAAGGCAGCCAAGCTGCTCTCCAAGGCCGTCAACCTGAGTCCGAGCTCAGGAGACTCAGCAGCCCCTGACTCGAGCCCCAGCAGCGCCGGGCCTGACGTCGGCTCCCCTGGAGGAGAGTACACGAGGACTACAGTACACACATGACCCGGGGACTCCATCTCCACACAAGGTTGTTTTGCAGGCCTCTCCGACTCCGAAGACCCGGGACGGCGCTCAGGGCTATGCGACTTGGCCCTCGAGGAGCCAAGTGCGTCCACAGATGCCACCCTCGTGGTTTTTTTCTTCTTGCGATGCTCCCACGAGGGTGACCCCCTTTCAGAGGAGCCTCGACGCTGCTCGGGGCCGGAGTCCCGAGATGTCGAGGCCTCTGACGAGGTCCGGGCCCAACCGGACGTGGAGTCATTCTTTCCTTTTGGTGCTGCCGACTCCTCAACGCCTTAGAGGACATTTTCCCAAACGGACCACAGATCATGATCGGGTCCGAGGCACCGGAGGCAGCAGTCATGTGTGTCAGTGAGAGACATAAGTTTCTTACACCGTTCACACTTTTTAAACCCGTTGGCAGCCATCGGGGGAAAACGGGCCCCTGCAAGGTCAAAAGACAGGGCTGCCAGTGAAAACAGAAAAAATGGCGCGTACGTTAGTCATTAAGGACAAAAACCGAAAAAAGAGGTCCGGGCTCGATACCGACATATCGGGCCCAGGCGGGAAAGGGAAACTGGCGTCGAACTGAAGAAAACGGGTTCACGCAGAATAAAATCGACTTTTTTCCTCGGGTGAAACAAAAACACATCCGTTGGGCTCTCCAGAAAAAAGAAGACTGAGCAAGATGGCACCCTTGGGCGGGAAGGGAACCGCACATGCGCGCTGCATTCCCAAAGGCTTTCTTTGAAAGCTGGGGAAATGCTCCGCACGGGGGCTCCGTCAGCGCCAACGTCACCCATATGTGAGGACTGACTTCCTGCTTGGTCCTGGAGAAAAGAGGGAGACGGGGACATACTGGACAAAGGGGGAGACGGGGATAAGTAGTAGACAAAGGGGAGAGACGGGGAAAATGCTGGACAAAGGGGAGAGACAGGACGACATGCTGGACAGACGGGAGAAATGTTGGACAAAGGGGAGAGACAGTGTGGGTTAGGATTATAATGGGCTGATGAGGGGGCTAGCACTGGTAATGGGTAGATCGGGGGGGGGGCTAGGACTGGAAATGGACTGATGGAGGGGGGCTGGGAATGGGCTCATTAGGGGGGGCTAGCACTGGTAATGGACTGAGGGGGGACTAGCACTGTAAATGAGCTGATTAGGGGAGGCTAGGACTGGTAATGGTCTGATGGGAGTGGGGTAGGACTGGTAATGGACTGATGGGGGGCTAGCATTGGAAATGAGCTGATTGGGGGGGTTAGGACTGGAAATGGGCTGATTAGTGGAGGCTAGGACTGGTAATGGGCTGATGGGGGGGTAGGACTGGTATTGGGATGATTAGGGGAGGCTAGCACTGGTAATGGGGTTGAGGGGGGACTAACACTGGAAGTGAGCTGATTGAGGGTTTTCTACTGGGAATGGGCTGATGGTAGGGATGGGAGGATAGAGCTGCTGGCCCTGGAAGAAAACTGAGGGCTAGGGCTACAATGGGCTGATGCGAGGGGATGGGAGAATGGAATTTATTTATTTAATGTCTTTTCTATACCGCGCTCTTTAGAATCAGTGCGGTTTACAGTCAACAAAATTTGTACAGTGCAGACAGAACCTGTGCGGTCCTTACAATGAACAGGTGTTACAACTTGGGACTAATAAGGGTAGCTATGTACAGGCTGAGTGATCCGGTCGCAGGTGACCGGATCGGCTGGCAACTATTTACAGGAATTGGAAGGGGCTGGAGGCTGAGAGGGGCTGCCATGGTATTTGTACTAGAAGGGACTGGTCAGTGGGGAAGGAGGGGGACTGGAAGGGAATGGACACCAGTGGCAGTCATGGGAATGCAAGTTGACATTGGAAGGTACTGGGAGTGAGGACTGGAAAGGGGCTGATACTGGGGAGGGGTTACTGGGACTGGAAATAGGCTGATGGAAAGAAGTGAAGAAAACAAAAGAAGAGATAAGAAATGGCAGATGGACCATAGACCACAGAAAGAGAGCTAAGAGAAGACAGGAAAGCAGAAGCCTCAGATCGGGACCAGCATGATCAGAGAATAAAATGGTCAGACAACAAAGGTAGAAAAATAATTTTATTTCATTTATTGATTGCACTTTGCGTTATTTTTATATTTTACACAGTATTGGGGAACTGTATATCTTATCTGATGTTGCACTGCATGCGGAGTCTGGCTTCTTGGGGTTTCAGTTTAAATTTTATCTACATATTTGTATTTTTACTTTAGATTGTGGTTACTTATTCTGTACTTGGTGAGGGTCTGTGTTCTGAGTGTGTGACTGTGCCCAGGTGTTCTGTTAACACAGAGTTTGTACATAAAGATCTATACTGTACTGTAGTAATTTGACATGTTCAGCTTTTCAAATAGGTGTATGGATGTTCCAGGGCCCACTGTAGTATTTACGGTGATGCTTTTTTTGGTGGGCTCCTTATGTGAGTTTTGGAAGTTGGTGCTGATATGGTGTGGTATGGTAGGTTTGTTCTTTGTTCTAGGGTTTTGTATTAGTTCACAATATGCCTGGTACTGGAGAATGTTTGTTGCTTTTGTTAGTGAGATGATCAGAATCAGATATTTTTTTAAGATATTGAGTTCTGTGGGTGAATGTCCTGGTTCTGCTCTGCAATCACTGTTGAAGGGGGTCCTGTGGATGCAAAATATATGTTGAAAAAGAAAAAGCAATAACCATAATGCAGTTTATAACAACAAAATATAAATGAGTTATAATTTAGTTTTATAAACTGTGCTGTGGTTCTCGCTCTCTTTTAGTTCCTTGGTGTGCAAACATCTTGCATTTCCTCCATATAATCTAATCAGCTTTTTGGTTTGGTTCAGTCCCTGATTGGAGTTTTGAAAAAGCCCCACCCCCTCTACGGTGGGGGGGTGCCATCTCATCCTTCGCCTCAGGCTGCAGATTGCCTTGAGCCGCCCCTGCCCGTACTAGTCTAGAGCATTAAAGCACTGACATTCATCCAGTTTAGGTGAGTTGTGGAGGAAATTGCAGGTGCTGTCACTCACTGAAGACTGTTTCTGCAATGCTTGGGCTGAGGTATGAATAGGCAACAGTATAAAATACATGAAGAACTGCCACTTGGTTGTGAACAAAGATTCCACAGTCCAACAGAGGCTGGTTCCAAAGGGGCAGGAGGAAATTGCAGTAGCAGCCGTCATAGGTCCTATAGCAGTGATGGCTAACCTTTTTGAGCCCGAGTGCCCAAACTGCCGCACAAAACCAAAGAATTTCCTCAAAGTGCCAGCACGTCAATTAAAGTTCCATTTGCATAAGGTGCTTCATTTGCATAACTATTTGCATAATGTTACCATACACTAACTTTTAGTAAACATGCCTCTTAATGAGTATATGGATAAAGAAAGACTAAAAGGTTTCTACATTACTATAATCCAGTACCAACCGCCAGGCACATTAGGAACTACTACAAACGCTGCCCATTTAGAACCCATAGCAAACCCGCCGTATCCTAACAGCACTACCAGGACTCACAAAGCACCATACTCTACCTATCAAAAGGCAACACTGCAAATATTAAACCAATACATCTCAGAGAACAACAATACATGACCTACTGGGGAAAGAACAAGTGGCAATGTCAAATAGGAATTATATAAACAGAATACCTCAGCTCAGTTACACATGCAGAACAGACCATTACCAAACAAGGAATCACAATTTAGAAACAGGAAGACAATAATTAAACTGGGAACCCCAAAAGCCAAACTTGGAATATACAACAACACTGTAGAAATAAAACTATATATTAATTTCCTCTTGTAAAAAAACAAAGCGCAAAAATTAATGATGCACATTTCCCAGAGCTGACATATTCCAATTAATAAATTCAAAATAAAGAGATATTTTTCTACCTTTTGTGCATTTTTTTTCAGTTGCAATTGTTCCAGCCACTTTCTTCTGGTTTCTTCGTGTCTTCTGCTAACTCTCCATCTGCTGTCCATTTGTCCTTTCTTCTGTCTTCTTGGGGTTTTTTTCCATTCTCTCTCTACATCTGCTTTAACATACTAATCTTTCTCCTTTTGCTCTTTCCTCATTCCTATTTCATCTACTCAAAATTTACCCCTCCATCCTCAATCCCCACTTACTCTCCCAATACCCGGCCAATTGTAGATTTTTTATCCCTCCCACACAAAATATTTTTCCCCTCTCCATTTTACTCTCCCAGCCCCATCCCATTCTAATCCTCCCCCAACACCAGCTCCCTTCTAGTTCCAGCCTCACCCAGCATCCATTCCCTTCTAGTCCCTGCATCAGCCCATTTCCAGTCCTAGCAGCCCCCCCCCAACCCATTTCCAGTCCTAGCAACCCCCCAACCCAATACCAGTCCTATCCCCCCCTCATCAACCCACTTCCAGTCCTAACCCCCCATCTGCCCATTGTCAGTTTAAGCCCCCCCCTATAACCCATTACCAGTCCTCACCCCCCATCAGCCCACTTCCAGTCCTAACCCCCCATCAGCCCACTTCCAGTCAGCCCCCCATAGCCCATTGCCAGTCCTAACCCCCCCCATCAGCCCACAGTCCATTACCAGTCCTAACCCCATCAGCCCACCTCAAGTCCTAACCCCTCCCCATCAGCCCATTTCTTGTCCCAGCCCCCCATAGCCCATTATCAGTCCTAAACCCCCCCATAGCCCATTACCAGTCCTAACCCCATCAGACCACCTCCAGTGTTAACCCCCCATCAGCCCATTTCCAGTCCTAACCCCACCCAACAGCCCACCTCAAGTCCTAACCCCTCCCATCAGCAGTCCTAACCCCCCCTAGCCCATTAGCAGTCCTAACCCCCCCTCTAGCCCATTAGCAGTCCTAACCCCCCCATAGCCCATTACCAGTCCTAACCCCCCAGCACCCCCTTCCCAGACCGCCCCCACCACCCCACAGCCCATAATCCCTCCTACCCCCCCAGCCACCTAGCAGTCCTACCCCCCCCTAGCCCATTAGCAGTCCTAACCCCCCCTAGCCCATTAGCAGTCCTAACCCCCCCCCCATGGCAAATTTAAAAAAAAAAAAAAAGCAGCTGGCTCTGGCTTCTGCCGCGGCAGCGGCAGAATGCAATGTCCCGTGGGGCCCCCTCCGCCCGCTAAGCCCCTCTGCAAGGGCTTTCAGATTCGCGAGGGAGAGCGTCTCCCTCGCGTCTCTGTTAAGCCCGCAGGGGCTAATGGGAAATTTCCCATCAGTCCCTCGCGTCTAAAGGGGCTGATGGTAAATTTCCCATTAGCCCCTGCGGGCTTAACAGAGACGCGAGGGAGACGCTGTCTCCCTCGCGAATCTGAAAGCCCTTGCAGAGGGGCTTAGCGGGCGGAGGGGGCCCCGCGGGACACTGCATGCTGCCGCGTCCGCGTCCGCGGCAGCAGCCAGAGCCCACTTTTTCTTTTTCTGCGGACCTTCACGCGTGCCAGCTGCAAGGCCTTCGCGTGCCACAGCTGGCACGCGTGCCATAGGTTCGCCATCGCTGTCCTATAGCCTGTCAGCCTTGGGCTTCAGTACCAGACAAAGCCAATGTAGCCGTTAGGAAAGACTAGGCAGTTGCTTAGGGTGGCAGCTTCTTGGGCTATGTGTGTGTGTGGCCAAGAGCACAATTCCTCTTGGAACAGCCCTGTAATAATGCATAATCAGACACCAAACTTTCAAATATTAAACTTTGTTTGGAAGGGTGGTTGTAATTGTTGAGTTTTATTATGAAAATCTCAGATATGAGGAACCTGAGGGCTTAAAGATGAACTGAGTGTAGTGCAAGGTTGAAGGTTCACTGAGGGTACCTAATTCCCTTCAAACTGGTGCTGCTGCTAGACCAGTATTTGTGACCTTCCCTGTCCTGGTAACAAACTTTAAGAGACAGGGCAGAGTGCTTTTGTTCAGGAGGTAATCGCCCCTAAAAGGCTACATAAAACTAGGTCAAGCCTAAGTTTAAATATGTGCGGTGTACTTGCAGAGTAGGCGCACTGGGGAGGAGTTTGGGCAGAGTGTGCAGTGGAGTCACGATCTGATGTGCGTGCTAACACACCTGCTCTACTTTATAAAGAGCACTCTACAAATCCAGCTCAATTACTCATAGGCCAGCCATAAACCAGTTTTATTTGTAGGACTAAGTCAAATCATTGTGCTTGGTATTGCCAACCACAGATTACCCACTAGGTCTAAGTTATTGAAATTATATAGTTCAAAAAGGTCACTTCATATTTCTTCAATTTTATTTATATATATATATATATATATATATATATATATATATATATATATATAATATATATATAGTGTAAATGTCATTACATTTCAGAACACATAGCTTAGCAGATTTATTTATTTATTTATTTAGTGTACACTTATATCCCGCTACTTCCAGCGATCAGCAGCGGTATTCCAACAGAGAAATAGAGTGGCTGTACTGGCCAGATGATCAACTCCAACAATTCTCTGGTCAAAGCCAACTCAGCACAAAGGCTGATAAGGCATCAAGTGTGTAACAAATCTGGAATAACTAGTTATTCACACTCGAGGGTTGACGGTAACATTTTTGCCCCCTGTGGCAGTAAAGAGAAATTAGACTTACCTGCTAATTGTTCCTTGAGGAACTCCAGTCCAGTCCCGCACCTCTGGGTAGTGCACCTCCTCCAGCAGCTTGGAGACTGAGCATGTCATCTTTTTGATGACACTAATGTACATATGCAGCTGGCAGTACCTACTGACAAAGCAGACTCAGAGGCGCAACAAATAAGTATTTAAACATGCAACAAACACTTCTACGTCTAAATAAACTAGTACCTCTGTCCCCCCCTCCAGGATGGGGAAGCCTACTTGTTGAGCACTTGAGCAACTCCAATCAGTGGGATGCGAGCAACCGACCGCTCTTCTGGTCCGCTCCTCTCTCAAACACTGGATTACATATCCCTCCCCGGTTCCCCCTGGCCACTTCCTCCACCAAGGGAACCAGCTGCAGGACCAGGGTGTGCATAGAGTATCACAGAAAGCACTCAGAGAGGGTTCTGGGACTGGACTGGAGTTCCTCAAGGAACAACAATTAGGAGTTAAGTCTAATTTCTATTTCCTTATCGTCTCTCCAGTCCAGTCCCGCACTTCTGGGATGTAGCAGAGCAGTTAAACTAATGGGAGGGACCCGCACAACCAGCCTGAAGCACTGTCGATCCGAAACGAGTGTCCCCCGCTGCCTGGACATCCAGTCAAAAATGTTCAGATAAAGTATGCCACCCTACAGATCTCCACCGGCGGAACCAAACTATACTCTGCTCACGAGGCTGCCTGAGCCCTCATGGAATGTGTCTGCAACCCTGCCGGCACTGCTCTACCCTTCAAGATGTATGCAGGCGTGATTGCCTCACTGATCCATCTGGAAACGGAGGCTTAGCTGCTGCCTCACTTTTGTGCGACCCGCCAAAAAGAACCAACAGATGGTCCAATTTCCAAAAGGACGAAGCCCTTTTCACATACCTTCGCAACCAAGTGACAGAGCTGTGGAGTGGCAGAACCCATATCTGCTCTTGCCCACATCCGAGCTCGCCAGAGATGGTAAGGAAATGGCCTGATTTACATGAAATGCTCACACCACCTTGGGCAAAAATGAAGGTACCAGGCACAGGATGGCATGACAGGGTCCGAGGCTCCGAAATCCTGCGTGCTGAGCAAATCGCCACCAGGAATACCATTTTCAGAGTCAAATCCTTCAGGAAAGCTCGACTCAATGGCTCAAATGGTTCCACAGACAGCACCAGATTGAGATTCCAAGGCGGTACCACTGCCCTCTTTGGCAGATGGAGGTGGGTCACCGCCCCTAGAAAGCTCAGCCCGTCTGGGTGTGTACCCAACGGCACCCTGTGGACTTTCCCATGATAACTGGAAATCGCCGCCAGTTGCACCCTCAAGGAACTGGGCATCTAGACCCTTATCAAAACCGGATTGCAAGAATGCCAAGATGTCTGGAACAGAGGCAGTGGAAGGGCGTGCCTGCCTCTCTCCGCATCATGATTCAAAGATGCGCCCTACGCAGATGCACGCCAGGTTCATAGACCACCTCTGGGCCTGTAGCAAGGTCGCTATCCCCGAGCCTGATTATCCTTTCTTCTTCAACTTTGCCCTTTCAAGAGCCATGCCGTAAGCGATAATAGATCCACTTGGGGCATACGAAGCGGCTCCTGTGTCAAGAGGTCCTTCCAACCGGAAGCCACCACAGTGAATCCGCCAGTATCTGAATCAGGTCAGCATACCACTGGCACCTCGGCCAGTCTGGTGCCACCAGAATTACAAATCCCCAGTGCACCTCTAGCCACGGCACTAACTGGCCTATGAGCGCCCAAGAGGAAAAACAGAGAAGACCCTCTTCGAGCCACTGCTGAATTAGAGCATCCAGGCCCTTGGACTTCCTCTCTTCTTCTGCTGAAAAACTGGCAGGCCTTGGCTGACTCGAACATTGCTGCCCCATCGGCGGACCATCTGCTCAAACACCTCCTGATTGAGCTGCCACTCTCTGGAGTCCATGTGCACTCGGCTGAGGTAGGCTGCCGTCACACTGTCAACTCTTGCTACGTGTGCCGCCGATAACGCCTGGAGACAAATCGCTGCCCATCTGAACAGCTTTTCGGCCTCCTCCTCCAGGGCTGCATTGCCTGTGCCTCCTTGCCGGTTGATGTAAGCCACTGTGGTCACATTGTCCGAGAGGACTTGGACAAACTTCCCCTGCAACCATGGCTCGAAACATTCTAGCACCAAGGTCACCGCTCGCATCTCGAGCCTGTTGATCGACCACGGGGCCTCCTGCGGACTCTTGTCCCTAAACAAAGCGTCCTTCGCAATGGGCTCTCCCAACCTGACAGGCTGGCATCGGTCATCAGAGGAACGTACACTGGGGACTCCTTCCAGGCTCCCCACATGCAGCCATTAACTGAGGGCTCTCCTGGTGCTCCGCGGGCAGGGGAGTACTTGGGACAGGGGTTTACACTGATGGGACCATTGACTGAGCAGAGCTCTCTGCAGCGGTTGCATGTGTGCCCGTGCCCATGGGACTAGCTAGAAAGTGGCCGCCATGGTCCCCAGAACCTGCAGATGCCACCATTCTGATGGTCTTGCCATCTTCAGGACCTGTTGTATCCACTGTCATAGCTCCTGCGCCCGGCGAACCGGCAGGAAAATCCTGCCCATGCAGGTATCAAAGCACACTCTCAAATAATCTAGCTCCGGGACCGGCCATAACTGACTCTTGACCAAGTTGACCCCAACCGAGACTTTGAAGGAACTCTCCCACCCGCGCTGTTGCTCTTTTTGCTATCGTCCCTGCACTTCGCCTGGACCAGTCAATCGTCTAGGTACGAGTGGACGAGAACCTCTTCCTTGTGGAGAGCTGCCGCCACCACCACCATGACCTTGGTGAAGGCATGGGGGGTGGTCACCAGACCGAAGGGCAACGCTCGAAACTTGAAATGGCTCCTTGGCACCGCAAAGCGGAGGAACTGCCGATGTTCTGGATGGATGGGAATGTGCAGGTACGCCTCTGCGATTTCGAGAGTCGCCCAAAATCTCCGCTTCCTACCGCCATTATTACTGTGAAAATGCGGTACAGGGAGACCGTAGTTCATGCCCTCGAAGTCGAGAATTGGACAAAAGGAACCTTCCATTTGGGCACCACAAATTACATGAAGCATCGACCGCAGACGTACTGGTCTCATGGAACCAGTTCCACGACTCTCAGCTGCAGGAGACCAGTTAAGGTCTCTTCGACTGCTGCCAACACCGCTGTGCCCACTTTGGGTGATCAAAGGAGCTCGTTCTTGCTCTGGCAGCGGGTATAGGTGCGTCATGAATTGCACCCCTTTAAGGCCAACCTCCGGCAGATCCCACTCATCCTGGATCATCTGTCTTACTGGTAAGACTTTCTGTGATTTCCGTACCGCCTGGAACAGCAGATCCTACAATGCCTCTTCCTCTGCCGGGAGGTTAGCAGGCATATTCAGGGCCTTGAAGGGTCTCCAAAGTACACATAGAATGTGAGCCCTTTGGGGATGAGAAATTGTATCAGTACCCACTTGTAGTGATTGTAATCTGCCCTAATGGCCTTTGGCCTGGGCAGTGTATCGAGAAATTGCATAAACATAAGCATAAAGATGAGCACTGGTAGTTCCTCCCGGTGGAAAACCCAAACAATCTGGGCCGGATCCTCCTGTTCTAGGCTCTCTCCTTCTTCCAACTCCTCCTGCAGATCTAGCTCCATGTCAAGGTCTTCCCAATCCAGCCCCTCCGACAACAGCGATTGCTGCCACTCCTCTAAGCCTCTAGCCTGCTTAGACGCCACTGCTCCTGACTCATGCTCCTTTGCGTCCTACATCCTCTTAGCCCTGAGTTCTGGGGCTGAGGAGCCACTTGGTAGGCAAAATGCTTTCTGCAAAAGTAAGAAAACTCTGGTGAGAACTCCCCCAAGAGCCCTACTGCTCCCTGGACTCAAGGGGTGGATGGTCTGGGCATCGTGCAGGGACCAGGGGCTGGATCCGTTGAAGGTAACATGGCACCCCCCACCCCCAGGGTCTCTTGCAACTGGGAGGGACTCTCCTGCCTCATCTCATCCTGCAGGTCCCGCTCCCATGACAGCCTCTTGCGTGCAGTTTAGGCAGACGCCTGCCTCCGAGATCACACCACATCGGGGACTGCATAGCTTGAGGATTTTTAGATTGCGCTGCAGTGTTGTATCTTAAAGATATGAAATGGACCTTGCACTGATCCAATCAAACTGACACGTTCTCTGAGTAAAGTTTACTTTTTTCTTCTAATACTACAAATGGCTATAAGGGAGTACAGCTTCCCTTACAAGCAATATTACAGATTTAATAGGTATATAATCTGGGCTAAGCGACAAGAGATGATCATGTCAGGTTACTCACTGACTATAGACAGATGGAAGGATTTCATTTGCGTCCAATCCACTGGCCGACTATCTTTCAAATTACATACATTTCTTGTATGCAGGTACTTCCTGTTTTCCCCAGAGCTGTAGCTGCTACAAACCTATATCAGATAAGTTAAAAAATATAAGTATAATATATAATATATCAATTTTAGTGGTGAAAAACCATTTTTGAATAAAAGGCAGCTTACTGCTTGGCGTGAGTGGTTAACCCATACCACCTCTCCTACAGTCAGCTTCGACAAAAATGAAATAAAAAAGTCTTTTTTGGGGGTATTTATGGTGAACTTTTTTGTGATAGTACAAACCTATATGCAGCACTTTTGTTTTACACTTATCTTTATTTCTGTCTGACTTCTTATCCGACCCTTCTCAGGAGAAAGCAACAATGTTTCAACCAAGTGCCAGTTACATCACCTGACCTAGCACAACAGCCCTCTGAAAATCTGCCCAGCAACAAACAATGGCCTATCTGATTAGGCCTTTCCCACATGTTTGCATCAAGTCATTGTGCACTGAATCAGTTTTGAGCTGTATAACACAAGGAATGCTTAAGGATTAAGTGGGGTTCACGCTCCTTGATACCATCCTATACCAGGCACTGCAGTCTGGCCGGTATGGTGGGAAGGGCTGGGGGCACTCCCCAGGAATGCCCTCAATCTGTACCCGGGTAGGTAAAAGGATCCCCAGCACAGTGCACCTCCACAGGCTCAAGCACAGAGCACTAGAGTACTTGAACTAAAATAAAACCAAACCAAACCAAAATCTAATGAACTGAAACTGAAATTAAAAAGAAACTGCAAATGGCTCCCTAGGAAGAGGATGCTCTGTCCTGCTTTATTCTCCAGTGGCTGCCTCTCTCCTGTCAAGCAACTGCAGTCCCTGCAGCAGCTCCTCACCTGATAACTGGTTCGGGAGCAGCCAGAAGTCTCGGACTGAGGAAGACCCCCACAGAACTCCCCCCCCCCCCGAAATCCTGGGGGGAGAGGGGGGAGAAGGAATATCCTCCCCTCAGCCCTGTTGTCCCCTGGGTTCTCTCTGTTCCTTCTGATTTTTTTTTTACACTTCTGCCTTTAAAAACAAAGAAACCTGCACCTTAACAGGGGAAATAAAAGCAAACTCTAACTAAACCTATCTCCTTAGTTGTCTCTTCAGAGAGTCCAGCACTGGCTCACAACTGCCTCCAGCTGCTTGGAGACTGAGCTTACTGGGGCTGGTGGGTGGTGCCAGCTGCATATGTACACTAGTGTCATCAAAAAGATGACATGCTCAGTCTCCAAGCTGCTGGAGGAGATGCACTACCCAGAGGTGTGGGACTTGACTGGAGGGACAATAAGGAACAAGATCAAATATAAGCAAAGGTATTTCAGCTGCTAACATCTGAGACCTTGGTGAGATAAGAGAACATGGGAGTGGCCCAGTAGTTCGAGCTGGGGTTTAAAGTCCATTTCTCCCGGGCTGCCCCTTGCGATCTAGGGAAAATAACTCCACTTCAGCTAGAAGCAGATTGTAAGATCTCTGCAGCACGGAAATACTGATCTGAATTGTAACATAACCTAAGCTTGGATCTGAAAAGGCGATTACATTCAAATTTATTCTCTCCCTCCCCCCCTCAAACATCATCTACTTTCAAATAGTTTAATTTACACTATATATACCACAATATATCAAATATATCAAAGCATAGTCAAAACATGTTTTCCAGTTTGATCAGAAACAAAAATGCAATCCATGGCATGAAATACATTAAGGCAAAAAAGGTAAAGGGACCTGGTAGAGGAAGTGAGGTTGGCATGGGCACAGTGGCAGCAGCAGCGTGGGTGAAGGGGAAACCGTGAGACCCCCACTAGCTAACTGACTTGCTCTGCAGTATTTAAGGTCTTAAAGCCATTTTATGATACAAAGATTGATTGATTTATTCACAGCACTTGATAACAGTTTGGAAGCTGTAGTAGTTTCCCCTCGTTCTGCTTCTGTGGTTACCAGTGCTTGATACGTGCATGTTTCAGCTGGGTTCCCCGTCAGTACCTGAGGGCTATATATTCTAGAGTAAAATAAATAACACTATTAAAAGAAAAGCAATTTGGAGAAGCTATTCCAAACCAGTTTGGAGCTTGGGGAAGATCTATGATCTCTACACCTGTATACTGACTGCTCTGCTGAATAGGGCCAGGCAAACAGCAAGGGATGGGCTGTGCAGGTCTAACCCTGCTCACATCCACCTTCAAATTCTGCTTCACCCGCTGATACTTCTTGTGACAACCAGCAATCACGTCAGCCATCATTACCTCAGGTACAAATGTAAGGGGCTGATGTAATAAACTGCGTATTAGAAATGAATGAAGCTTAGCTCATTCACTGTCAAGAGGAGAAAGGAAGATAAGACACCCCTGAGGTTATCTGGCTCACTCCAAGACATGACAATCGACATAGGGAGGCCTTTGAATCAGACAGCTTCTGAAGGTGTGGCATCCCCCCTCCATTCAGGGCTGATGTGACCATTAAGCAAACTAGGCAGCTGCTTAGAGTGCCAATGGCCCAGGGGCAGACCACTGCCCCCTTCTTTGAGACCTGCAGCAATGGCTTCAAACAGCCCCAAAGTGCTTACCTGAAACCTCTGGCGTTGAGAGGCTTCCACCCCCTCCGATGTGGACCCCCTGGTTGCATGGGGGCAGAAGCCAATCAGCCACTTCCGCCCCCATACAAAAGGAAGTTCGCGTCAGGCATTGGAGGGGACAGAAGACAAACAGTCTTGCAGTGCTGGAGGTTTAAGATAAGTGCTGCAGGGCCATTTGAAACGATTGCTGCCACAGGTCCTGGAGAGGGGGCAGAAACAGGGGGTGGGGCAAGGGGGCATATCATTGCACCGGCCCTGCCCCCCTGGACTGACACTACTTACCCAGCCCCTGGGAGGCCTCCAGGAGCATCCTCTTCATATACTGCCATCTGAAAAAATGACAACACTTCACCCCCTAGGAATATGCCAAACACACTATCAGGGGTCAGTCTGCCAAATAAGAGAGCACTTCCTTTATATGTTAGTCTGACTCCTAGCGGTGCATCAAAGCATAGTGCTCGGGGTCAAGTGTCACCATTTTACAAAATGAGAATGCTGGAGGCAGAAGCGAGTGTTCATTGTTCCTATCTCTCAATCCAAGGTGGGTGGACTGGGGGTTCAGGGAGAGGGCTGTCCGGAGCCCACCAGAGAAGTGTCTGGGGAAGGGAGGGTGAGGCTTCCAGGCCCACCATGGAGCTTTGCTAATCTGCACTTCACTCCCATGACCCTTTGCACAGGGAGCCTTCTTGTATGCCCATCCGCCTGCTAAAACTTACCCCATCAAGGGAAAGCAAGAAATAAACCACCAGGCTAAAGCATAGTGCAACTTATTACATGGGCCCCGGGAAATACTATATCATCATCTTGCATTAATGAAAGACAGGTGTGAAATAAATCTAAATAAATAATAGAAGAAAAGGCCAGTAAGAATATTTGCTTTATTAAATAGCTAGCTTAAGCTTTCTGTTTGGCTATGTTTGTAGCCCAGTGGATTCTGGTGCCAGGGCTTTATCTCCCTCCCACCTCAGTCAAAAGACCACTGAGGGACTGCCCTCAGCCCAGATCCCACACTACATGTCATCATCTCAACACCTACTTTATAGGCATTATTAAAAGCAATTTTATCATCAAAGACCAGAAACATGCTTTAAGCTCAAGTTGATCTCTACTGTGGTTTTGTTCAGTTAGCCGGACGCATGTCACAAGTCACAACAGTAAGTCGCTCCAATTCCATTTCCTTCTGAAGGCCTCTGGCTAGCTCTGGCTCAGGTTCATACAGTGGCCAAGCCAGGCTTTGGTTTGCAGCTCCTGTTTCACAGACTGTCACACTATGATACTCTACTCCTAACATGAGCTGTTTCTCCAAATGGGCTAGTTTCATGCACACCGTCATGGCCACAAACCTCACTCCTAAGCCAGGCATGAGGAGTAGCTCTCGCTGAAGTACTTCCATCACGCCAAAGCCAGCCTCCTTCTGGAGTTTATAAAAGGAGAACACAGACAGCTATGCAAGAGAGACTTAATTACAAAGAATTTTCAAGCGCACCTTGATAAATTATTGAGTAAATGACCATAATACAGGACCCGTTGGAACGACTGACTGTTTGGAGTGATTGAACTAAAGAGACAGCAGCTGTGCAAAGCATATTGCGTGACATTTATCCACAATGGGATGAAGATAAGTGCTTATTTTAAAAAAAATGGAGAGACTAATCTGCTGACTGTCTGATCTTATAAATATTTCTGTGCCTGAGAAATTTATATGTGAGGTTCTTTATGACTTATGATGTTGCACTCTGGTAGCTGACTGAGTTTGGCTTTTTTCCTTCTCAATAAGACACTCTCTACATTTAAAAATATTGATGTGAGCACAGTAGGGGGTTGGAAGACATACTAAATGATGGCAAAAAAGAGCAGCATAGTCCCTTCTAGTCTGTCCAGTAAAGTGGCTACAGTTGCACCTGCCGCTCTGTGCAGGTTACCCCCCCCCCCCCCACCCCCATGCCTTTGCTTAAAGTTGCACCTGCCACTTTAGGCAGGTTACCCCTCTCCATCAATGAAGTTATTTTTGTTTGCTTAGAGTCCATCCTTTTGCTCTCTAGTGATCCTGTTGTCTGTCCCATGCCTTTTTGAATTGTCACTGTTTTTGATCCCATCACCTCCTTTGGGAGGGCATGCCAGGCATCCATGAAAAAGCATTTCCCAATATTAATTTTCAGAACATAAGATATGTCATACTGGGTCAAACCAAGGTCCATCAAGCCCGGTATCGTGTTTCCAACAATGGCCAATCCAGGGAAACCGCAGGAAGGGCCAGGTGCAAAAGTGGAGGTATCCGGGCCCCTCCAGGCCCACCTGTGGCTATGCCCCAGCGACCAGATAAGGCAATGCAAGAGAAGCAGTGCCATATTTGGAAGGCTGACCCCTAGTGGTGCTTTGGGTTAGGTGCCACCATTTTGCAACATGGGTTCAGACCACACTACAGACTCTCTGCTCAAGGCCCTGAACTAGATATCTTCAGGGAGGAGGGGGGTCTCAGAAGTATGAGGGGGGACATCGGAATTGTGGGGGCCTACTAGGTCATCAAGGAAATGTTGTGGGGTAGGTTATGGGGGAGAGGGGTCCTGGGTATCCAGCTTTTTTTTGTAATCTCCCTTCTTGTCGGCGTGATATTACCACAGAAGCTGCGCTGTGCTTTATTTTTAATCATTATCGCTTGTGCTTCTCTGCTGTCAGCTGTGCTGCTACCAGTGGACAGGAAGGAGGGGCCTCCGTTCCCCATGAGTGTCTGATGCTCCTAGTTTAAGCAGCACTGGCTGAATTTTTTAAGCACTGTTTTTTGATGGGAGGCTGCCTTAAGAGTCAGAGGATACAGTCTCACTAGTCTTACAACCTTAAGAGGATCTCTGCCTTGCTCTGGTCCTGTGACCATGTCAGTATGGGCAACTCTAAACTGATCAGCAATGACTAACTACTGCCAGATGTTGTTTAGAAGACAATGAATTCTCCACCCTGGCAAGTCACTTTGTCCTTAAGTGACTCGAGAGGAGAGGTGAGAACTCTTTGGAGTGTCAGAATCAGCGCCAGCATGGCATTAACAGACTCACAGGAACCACATAACGAGACTGGTATGAGGGCAGAAGAGTGCAGAACAAGCATCCTGTTATTACAGATCTGAGCCCCGCCAGCTGGAGGACGGTAGAGGACAATCTGATACAGTGCATCCTCTGAGCAACAGACAATAGAGAGGGAGGCAGTGTCCGTTGCTCTGAAAGACCATTGTTCCTAAGGAGGCCAAAAAAAACCCAAGAAGATCCTTCTCTGTCCCTTGACAAGGCTGCCGGAGGCCCACTTACCAACCATGAAGATAGAGGAAAGGCAGCTTCCAGGACCAGGACCAGGACCAGGACCATGGCCTGGGCCACACTTGCAGGCTGGAGATAAAGAGAGGGAGAAATGGCTGCTGTCCATTGTTTCTGGTGCCCGTTGCAAGGATGCACTGTACTGCCGATATCTGGACATGTGAAATGTTTAGGATAAATGCAGGCCTAAACTCCTGCCTCCTGAGCTGTGAAACATTTAGGATCAAAGCAGGACCATTCACCTGTGTCCTCTTGGAGCTGTGAAATGTTCACAGCCAGAGTGGGATTGTGCACCCCCCATTCTAGCAAAAAACAGCAACATAGTTCAGCAACATAGGTTCACAAGGAGACGATCTTGCCAAACAAATTGGAATCTGTTTTTTGATGACTTGACCGAGTGGTAGATCTGAAGATGCAGCAGATCAGAGACTATTTGCATATGAGTGAAGCCTGTGACACTGTCCCCCACAGAAGCTAGTCCAGCTTCTGTGGGGGACAGGGAGGTGATTCTGTCAAGGGGAAGATGGTGACTGCAGACAAATGATATGCATCATGAGAGCTCTTAGCTGTTGACAGCTGGCTGAACCATCATAGTAAAAGCTTAAGGGGAAGGTGTGGCCCCTGCCATTGAAAGTCTCCCTCTGTTCTTCTAGTGGGCTCCACTGTTTGGGGTGAGTCTTCTGGAGGAGTCTCCTTGGCAGCAGCAGGGGACTGCACGCTGCAGAAGTAATTGTCATTGAACCCCCGAAGAAAGGTCCATCATGGAGAAAGAAGCCTCCCTCCCTGCAAGGGACATAGTTTTGGCATGACCCAAGGTGAAGACGGAGTGAAGGACCCTGGAACAGCTCGAATGCAAACACTAGAGGAAAGTTTCCTGTGTTTGTAGAAGGATATCTGCTCTTTCCATGGGAGCACAATTTTTCTCAAGTTCCCTTGTAAATATCTGACAGCATTTCAAGGGTGCAGGTACATTTTGGGAACCCGAGTGACTGAGGGCTTTTCTCTAGCATACGGTACCAGCTGGAGCACGTGCACTCATCTCTTGCTTGGGCTTTATGGATATTTCTGGAGTCAGATTCTCCATCATCTTTTTTTGTGATGTTTTTGCAGTCTTTAGTTTCCTGCTCATTTTTGGATTCGTGCCTTTCCTCTAATGTGGGCTAAGAGACTTGTTAAACTTGTCATTTTCTTTTTGCTGGTTTAATGAATGTTTCTTCTTATCCTTGTCCTGAATCTGTAATAATGGAAATGTTTCATAAATTAAAAATGTGAAAAAAATTAAAATTAAACTGGGTTTCAAGTGCTGCATAAATGGTGTCCATTTGGGTGAAGGGAACATGGACAGCCATGGATCACTGCCAAGTGCTATCTTCTTTTGGGGAAAGGATCAGTGACTACGCATCCTCAGCGACAGCTCTGAACTGTTAATGAATGTGCGCAGAAGTCGGCGGTTCTAACATGCAGTTGAGTGACGGGAGGTCTCGCATACAGGTACAATGACAGCTCTGAGTCTGAAGTACTCTTAGTGTGGTCTTCCAGCGATCGCAGCATTCCCGAAGGGAAGTGACACTGTCTTAATGGCAGTTCTGACACTGTGGGTGACATCTCCTCCCACTCACATTACAGCGGCATCCTCCACTGATGTCTCCAGGACCCTGCAGGAAGAGAGGGAGAAAACAGGCAAGAAATACTTTGATCTTGTACTGTAATGAACAACTGTGTGATGAAGCAAAGGAAAGAGTCTATCAGAGGAGAGTCTGGGAGAACCTGTCCCAAGGAAAGATGATAGATGTTGGGGGAAGAGTCTCAGAGTTGGGATTATGGAAAGAAGATTCAGAGGAGAAATTTATGGGAGAAGACTCTCAGAAGAGGTTGGAGGAGTTCTCTTACAGAGTGGGCAGTTAGTTGGGAAGGAAAATTGTTAGGAAACCCTGGGGTAGGCTGTCTGGGGAAAGAAACTCAGGGGATGTTGAGGAAAGCTGAAGATGAAGCCAAGGTGGGCGAGTTCATCTAAAAGGAGGAAGATGGTCATAGAATAGGTTGGGGAGGATGGCTGTGTAAAGAGGACAGTCAGAGGAAGGGTTTGGGAGCTCATGTGAAGAAAGAAAGGAATGAAAACAGAAGGGAGGTATTGAGGGATGTCTTGGGGATGGAAGGTCTTCAGATGAAGTAATGGGGGAGGCAGTCTTAGGAAGGACGGCAGAAGAGATTAAAACCTCAGATTTGAGGCTAATGGTGATACAAGTCTCTTCCTATTTCAACAAGTGGGGAGAGTGTGGGAGAGAGGAAAAAAAACTAACAATGAGACATCTATCTAAGGAATGTCCACAACAGTCCTTTTGGGGAGCTATAATAGTCCAGATTGGGGTTTCAACCATTCAAACCTTCATAAGACACTCTTTTTCTTTGGCATGCATATTTATTTATGTAAGTGTATTTATAACCATCTTTTCACTTAGTCAACAACAAATATCAACATTAGCATCAAATAAAAACATACAATATGACAATACATATACATAAAACAACCACAGTCCATAACTCCTGAAAATCAATGTCCTAGAAAAAGCAAAGCTAGTGACATGACTGCAACAGACGTCTGAACATTCTTCACTATGAAGAAATAGCGGTACTCCGGGATAAGCGAGTCAAAACAGAAATCCTGCCTGGGCAGACTGAACAAGCATAACGTAGTCACAAATAATAATCTGTCGGTGTAGTGCACGCTTCTGGAAAACAGATGGATTCTTCTTATGCTTACAAGGGCTTGTACTAGACCAATATGGCATAGGTAATGAGGGAATAAACGTTTGAATTGTTATGGTTTATTTACCACATTTGATACAAAAAAGGCCCTTTTTCCTGAGACTGAACATAAAGTGACTGAAGACTAAATGACAGTTACAAGTGTCCAGGCACATGACAGCTGCACCAACCTTTGAAACTCACAGCGGCACTGGGGAGACCAATAACACAGGAATGTAACAATTTCAAAATCATTGAACGTGCAGTAAATAAGATAAGTTGCAGAAACTCTATATGGCACTATTGAAAATAAAAGATGAAGTCACCAGACAGCCATGATGCTGTAATCAGAGGGCCGTGCATCGCTATACCTCCTGGTTTCCATATAATGAAGCTGTCAGGGCTTTCTCTAGTTTAGTTTATCGGACTTGATATAGCTCCAAGAGACAAAAAGAGAGAAAAAAAAGATCTTTCTGTATGAAGATTCAGTGCTCTCCCTGCTGCTGAACACCCAATATGGTAAATTGATATGAATAAAATACAAACAATGTACAAACTTAAAATATCAAATAAAATGATAATGGGTTAAACGAATCAACATGGAGCCATTGAGTTACAATCTTTTATTTCAGTCTGGACACTTACACTGAAACATGGCAGATAAAGACCAGCGCGGCCCATCTAGTCTCTCCAGTTACTGCGTTTCAGAGTAAGGGTTGTAATGGCATTAACTCAGTGGCTGCATATTGCCTGTTTAACTCTTTAGTTTACATTTTACGTTTTTACTTTATGATGTTATAGTTTGTATTTTATTTATGGTATGTTGTTGCATGTTGTCCTTGAGGGTTAAATCCTTAAGAGTAACATGCTTTAAAGGCTCAAAGGGCTCTGACATCAGGTCCCCGAGCACTAGATAGAGATCCCAGGAAGTGACATAAGAACATAAGATATGCCATACTGGGTCAGACCAAGGTCCATCAAGCCCAGTATCCTGTTTCCAACAGTGGCCAATCTAGGTCATACGTACCTAGCAGTCTCCCCAAAAGACACAGGTTCCACAATGCTTGTATTGGGGCAAGTAATGGATATTCTGGGTCCCTTTTAATAATGGTTTATGGACCTTTCCTCCAGGAACTTGTCCAAACCTTTTTTAAACCCAGCTACACTAACAGCTTTTACTACATCCTCCGGTAACAAATTCCAGAGTTTGTTACCGGAGTGAAAAAATATTTTCTCTTATTAGTCTTAAATAGGTTACCCTATAGCTCCATTGCATGCCCCCTAGTCTTTCTATATTTTGATGGCATAAACAATCGATCTACCTTTACCCGTTCCACTCAATTCATTAATTTATAGACCTCTTTATTGACCAGAGGGGGGAACCCCTTGAAGAAAACGCAAGATATCCAGGTGCGAGGCCAAAGACTGTCTAGCCACTGGACCTCTGAAACAGAACAAAGCTTCTACCTGGACGTTCAGGGAGCTAAGGCATTTTCCCAGACCGTCCAGAAGGAAGGCCAGCAGAGATGACACCTTCGCCACCTCAGGCACAAGCTTTTGTACACCACACCAATGCTCAAAGAGGCACCATACCCGCACATATGTCAGACTGGTACAACCTCTCCTGGCTTTGAGGAGAGAGGAAACCCTGCAGGAGAATAGCCTTTATATTTATTTATTTAACAGCTTTTATATACCGTGCTATTTGTTATCAGTGCGGTTTACATATAACAAAGGTTGCACAGTCAGAAGATTGTTCTGTGCTTACATTGAAACAGGAGTTTAAACTTGGAGCAAAAGGGTAACTATAAACATATGTACATCAAACATAATTAGATACAGGTTGGCATTTTCAAGAAGAGCTAAGACAATCTCAAAAATACTTGTGACAGAGTTATTTATGATGAGAAAGAGGGTTTGTGGGCGCTGGTGTGTGGATGATCAGAGGCGGGGTGGATGATTGTGCAAAGTGAAGTAGGAAAATGTGGTGTTTGATTGCCTTACGGAACTGATTGATCTTATTTCAGGTGGAAGGTCGTTCCAGCACTTTGGGGCGTAAAAGGCAAAGGTCCTTTTCTTGGTCGTCTGGGTGCACTTGATGGACTCTTTAGGGACGATCAAGGTGTTGTCAGTTATCGACCTTCTCATTCTGTTTTTCGGGGTGAGAGTGATAAGGTCACTATGTCAGCCAACTCCTTTCAAGAGCCAAGCCGTAAGCAAGAACGGAGCTGGGTCATCTAGAACAAGAGTCCCTTGGCTCAACAGGCCCTGAAATGAGGCAGACAAAGAAAACGTTCCTACGGGAGCTGCATCAGTTCCCCAAACCAATCCGGTGACACCAGAACAATCCAGTCTGGATGGCTTTCTATGCGCCGAAGCACATGTCCCATAAGTGGCTATGGAGGAAACACATACAGCAGGCACCGCCTTGGTCAGTTCTGGACCAGGACATCAACGTCCTCGGACCCTGTTTTCGTGCAGTGACTGAAGAAACGGCACACCTTGGCATTGGATCTGGTCGCCATCAAATCCAATGGTTGAGTATCATAATGCCTCCTGACATTCTCACTCTCTGGGATCAAGAGAGTGACGATTGAGGAAATCCACCTCCACATTGTCCACCCTGGCAATGTGCTGAGCTGACAGAGCTAGGAGTTTCCTTCTGTCCAGGTCAACAAGAGTCATCTCTAAGGCCACTCCGGCACTCTTCATGCCGCCTTGCAACTAGCATATGCTACTGCTGTGGTATTGTCCAAGAACACTTGCACTGCCCTGCCCTTGACCAAGGGCCAGAAATGCAAGAGAGCCAACCGGATGGCCCTTGCTTCAAGACAGTTGATGGGCCACAGCCGCCTCCATGCTGCTCCAACAGCTTTGAGCCATTCAATCTTGACAATAGATTCTCCAGCCCATAAGACTGGTGTACATTGTCAGAAGAATCCACAAGTAATCGTCCAGCAGCATGCCCCTCTTCAGATGACGTACTGCCAGCTGGAATGGAATCCTGAGCTTGAACTCCTGAGAGCTTGGGGACCACAGAGTAAGCAAAGACCACTGGAGCGGCCTCATATGAGCACAGCCCACGGCACCATCTCGATTGCTACTGCCATCAAGATGAGAAGCTGCAGGTAATCACAAAGTCTGGGACCCTGTTGAGAACAGAACACAGCAAGCCGTTTCAGCAACCTCTGCACTCTCCTCCAGCAGGAAGACTCTGCCCATTCAAGTATCGAACCATGTTCCCAGGAATTCTAAGGACTGGAAAGGCTCCAACTGACTCTTTCCCGATTGATCATTCATACGAGGCTTTCCAGAAAGGACACCACTCGGGCAGACACCTGAGATGCCTCCAACAGAGAATGTGCTCAGATGAGTCAGTTGTCCAGATATGGGTGCACATATATTCCTTGGCATCACAGCGCAGCAGCCGTCACCACCACCATGACTTTGGAGAATGTCCTTGGGGCTGTAGAAAGGCCAAAGGGAAGCGCAGCAGATTGAAAATGTAAGCCAAGTATGGCAAAACTCACATATCTCCATTGATCCTCCCGGTTCGGGATATGAAAATAAGCTTTGGCCAAATCCAGAGACGCTAGGAACTTCCCTCAGTGCATGGCCTGAATCAGAGATCTCAGAGTTTCTATTTGGAAATGCAGTGTATGCAAATGAGCATTGACCCCCTTGAGTTCAAGAATTGGTCAGAAGGAGCCATATTTCTTTGGCAGCACATAAAAGATGGAATATCTGCCCTTACCCCGTTTGGTCGGGGGAACTGACTCCACCACCTTCAGGTACAGCAATTTGTCCAATGTGACCCATACAGTGGCTATTTTGTCTGCTGAACAATATGTGGAGATGATAAATGCCTCCAGGATTGGCTTTTTGCATTCCAGGACATAGCCATTTTGAATGGTTTCCAGAATCCAGCGATCCTTGGTTTCCCGAGCCCACTTCTTAAAGAAAAGGTGAAGCCTACCCCCAACCGATCTGGGAATGGGCCCCCAAACCTTCATTGTGTTGAAGGGTCCGAAATCCAGAAGAATAAGAGAAGAAAGGCTTTCCAGGATGATAATAATCGGAGTCTCAAGACCCACTGAAGTCAGTCCAGCATGCCAGCAATGGACAGCGGAGGCCAAGGAGGAATGTATGCTTCCAGGCTCTTTCGGCTTATCTTCTGGAAGGTGATAAGGCTTGGCCGTGTCCAAGTTCTTTACCAATGTTTCCGAATTGGCCCCAAAAATGAGCTTCTCTTTAAAGGCCAATTGAGCTAGCCGGGCTTTGGAGGATGTGTCTGCTGTCAATTGATGGAGCCAAATCCAACACATCATCACCACTGACAGAGCAATATCTCTTGCCACCAAGCAGACTAGATCATACATGGCATCAGAGCTGAAAAAATCCAACCACCATATGCTAGAGAAAGAAAAATACTGATTTTGCCCCTAGTGGCTCAGGCTGATAAGAGGCATGCGAGTAACGTCATTGAAACCTGAACTTTTCATTGGCTCTGCTCCACTGGTCTAGCAAGACGATCTGGAAGCCACAATGTGGATTAGATCACAATAAAGATGATGACACGGTCCAAGAGGTCCTATGTGATCTAATTCCAGGAAAGAGATTTTGGGCCATTCCTGAATTTCTGATAACCCCATCCTGATGTATTCTGAGATGCTAGAAAAGGAAAGCATAGTTACTTACCTGTAACAGGTATTCTCCGGGAACAGCAAGAATCAGTCCTTACATATGCAGTGACGTCGGCACTAATGGAGCCTGCGCAGTAACCACTCCCCAAATTTCATAGTAAGCCTTTGGGAGTTCCACCATGCATGCGTGGTCACCTTCCCGGCCCAAGAGTGCCATCTTACCTCAGTATGATGACACAGCTTAATCTAGCAAAAAAAAGAAAAGAAGAAACAACTCCATGGGGAGGAGGGGAGGGTAATGAGGACTGATTCCTGCTGTTCCTGGAGAACACCTGCTACAGGTGAGTAACTACACTTTCTCCGGAAACAAGCAGGAAGACAGTCCTCACATATGGGACTACCTAGCTACAGGCTACCGAAAACCTGTAGAACTATGGGTGATTGAAAAAACGGACCATGAATGACAGCAAAGAGCACTGAGAGGCCAGAAGGTCAGAATGCGGCCCCAGCTTCAAGCAGAGAACCAATTCTCCAGTAGCCTGGACAGACAGAAGGGCCGGAGGGAGGAGTTGTATCAATCCCTGAAGAGATGCCACAATACAGCCTGTCCAAAGGTGCTATCACAACAGGAATCCCTATCAAGGCAATAGTGAGCTGCAAAGGTATGGGTCAAAGATCAGGTAGCAGCTTGGCAGATCTCCAAAAGAGAGACGGCGCATAGATGTGCCACAAAGGCGGCCATGGCCCAGACATTATGGGCCGTCACATGATGCTCCAGAGAGAGACCAGCCTGCCGATAGGCAAAGGAGATACAGTCAACCACCCAGGTGGAAAGGGTGCATTTAGAGACTGCAATGCTGAGTCTGTTCAGGTCAAAAGAGACAAACAGGTGAGAAGAACAGCAGTGAGGTTTTGTTTGCTCAATGTAGAAGGCCAAAGCTCTTTTACAATTGAGAGTGTGAAGAGAGGCCTCACCTCTGCTCGCGTGAAGCTTGGGAAAAAAGGTGGGCAGAACTACCTCCTGGTTGAGGTGAAAGGAGGCCACCTTAGGCAGAAATTAAGGGCGAGTATGAAGGACCACTCTATTATGATGGAACCTGGTGTAAAGGATATGGGCCACTACAGCCTGCAACTCACTGACCTTGTGTGCAGACATGAACGTCACGAGGAAGACTACCTTCAAAGTGAGATACTTGAGATGACAAGAGGCAAGGGGTTCAAAGGGAGGGGCAATTAGCTTTCCGAGAACCACATTCAAATCCCACACCACCATAGGCGGGCAGACGGGAGGACATGAAAGTAGCAGCTCTCTCATGAAGCAGCCAACAAGAGGGTGAACGGACAGGGATTGCCTGTCAACCAGATGATGGTAAGCTGCGATGACACTGAGGTGGACCCGTACCGAATTGGACTTCAAACCAGTTCTGGAGAGGTGGAAGAGGTACTGCAGGACCTCCTGCACCAGGCAGGAGAAAGGGCTGATATCCCTAACCGCACACAAGCCCACAAATCTATGCCATTTGAAGGCGTATGCCCGTCTGGTGGAATCCTTGCGGGATGCGAGGAGGATATCCTCAAACTCCCTAGGCTGGTTAAACTGGACCAGGGCTACCCTCTCAGCAGCCAAGCTGTCAGAGCTAGAGACTGGAGGTTGGGATGCAGGAGAGTCCCTTCCCCCTGTGAGAGCAGATCCGGGGCACAGCCCAGGGGAACCAGGGGTGCCTGAGAGAGACAGAGCAGCAAGGAGAATCACGATTGTCTGGGTTAGTGAGGGTCCATAAGAATGACTGTGACCCAGTCCGTCTATATCTTGAAGAGGGTCTTGGCTACCAGGGGCCAGAAGCCTGGAGCAGAAACGAGACAACTGGTGTTGCTGGGGCTGGCAAAAAGGTCCATCGCCGGGGTGCCCCACCTGCCAGAGATGCACCGGAGAATCTGCAGATTGAGCCGTCACTCATGGGGCTGGAGTACCCGGCTGAGCCAGTGCATTATGGCATTGTCCTGTCCCGGGAGGTACACCACCCTGAGAAGCAAACCTCAGCTGATGGCAAAGTTCCAGAGGCAGACTGCCTCCCGACAGAGAGGGGACAAGCCCAATAAAACTGCTTGTTGAGGTAGAACATTGCCACCTGATTGTCTATCTGCACCAGGACAATCTGATTGGCTAGATAGGTTTGAAATAACCTCAGCGCCTTTGCAATTGCTCTGAGCTCAAGGTGGTTGATGTGCAGTCGAGTCTCGTTCCAAGACCAGATGCCCTGGGTCTGGAGGCCATCCCAATGGGCCCCCCATCAGAGCATGGAGGTATCTGTAGTGAGGATGTGCTGATGTGGGGGTGCCTGAAAAAGAGGTTCCGCCAGGAGATTCAGTGGCTGTTGCCACAAGATGAGGGAGGCGATGAGTGGCAGGGTCACCTGGATCTTGTTCTCCAGGTGCCCTGACGCTTGCGGCCAATGAGTGGAGAGACTCCACTGGGCCTGCAGCAGTTGGAGGTGAGTGTGCAGGATGACATGAACCATGGAAGCCATGTGCCCCAGGAAGCGTAGCATGAGGCCAGCCGAGACTGAGGTACTGGCACTCACTGCCTGGGTGAGATCAGTCGTTGGGCCCTGTCAGTCAGAAGGAACGCTCTGGCTTGAGCAGTGTATACAATAGCACTGGTGAACTCGAGGTGCTGTGTGGGCCGCAGGTGGGACTTGGGATAGTTGATGACAAACCGTAAGTGTTCAAGTACAAGGCACCGCATGAGAGACCTCGTCGGGTGTGCTCCCTCAGATGAGCCAGTCATCCAGATACAGGAAGACAAACACTTCCTGCATCTGCCGGAAGGCAACCACCACTGCTACGCACTTTGTGAAGACCTGGGAGCAGACGCCAGTCCAAAGGGCAGGTCCCAGTACTGGTAGTGGCAGCCTCCGATGATGAATCAGAGGCACTGCCGGTCCATGGATTGGATCAGGATGTGGGTATAAGCATCATAAGAACATGAGAACATACGATATGCCATACTGTGTCAGACCAAGGTCCATCAAGCCCAGTATCCTGTTTCCAACAGTGGCCAACCTAGGTCATAAGTACCTAGCAGTTTCCCCAAAGGACACAGGTTCCACAATGCTTGTATTGGGGCAAGCAATGGATATTCTGGGTCCCTTTTAATAACGGTTTATGGACCTTTCCTCCAGGAACTTGTCCAAACCTTTTTTAAATCCAGATACACTAACAGCTTTCACTACATCCTCCGGTAACAAATTCCAGAGTTTGATTACACGTTGCGTGAAAACAAATATTTTCTCTTATTAGTCTTAAATAGGTTACCCAGTAGATTCATTGCATGTCCCCTAGTCTTTCTATATTCTAATAATGTAAACAGTCGATCTATGTTTACCTGTTCCACTCCATTCATTAATTTATAGACCTCTATCATATCTCCCTTCAGCCGTCTTTTCCAGGTTGAAGAGCCCTGATCTTTTAGCCTCTCTTCATAGGGGTACCCTTCCATCCCCTTTACCATTTTGGTGACTCTTCTCTGTACCTTTTCTAATAACGCTATATCCTTTTTAAGATACGGCAACCAGAATTGCACACAATATTCAAGGTGTGGTCGCACCATGGAACGATACAGAGGCATTATAATATCCTTTGTTTTATTTTACATTCCTTTCCTTATGATACCTAGCAATCTATTTGCTCTCTTGGCCGCTGCTGCACACTGGGTGGAGGGTTTAATATGTTATCCATGATGATGCCTAAATCTTTTTCCTGAGTGGTGGTTCCTAATGTGGAACCTTGCATCATGTAACCATAGTTTGGGTTGTTCTTTCCTAGGTAAATAACTTTGCACTTGTACACATTAAATTTCATCTGCCATTTGGATGCCCAGTCTTCCAATTTATCAAGATCTTCTTGCAATTTTCCACAATCCTCATGGGTTTTAACAACTTTAGTTTTGTGTCATCTGCAAATTTGATAACCTTACTTGTTGTTCCCATTTCCAGGTCATTTATGAATATGTTAAAAAGCAGCAGACCCAGCACAGATCCCTGGGGTACTCCACTATTCACTTTTCTCCATTGGGAAAATTGGCCATTTAGCCCTACCCATTGCTTTTTATCTTTTAACCAGTTCCTGATCCACAATAGTACACTACCTCCTATCCATGACTTTTTAATTTTGTCAAATTTCTCTCATGAGGGACCTTGTCAAAGGCTTTCTGAAAGTCCAGATACACTATATCACCAGACTCACATTTGTCTACCTGTTTATTTACACTTTCAAAAAAACATATCAGATTAGTAAGACAAGACCTTCCTTGGCTAAAGTCATGTTGGCTGTCTCCCTTTTAAGCCATGACTATCTACATGTTCAGTAATTTTGTTCTTTATAAAGGTTTCCACCATTTTTCCCAGTATTGACGTCAGCCTCACCGGTCTATAGTTTCCCAG
Source organism: Ichthyophis bannanicus (assembly GCA_033557465.1). Classification (NCBI taxonomy): domain Eukaryota; kingdom Metazoa; phylum Chordata; class Amphibia; order Gymnophiona; family Ichthyophiidae; genus Ichthyophis; species Ichthyophis bannanicus. The sequence continues at coordinate 1,876,295,919 of CM066031.1, read as the reverse complement.
ATCACCCCTGGAACCCTTTTAAAAATTGGTGTTACATTGGACATCCTTCAATCTTCAGGTATTACAGATGATTTTAATGATAGTTCACAGATTACTAATAGGTCTACAATCTCATATTTCAGTTCTTTCAACACCCTTGGATGATCACCATCCAGTCCAGGTGATTTGCTACTCTTCAATTTATCAAATAGTTGTAATAGATCTTCCTGGTTTAACGATATTTCTTTCAATTCTTCCAATACAGCACCTTTATACACCATTTCAGGCACGGGTAAATTCCCTACATCATCTTCAGTAAAGACCGAAGCAAAGAATTCATTCAGTCTCTCCGCTATGGCCTTGTCCCCTCTTAGTGCTCCTTTTACCCCTGTATCATCTAATAGTCCAACTGAGTCTCTCCCAAGTTTTTTGCTATGAATCTATCCCAAATCTATCTCTCTACTCCTGATCTCTCTTCTGCTTTTCAGTCCCGGATCTCTTGCTGTCTCTCTGCCATTGCTGCCTGGATGTTCCATCGTCGCCTGAAATTGAACATGGCCAAGACTGAACTCCTAGTTTTTTCTCCTAAAATTTCCCTTTCTCCTTCTTTTTCAGTCTCTTTTGATGGCTCTGCTCTCCAACCTCTTTCATCTGCTCGAAATTTGGGTGTTATTTTTGACTCTTCGCTCTCTTTCTCCTCTCATATCCAACTCATCGCTAAGACCTGTCGCTTCTTTCTCTTCAACATTGGCAAAATCCACCCCTTTCTCTCTGAGCTCACTACTAAAACCCTCATTCATTCCCTAATCACCTCCCTCCTTGATTATTGTAATCTCCTTCTTGCTGGTCTCCCTCAGTCTCATCTCTTCCCTCTTCAGTCTATTCAGCACTCTACTGCCCGTTTGATTTTCCGTCAGCCTTGTTTTGCCCACATCACTCCTCTCCTCAGATCTCTTCACTGGCTCCCTATCTGTTTCCGTTTTCACTTTAAGCTTCTCCTTCTGACCTATTAGTGCATTCACTCTGTGGCTCCTCGGTACCTTTCTTCTCTCATTTCTCCCTATTTCCCCCCTCGTGTACTCCGTTCTTCTTCCCAGTTGCTTCTTGCTATGCCCTTCTCCTCTACTGCCAACTCCAGATTCCGCTCTTTTCACCTTGCTGCTCCCTACGCTTGGAATAAACTTCCTTTGTCTATATGTCAGGCATCTTCTTTGCGCCTCTTCAAACTCAAGTTAAAAGCTCATCTTTTCGCCTCTGCCTTTGGCTCTTGATTTTGCTGTTCTCCTTCTCCTTCCCCTCTTATTTCACCTTTCTTTCTTCCTCTTACACTTGTTCTTACCTCTTTCCTTTGTCCTGTCTCTCCTGCTCTTGTCTCTTTGCCCTTGTTCTTACCTTTTTTTCTACTCCTTTTCTTGCTGTGTCTTTTTAGATTGTATGCTCTTTTGAGCAGGGACTGTCTTTTTGTGTTTTCATTGTACAGCGCTGCGTGCGCCTGGTAGCGCTTTATAAATGCTTAGTAGTAGTAGTAGTAGAACGTACTTGAAAAAGTCTTTTTACGCGTTTTTGCTTCCACAGCAAGCTTCTTCTCAAATTCTCTCTTTGCCTGCCTTATCAATGCCTCACATCTAACTTGCCAGTTAAAAGGTAGTACTGTGGATTTCCTTACCATCCCTCCTCCATTAATTAAATCAAAACGCGATCATGCTATGATCACTATTGCCAAGTGGCCCCAATACCTTTATCTCTTGCACCAGATCTGGTGTTCCACTAAGGACTAGGTCCAAAATGGCTTCCCCTCATGAACCAGCTGCTCCAAGAAGTCATTTATTTCATCTAGAAACTTTATCTCCCTAGCATGTCCTGCCGTGACACTGACCCAGTCAATACTGGGGTAATTTAAATCACACATTATTATTACTGTGTTGTAACTTTTGTTAGCTTCCCTGATTTCTTTTAGCATTTCATCATCCATTTGTTCATTCTGGCCAGGCGGTTGATGGTACAACCCCACTGCCATCGCCTTCCCCTTTTTACATGGAATTTCAATCCATAGAGATTCTACAGTGAATTTTGTTTCCTGTAGAACTTTAATCCTTTGTGACTCAATGCCCTCTCTAACATAGAGCGCAACCCCTCCACCAATTTAATCAGCTCTATCATTACGATATAGTTCGTACCCAGGTATCACAGTGTCCCACTGGTTGTCCTCCCTTCCACCATATCTTTAAGATACCAATCATATCTAACCTCTCATTTAGTGCTATATATTCTAACTCTCCCATCTTAATTTTTAGACTTCTAGCATTTGCATAAAAGCATTGTAGAGACTGTATTTTATTCATATTAATCTGGCTATCGGTAGGCAGGGGTAATTTGGAATCTTTAAGTTCTGTCTGCTCCGTACTCAAGGGCATTTGGGCTACCTTTGTCTTTATTGGAACTCTCTACTGATATGCCCTAACTTCATTCTTATGGTAGTATCCTTCAAGGATACATTGTTCCAAACCATTCGCTCTTTGGCGACTGTCTGCTCTCCCTTATTATCTAGTTTAAAAGCTGCTCTATCTCCTTTTTAAAGGTTAATGCCAGCAGCCTGGTTCCATCTCGGTTAAGGTGAAGCCCATCCCTTCGGAAGAGCTGCTCCTTTCCCCAGAATATTCCCCAGTTCTTAACAAATCAAAACCCTCATCCTTGCACCATCCTCTCATCCACACATTGAGACTCTGGAGCACTGCCTGCCTTTTGGGTCCTGCGCGTGGAACAGGAAGCATTTTGGAAAACGCTACCCTGAAAGTTCTGGATTTCAACTTCCCACCTAAAAACCTAAATTTAGCCTCCAGAACCTCCCTACCACATTTTCCTATATCATTGGTACCGACATGTACCAAGACAGCAGACTCCTCCCCAGCACTTTCTTTTTTATACTTTCAATTTTTATTTCAAACACAACAGAAATATCATCACATACATAAGCCACATTATAGTATTCCACTACAACAGAACACTCAGTACCCCACGAGTTAGTTCCCACTATCCCCCTATCCCCCCTCCCACTCCCCCCTCCCACTCCCCCTCCTCCCCCCACCCCTCTCATCCCACCCCCAATACTCGAACCAGCCTGCCCCAAACCTCCCCAAACCGCTCCCCCCTTTGCTTTCTCACCGCCGTGAGCTTTTCCATTAGAAAAATATCCCTCAGCCCGGCCACGAACCGGTCCAGACCCGGCATTTCTTTTTGTTTCCATGCCCTAGCCACCGTCCCCCGTGCTGCACACACACAAGCTAACACCACCTTACCCCCCCCCCCCCGTAGTTCCCGGCCCTCCCCACCCCAGGAAAGTAAACAAGTATTGGGCTCTAAGTCCACCTCCACCCACACTTTCTCCTTTATCCACTCCATCACCTCCCTCCAGTACACCTGAGCTTTAGTGCAACTCCACCAGATACGCCAGAAATTCCCTACTTCCCCACACTCCCTCCAACACAGGGGGGAGGCCCCAGGGTACATTTTACTGAGTCTCTCGGGGGTATAGTACCACCTCATCAACACTTTATAACAGTTTTCTTTGATTCTACTCGCACGTGGCCCTCGCTTAATTTGATCCCATATCCTTTTCCACTCCGTTTCAGCCAGGGACCTCCCCAAATCCCTTTCCCACTCCACCATATACCTATGCTTCCCCACCCCTTCCCTCTTAACCCCCTTATAAAGTCCGGAGATCAACCCTCTCGTGCCCCACTTCCCATACCAGATAGCCTCCAGTCTAGAGACCTCGCGACCCAACCCCTCCTTCCTCAGCTCCTTTAATAAAAGGGATCGCACCTGCACATGTGCATATCTATCGCTCTCCCCCACGCAAACTCCCCTCTCACTTCCTCCAAGCTCTTGAACACCCCCTCCTCCAGCAATTGCAAACCACACACTAACCCCTTCTCCCTCCAGGTATCAAATCGACCTCCCTCTCACCCCGGTCGAAATGCCCTCCACCCCCTCCACGGGGTCATAACCGAAAACCCCGATCCCCTAGCGGCTATCTCCGGCGCTCGTGCCCTATCCCAAATCTTCACTACATGTCTCATCGCTGGTGTCCCGTCCCCCCCAGCAGCCTCCTCTCTCCCTTCGGGGCCCAAACCCAAGCGTCTAATCTCCCCCCACTAACTTGTAATCTCTCCAGACTTACCCATAGTTTCTCCTCTCTTCCCCCTCTCCATCCCAAAACATGCGTCAGTTGGGCTGCCCAATAGTACTCTTTCAGATTGGGAACCCCCAACCCTCCCTCCTCCTTAGCCACATACAATACTTCCCGTGCAATCCTAGGGGGGTCTCCTTCGCCAAATGTAACTGAACACCCTCCTCTGCAATGACTGCAACATCCCTTCCGGCACCTCCACTGGCAGAGCTTGAAACAGATACAGCAGGCGAGGGAGCATATTCATTTTTATCACAGCTATTCTGCCCACCCAGGACGTCTCAAATCTCATCCATCCCTCCAGATCTTTGCAGATGCGCCCTAGTAACCGTGGGTAGTTCGTCTGATATAAATCCTCATAGCGCTCAGTGAGCCTCACCCCCAAATACTCTATGGAGTGGTTAACCCACTTCAGGGGATATAACTGCCTCAAGCTCCCTTCACTCCCGCTACCCAGCTTCACCTTCATCACTTCTGTTTTATCAATATTCATTTTAAACCCTGACACTGCCCCATACCGCTCCACTTCCCTCATCACCTCTGGTAAGGTCTCCATGGGTGAACTCAAATACAGGAGGATATCATCTGCGTATAAAGAAATTTTATGGTTTTGGCCACCGCTCACCAAGCCAATTATCCTTTCATTCCTCTGGATACATTCCGCTAAGGGTTCTACCACAAGCGCAAAGAGCAGCAGTGAAAGCGGACACCTCTGCCTAGTCCCACGCCCCAACTCAAAATCTCTCGTGTACCTCCCATTAATTTTGATCCTAGCTCTAGGGCTATTATACAAGCCTTGTACCCACCTCAGAAAATTGGTCCTACACCCCACCTTCTCCATCACTTGCATCAAGAAACCCCATTGAACCCTATCAAAGGCCTTCTCTGCGTCTATGGACATCACTATGAAGTCCTCTTGACCCTTTCCCGCCTTGCACAGTACTGCAATCGCTCTCTTAACGTTGTCGCCCACCTGCCGCCCCATAATAAAGCCCGACTGATCCGGCTAGATTATGCTCGGTAATCACCGCGCTAACCGCATCGCTAAAATCTTAGCCAAAAATTTGACATCAACGTTAAGGAGGGAAATAGGCCTATAGGAGCCACAACTCATGGGGTCTTTTCCCGGTTTCAGCAAGACCGTTATCCCCGCCATCAACATCTCTTGTGATAACTCCCCCCCGTGCTCCCAAACCCCATTAAACACTCTCCCTAAAAGCTCCCCGATCTCCTCGATAAATACCCTATAAAACAAACCCGGCAACCCATCTAACCCTGGGGCCTTCCCCCCTGCTAACCCCTTAACCACCCTCCCAATTTCATCTCTCGAAATGGAAGCCTCCATATCTATGTGAGCTTCCTCTGGTAGGCCTCTTAACTCCACCCCATCCAAATATCCCCTAATCTCCTCCTCCCCGACCCCTTCCATCCCTTGGTATAACATTTTATAGAAGTCCCGAAACTGCTCCCTGATCTCCTCCTCCCCTCGACAAATTACCCCTTCCCTCCCCCCAATCTGATATATCAAAGCCGCCCCCTTTTGTTGTTTTAGTCTGTGGGCTAAAAGTCTCCCCGCCTTATCCCCATGTTCATAAAAAACTTGCTTAGCTCTCCGTAGTGCAAATTCCACCTGCTCCATTTGCACCGCCCTTTCTCTCTCCATCCCCTCCCTATCCCGCTTTGCCCCCAATGCCCGATATTTCTCCTCCGCAGCTTGCAGTGTTTCCCCCAACTCCTCCTCTCTCCCTTCTCTCTCCCTCTTTCTCCTGGCCCCCCACATCACAAACCTTCCTCGCACCACAGCTTTCAGCCCTTCCCACACCTTCACCGCCGCCATACCCCCGACATCATTAAATCTTATATACTCCTTAATAACCTCTTTGACATCTTTCACCACTCTCGCATCCTTTAATAAGCTCTCATTCAATTTCCAGAACACTGTGCCCCCCTTCCCCCGCCTGCACCAACCTATCTCAACCGCACTATGATCCGACCACCCAACCACTTTAATATCTCCCTCCGCCACCTCCAGCATCCACTCCCTGTCCATAAGGAGCATATCAATCCTACTCCAACTGTTATGCGGAGGTGAAAAGAAGGTGAATTGCCGTTCTGTAGGATGCAGTGCTCTCCATGCATCTACCAGATTAAATTGTTTTATCAAAGTCCTCAACCTTTGCCGATTCCTACACCCCCCACCATCCCCTTTGGGAGCCCTATCCACCCCAGGCTCCAATACTACGTTAAAGTCTCCCCCTACCACTAACACCCCCCTCCCGCTCCCTCAATTAGCCGCCCGACCTCCTTCCAAAACTCACCCTGATTTCCATTGGGACCATACACCACCACTATCACCAAGTCCTCCCCCCCAATTTCCCTCTTATCCCCACCACCCGTCCCTCTCCATCCTGAAAACTGCCCTCCACCTGAATCCCACACCCCTCCCGCACCCATAGAGCAACCCCCCTCTTCTTTACCCCCTTCGGACAGCACAAATAATATTGATCTGAGTAATGCCTATTTTTCAGCCTCCCCACATCACTTCTGCGCAAGTGTGTCTCTTGTAACATCACCACATCCCATTGAAACGTCCACACCACCCTAGTCAACATGCTGCGTTTCTCTGGGGAGTTCAAGCCTTTAACATTAACTGTCCCAATACGCAGCATATTCCCTGCCCCTCCCCTCCCGATTCCTTCCTGCTGCATCTGCCCTGCCATCCCCCCTCTCCCCCCCCTGACCCCCCATCCCCCTCCCCCCCACATTCTGCCCTGCACTCCCACCCCGAGACGTCTTGTCCTCTCCCGCCACACCGTGCCCCCAACCCTGTGACTCCCTGGTACCTTGGCCCACTACCACCCTTAGCCCAGCTACCCACAACCCCCCCCCCCCTTCTGGCCACCTCAATACCCCTTCCAGCCACCTGAGCCCCACCAAACCCCTTCATTCAACCACTTCCCTCCCCCAACATACCACTTAGCACCCCTCCAGTCCCCGTCCCCCACTCAAATTTCCTGGGCTCTCACGCCTTGCTCTCCAATGCCGGCACTCAGTCCAGCTGCCACCTTCTTCACCTCAGGTCTCAGTCTCTGGTGCCACTCCTTGCCGTTCCTTAGATAGCCGCCGAAGCCTCTTCCCCTTTGCACCTGCCCGCTGCCACTGAGAGCACGATGGTAATTTTCCCAGTTCAGAACTGCCCGACTTCTGCTGTTCTCTCACCCCCATTAGGGGAGGACAGTCACACCCCAGCTCCCGTAGCATACTCCACGCCTCGTCCGCCGTCTTCACCCGCTTCATCACTCCATTCACCGATACTAGCAATCCAAAGGGGAACAGCCACCGATAGCGAAAACTCTTCCCCCTCAAGTAAGTAGTAGTAACCTCCTTCATCGCCCTTCTCCTGTCCAGAGTGCCTTTGGACAAGTCGTTAAACACTTCCACTTCTCCTCCTTCCCAAGCAATCTGCCCGAACTTTCTCGCCGTCGCCAGAATCTGCTCCTTAATAGGGAAGCTGCTCATACAAGCGATAATATCTCTCGACTGCTTCTCCCGCCGGGGCCCCAAACTTCCATGAGCCCTCTCCACTCCGATTGCAGCCTCAGTGGAACCATTCACCTCCCCTAGCTGCAGAATGTGACTGCACAGCTTTTGCACTACCAAGACACAGTCTTTATGAGCACCTTCCTCGGGCACCCCCGTAATTCGCAAATTGTTCCTGCGCGCTCTGTCTTCCAACTCCTCTATTTTCTCTTGCAGCTCTTCCTGTTGTGCCCGGAGTTGGTGGTGCTGCCCCGCCATTTCATGCACCTCCTCCTTGCAGGCCTCCACATGGCCCTCGAGGTTCTTGACTCTCTGGCCCAAGCAACTCACTTCCTTTTGGATCGCCACCAAAGTCTCCTTAACTTCCTTCCGCATGGCTTTGATTTCGCCCTGCATGTCTCTTTTAAATTCACTAAGCCACTTCTTTAGGGACCGCGCTCCTCGGCCCTCTGCTCCCTCCTCTTCTGAGCTCACCGCATCCGCCTCCTCCTCGGAGCCCTCAGACTCCCCGGCATCTTTCCGCTCCTGCCGCACATAAGGGGATTGGAAGCTGGCCAGTTTTTTCTTTGTTGCCATCGCCAAGGTATAGTCTCCCTGCCCGTCCACTTTATTGGCGTTTGGGGCACTGCTTAGTCTCCTTAATCTCGGGATTTGGATGGAGCTAGGCTTCTCTGCCTCCATCAGCTCTGTGACGTCACCGGAAGTCCCCCAGCACTTTCTAAGACCTTGTCTAGGTGGTGTGTGAGGTTCGCTACCTTTGCACCAGGCAGGCATGTTACCAGGCGATCCTCACGTCCACCAGCCTCCCAGCTATCTACATGCCTAATGATCGAATCACCAACTATAACAGCTGTCCTATCCCTTCCCTTCTGGGCATATGGCCTTGGAGAAACTTCCTCAGTGCAAGAGGGTTTCACATCGCCTGAAGGGCAGGTCCTAGCTACAGGATCACTTCCTGCCGCACCAGGGTGATGCTCTCCTGTCACGTGACCTCTCTCCTCCATGACAACAGGAATGCTGCCAGACTGGAGGTGGGACTTCAGGACTATATCCCTGTAGGTCTCGTCTATGTACCTCTCTGTCTTCCTTATCTTCTCCAAGTCTGCTACTCTAGCCTCCAGAGATTGGACTCATTCCCTGACAGCAAAAAGCTCCTTGCCCCTAGTGCACACATTAAGACCCCTCACCAACTGAGAGAAAATCATATATGTGACACTCAATGCAAAAGACTAGAAAGCCCCGATATCGCTGCTGGACTGCTATCTGCATCTTAGTTTTAAGGTTGTGTTTAGATATTTAAGTTCTTTACTTACTAAGGGTTGCTGGGGATACTTATACTAATAAAACTATACCTAATACGTTTAATGTACTTTGTTCACCTGAAGCTTAATTCATCTCAGGTCCTTAATGTATGCCTGATGAGGATAAACAGCTGCACCTGAGAGTGAATATGGCACCTCCTTTCCTTTGAGAGGTTTAAGCACCTATAAAGCTACGATTATCCCAGGGGTGAGTAGGTGTCAGGGAGGGAGGGAGGGAGGGAGGGAAAAAAGACATTAAAAGCTGGCTGCTACACAGTACCCTGTTCTGTGCTTCTAAGGTAATCTCTGACCAATTTCCAGGGGGAGTCCCACAGCCCTTGCTTGGATAGAGGGAGTCTTGGGTTCTAAATTTAATGAGAAAGCTCTCTTTTGTGTTTTAAATTTAAACTGAAAGCTCTTTGCTGCTACTAGGCCCTGACTGATTTAACAAATACACTGGGTTCACAGATTAACCAGCTTTAATCTAAAGAATTACTTTTTCCCCAAGATTTAGAAAAATTCCCAGAAGTAAATACTTACAATTGCAGATCTGTCTCCAGAAGTAGCAGTCCACTTTTGTAGTCCTTCAAGACTGAGAATCACAGAACTCTGTTTGAACTATTTATGTCTGAGCTTCTGAGGTAAGCTGTGACCAATTTCCTGGGTGATTAACACAGTCCTTGTCTGGATAGAGGAAGTCTTTCAAAATGGCCTTTTGATCTGCCACCTGGCTTTAACACCTATTTAAAAAAATTCACAGACCTTTTGCCCCCTATGTAGAAGGCCTCTTTGTAAAGGTCTCTAGAAATAATTTATTGCTCAAGGAATACTGACCCTGTTTTGCCTTTTATGCTAAGTTATATTCTGATTTGATTTAAATTAAAGCTCTTTGCTGCCACTAGGCCCTGACTGAGTATGAAATTTAAACTAGAAGCGCTCTGCTGGGTTCTAAATTTAACCAGAAAGCTTTCTTCTGTGTTTTAAATTTAAACTGAAAGCTCTTTGCTGCTACTAGGCCCTGACTGATTTAACAAATAAACTGGGTTCACAGATTAATCAGCTTTAACCTAAAGAATTCCTTTTTCCCCAAGATTTAGAAAAATTCCCAGAAATAAATACTTACAATTGCAGATCTCTCTCCAGAAGTAGCAGTCCCCTTTTGTAGTTTTTCAAGCATCTTTTAGATCAAGGAGCATAGCCAATCTCCCCCCTGGAGATAGGGTAGCAACGTTCTAAGGGAGACCATCTTGAACTTCTCCAGGAAATGGTTGAAGTCCTGTAGGTCTAGGACGGGCCGAAACCCTACAGTCTTCTTGGGGACCAGGAAGTAATGGGAGTAGAATTCCTCTCCTATCTTAGAATGGGGGACGAACTCCACTGCCTCATCGAGGAGGAGACCGGTGAGTTCCCACTGAAGGAGTTCTTGATGGAGAAGGTTGATTGGGAGCTCCCTTGGATAGAAGAGTGATGGCATCTGCTTGAAGTGGAGGAGGTATCCATCCTTCACGATCTGTAAATCCCAGGTGTCGGAGGTGATGCTGGGCCACAGGTGAGCAAAGAACACCAGATGCCCCCTAGTGTGCAGCAGACGCTGACCCTCCTGGGGAAGAGTGGTCATGTCCAAGGAGTCAAAAACCTCTACCAGATTGTGGCTGAGGCACTGTCTGGGGTTTGGGGCCCTTGGCTTGCTGCCCCTGCGGGACAGTCAAATAGGTCAGATACTGGGGGTTGTCTGTAGGCCTTCTTCTTCTTCGGGTAGATGGACTTTTCCTCCGAAACCTTCCATTGGGAAGGATCACCGGTCTCCCATGAGAGTCTGGTCCTGGTCAGCAACTCAGTTACCAGCTCGGTGGCTTTGTCCGTCATGGTCTTGCCAAAGAGGTTCTCTCCCCGCATTGGACATCGACCAGTTTGTCCTGGACCCATTGCTACAAGTACGGTGACTGTAGCCATACTAGGCGGCGGGCACTAATGCCACAGCAGTCACTCTAGCCACAGACTTGAAGCTGTCATAGGCTGCTTGAGTGACATACTTGGAGCAGTCCTTGACCACTGCCACCAGGCTCTTGAAGCGCTGGAGGTGATCATCAGAGACCAACTAAAAACCCAGCAAGCTCTTTTGCCAGGTCTCTCAGGTTCATACCCATGTATAGCTGGTATGCCTGGATACGGGCGATGAGTATTGAGCCCTGGAAGCACCATCTACCAACGTCATCCATGGTGCCGGCCTCTCTATCCAGGGGCACCAAGAAGTGCGTCTTCTGGCTTTTGATTAGGCGCATGGCTGATCCCACCACCATAGAACTGTGTGGTTGTTGTTGTTGTTAAGTGCCGTCGAGTCGGAGTCGACTCATGGCGACCCTCTGGATAGCTATCCTAAATTGTGTTCGGTCTTCAGTCAGGCGGCTCATTGTTGACAGACTGGTACCTGTAGCTGCTGTTATTGCATCGATCCATCTCATTGCTGGCCTTCCTCTTTTGAGTTGACCTTCTATCTTGCCAGGCATAATGTCTTTCTCTAATGATCTCTCTCTTCGCATGATGTGTCCAAAGTATGAAAGTCTAAGTCTTGTCATCTGAGCTTCTAAAGAAAGCTTAGGTTTGATCTCCTCTAGTATCGACTGGTTTGTTCTTCGGGCAGTCCATGGTATACACAGTATTCGCCGCCAGCACCATAATTCAAAGGCATCAATTTTCTTCCTATCTGTCTTTTCACTGTCCAGCTTTCACATCCATATGATGTTATTGAAAATACCACGGCCTGAACAAGTCGAATCTTTCTATGGAGAGAGACATCTCTGCTCTTGAGAATCTTATCTAGGTCTTTCATAGCCATTCTGCCAAGAGCAATGCGTTGTCTGATTTCTTGACTGCTTGTTGCTTCTTTATTGATAGTTGATACAAGTAGGTTAAAGTTGTTCACAATTTCAATTTCTTCTCCTTCAATGATGAACCTGTTGATTATGCCAGTTGTGAAGATCTTTGTCTTCTTTACATTAAGGTGCAGGCCCATTGTGAGACTATGTTCTTTGATTGTGAGAAGCAAATGCTTCAGATCATCTTCACTTTCAGCCAGTAATGTGGTATCATCAGCATAGCGAAGGTTGTTGATGAGTCTTCCACCAATCTTCACACCTCTGTTGTCTTCATACAATCCTGCTTCTCTGATGATTTGTTCTGCATATAAATTAAACAGGTAGGGGGAAAGTATGCAGCCTTGTCTTACACCTTTGCTTATTTTAAACCATTCTGTTTCTCCTTGTTCCGTTCGAACTGTTGCTTCTTGATCAATGTACAGATTGCACAAGAGAACGATCAGGTGTTCTGGTATACCCATGCTTCTTAATGTGGCCCAGAGTTTCTCATGGTTTACACAGTCAAAAGCCTTGCGATAGTCGATAAAGCGCAAATAGATATCCTTTTGGTATTCTTTAGTCTTTTCAAGGATCCATCTCACATCTGCAATGATGTCTCTCGTTCCTCGCCCTTTCCTGAACCCTGCTTGCACTTCGGGTAGTTCTTGTTCCAGGTATGGTTGTAGTCTCTTTTGAATAATCTTCAGTAGAATCTTGCTGGCATGTGGGATCAGAGCGATTGTGCGATAATTTCCACAGTCAGTTGAATCACCTTTCTTTAGTATTGGTATAAACACAGATCTTTTCCAGTCAGTTGGCCATGATGTTGTCTTCCATATTTCTTGGCAGAGCCTTGTGAGTACGGTAACAGCTGCATCAGATTGCTGCCATACTTCTATGGGAATGCTATCAATGCCTGGTGCTTTGTTCTTTGATAAGGCTTTCAATGCTGCTTCAACTTCTTCTTTCATCACCAATGGTTCCCGATCATAAGGTACAGGTTGAAACGACTGTTGGTCCACTTGATCTTTATCATATAAAAACTCTGTATATTCCTTCCACCTTTTCTTGATCTTCTCAGCATCATTCAACATAGAACCTTAAGCATCTTGTAACATTCCAATTCAAGGCTGGAACTTTTTCTTTAACTCTCGTAGCTTTCGGAAAGCCGATCTTGTTCTTCCTCTAATAGTTTCTGCTTCTATTTCCTTGCAAGTGTCATTGTAGTACTTTTCCTTGTCCTGTCTTGCTGCATGTTGGAAATCTCTGTTGAGTTCTGCGACTGTCTTTCTTTCTCCTCTGGCTTTAGCTTCTCTGTGTTTCTGGGCAATTTTCAGAGTTTCTTCCGTCATCCATTTTGGCCGTTTTTGCTTTTTCACCTTTTGTAGAGACTTCTCGCTTTCTTCCAACACAACCTTCTTGATGTCATTCCATAACTCTTCCGGAGCTCTGTCATTTGTATCTAAAGCAGCAAATCGATTTTGCAGGCAGTCTTTAAATTCCAGTGGTATATTCTCAAGGTCATATTTTGCTGCATTCATGAGTGGTTGCTCTTTTTCAACTTTAGCTTGAGTTTGCATACTAGTAGTTGATGATCTGTACCACAGTCAGCTCCAGGTTTTGTCTTTGTTGATGTTACAGAGCTTTTCCATTGTTGACTTCCACAGATGTAGTCAATTTGATTTTTATACAGTCCATTAGGTGAAGTCCATGTGTACAGTCGCCACTTGTGTTGCTGGAAGAAGGTGTTTGAGATGAATAGATCATTGGTCTTGCAGAATTCTATCAGTCTTTCTCCAGCTTCATTGCCAAGTCCATATTTTCCAACTACTTTGCCTTCTTCTTTGTTGCCAACCTTTGCATTCCAGTCACCCATGACTATCAGGATATCCTGTTTGCATGTTCTGTCAATTTCAGCTTGTACTTGTTCATAGAACTCTTCAATTTCATTCTCTTCTGCAGCTGTTGTTGGGGCATATACTTGAATTATAGTTGTGTTGATAGGCAATCCTCGTAGACGAATAGAGATTAAGCGTTCGCTGACTGCATTGTATTTCATTACAGTTCTTGCAAGTTTCTTCTTTATTATTAATGCAACACCGTTTCTTCTTTGTCTTTCATTTCCAGCATAGTAGACCATGTGATCATCTGATGCAAAGTGCCCCATACCAGTCCATTTCAGTTCGCTGACACCCAACAGATCAAGTTGTACACGTTCTATTTCGTTCTTGAGCACCTCCAACTTCCCTTGGTTCATGCTTCGTACGTTCCATGTTCAAATGTGTAAGACATCTTTACAGCTTCTGACTCTCATTTCATGCGCAGCTACATCAGCAGTCAGACTTCCCGAGGGCTTTGATCCAACCACATCATAAATGCTGGCTTTACTCTGAAAAGTCTTCAGCTCTTCCCCAGTAGCTAGTTGAGTGCCTTCCGACCTGGGGGTCTCATCTTCCAGCACCATAGCACAATTTGTTTTGTTGTAACTATCCATTGGGTTTTCATGGCAGGATACAGAAGTAGATTGCCGGGCCTTTCTTCCGTGCAGTTTAAGTTTGGTGGTGTTGCCGTTGTCACAAAAATGTGATCCTCCACCGTCAACACTGTCCCATTCTGCTGCTGCCCAGATGGGTGGTTTGTCTTGGTCTGGCACCTCAGCTGAGACCTGTCCATCTTGGGAGACCCTGCCAGTAGTCAAACTACCGATAGTTTAGCTCTCAGCATCACTGATGCACGCAAGCTCTCACAGCACGACAAGCTGCAAACCAACTGTGTGGTAGCTGTATCTTTTGAAAACTCGGGCTTTTGCAGACTTGATACAGGGAATCGAGCCGCCTGCTCACAATGGGAACTGTAACCAAGGCTTCCCACATCCTGAACAGGAGCTGTTCCAAAATAAGGGGAACTGGCACCATGAGGGACTCCTTGGGGGGGTGGGGGGGAGGAAGTTTTACTGGCGGATCTCTAGATTTTCCACCCGAAGTCGTTCTCTGATTCCACTGCGAAGGCCAAGGCATGTCCCGGACAAAGTCCAGGAAGGAGAGGTCCTCTGATGAGAACCGCCGGTGCTCCTGTGGAGGAGAAGGGTCCGAAGGAGCATTATGGTTTTGGGGGATTCATCCTCTGTCTCCCATTCGGAATTGGACTCTGAGAGAAGCTCAAACCACCAATTGGAATCGTGACAATGGCCAGTTGGAGTAGCTGGGGATTGAGGCCCTTGACATTCGGAACCTGACATGCTCAGCAGGGAAGAATGGTGAGCAGACTGGGAACAGGACTGAGCCCAGGCATCGGAACCTGACCCAAACTGCTCCAACACCGGCCGCACCTCTGCCAGTAATGCCCCTGCAATAGAGGGACTGGTAGCTGGACTGGAGGAACCAGACACAGCGGGCATTGAGGCAGTACACTGCTGAAGGAAAGCTGCAAGGCTATGCTCCAAGGAAGCCATCCTGGCCTTGACAGCCAAGGGCTTCACAGCCACCGACTTGGGCTCCAATGGTCTCAGGCCCGACGCAGTTCCCTTAGTGGGGACAGACCGATGGTGATGGCCTCAGTGGGCTTCTTACGGCTTGCGAGGAAAAGGGCGTCTCCTCCCGCCAGGAGAGCTTTGAGGCCACTCCAAGCCATTGCCCTCGGCATTGTGCCAAGGAATGTGGTGCCGGTGGCCATGGGTCTTACCTTTGGTGCTGGCACCAGGCTTTGACGTTGACTCGGGCAGAGCCCGGTCCTTCCAGAACCATCTTCTGTAGATGATCCCTTGTCTGATGCTCTGCAAACCCAAGGCTCAGAGTGGGCACAGTCACCACGCTGAGGACAGTGACCCCGCGGCAGCCCCCAGGGGTATCAATTCTATTGTTGAGGCTGGGACCGATGACAAGGCCTTGAGACCAAACAGTGTCTCCTGCTGCCTTTCACAATTCTTCTAACCCTTGCTCGTCATCTGAAGACAGAGCGGGCAAGTGGAGTCATCATGGTCAGCCCTGAGACACTGAAGGCAGCAGCTGTGCCGGTCCATTATGGACATAATGTGGGCACAACTGCTGCACTTCTTAAAACCACTGACCGAGGACATGGCAGGAAAAAGGAGACCTGCGAAATCAAGATCCCGGTCAGGGAAGGACATGCGAAAAACCCTATGCATCAAGTGAAAAAAAAGGAGGGAACCTCAGAAAAACGTGAGCCGAGGAAGCGACAATCCTGGGTATGGGAAGGTAACGGTATGCGACCGAGTGAAAAATCGCAGAGAAAAACACAAAAAGTAAGCAAAGAAATGTAAGTTTTTCCTGAGGAAATGCTCTGCGGAAAAAAAGAAGACTGAGGTAAGATGGCACCCTTGAGCGGTAAGGTGACTTCGCATGCATGGTGGAACGCCCAAAGACTTTCTATGAAAGCTGGGGAGTGGTTACCGCAAGGGCTTCGTCAGTGCAGATGACACCCCATATGTGAGGTCTGACTTCCTGCTTGTTCCAGGAGAAAACAGTTACTCATCTACAGCAAGTGCTCTCCATAAACATCAGGATAAGTCCTCATATATGGATGCACAATGCCTGCAAGCTGAAGCCCTCATGATGCAAGCAGAGGAGCTCAGAGAAGAGGTGGCAAGGCTGAGAAGCATCCATGACAGTGAGAAGTACATTGATGAGATGCTTCTTGAGGCATCCAAGCTCTCCAACAGAGGTTAAGATCAAGGACTACAAAAAGGGACTGCTACTTCTGGAAAGAGATCTGCAATTATAAGTATTTACTTCTGGGAATATTTCTAAATCTTGGTGAAAAGGGAATTCTTTAGATTAAAGCTGATTAATCTGTGAATCCAATGTATTTGTTAAATCAGTCAGGGCCTAGTATCAGCAAATAGCTCAGGTAGCTTTCAGTTTAAGTTTAAACCCCAGCAGAGAGCTTTTAGTTTACATGTAATACTCAGTCAGGGCTTAGCAGCAGCAAAGAGCTTTCAGTTTAAATTTAAAACAAAGCAGAAAGTTTTCTGGTTAAATTTAGAACCCAGCAGAGAGCTTCTAGTTTAAATTTAATACTCAGTCAGGACCTGGCATCAGCAAAGAGCTTTAATTTAAATCAAATCAGAGTATAACTTAGCTTAAAAGGAAAAACAGGGTCAGTATTCTTTGAGCAATAATTATTTCTAGAGACCTTTACAAAGAGGCCTTCTAGATAGAGGTCAAGAGACCTCTGAAATTGTTTTAAATAGGAGTTATAGCCAAGTGACAGATCAAAGGGCCATTTTGAAAGACTTCCTCTATCCAAGCAAGGGCTGAATGAATCACCCAGGAAATTGGTCACAGATTACCTTAGAAGCACAGGAGAGGGTACTGTGTAGCAGCCAGTTTTTAATAAGTCTTCTTTCCCTCCCTCCCTCTCCAACTCCCACCCATCCCTGGGATAATCATAGCTTTATAGGTGCTTAAATCTCTTAAAGGAAAGGAAGTGCCACATTCACTCTCAGGTGCAGCTGTTTATCCTCATCAGGCATACATTAAGGACCTGAGATTAATTAAATTTCAGGTGAACAAAGTACATTAAACATATTAGGTATTAGGAAGAAGGAGGCACTGTGCGTTAAACTAGAAAGAGGGAATGGGGAATCCATTTGCATTGGTGTGATATACAAATTTCCTTCACAGGCAGAAGTGCACAGAGATTTAATTGAAGACATTCGCAATATTGCTATGAAAGGAGAAGTGCTATTGATAGGTGATTTCAATATGCCGGATGTTGACTGGCACATCCCTGCTGCAGTGATATCTGGAAGTAAGGAGATCATGGAAGAATTATTCTGGCAACAGGTAACAGAACCCACATGTGAAGGGGCCATACTGGACCTGGTGTTTACCAATGGGGAAAGTGTTTCTGATGTCATAGTGTGGGATCATTTCACACCAGATGATATGGTTCAGTACCAGAACTAGGGCTGATAAAGTCCATTCAAAAGTAAGGGTCTTAAACTTTAGGAAAACTAACTTTGCCAAGATGGGACATCACCTCAAGGAGTGGTTAGCAGGATGGGAACAGCTGGGGGATGGAGAAAAGCACTGGGCAAAAATGAAAGGGGATATTTTAAGGGCAATAAACCTTTTTGTTAGTAAAGTAAATAAATGTAAAAGGAAAAGGAGGCCACTATGGTTCTCGAAAGAGGTAGCTGAAAAGATGAAGAAAAAGAAAGTGGCCTTCATAAAAATACAAGAGATCACAGAGAGAGGAAGACAGGCATTACTATTTGGAAAAACTTAGAAAAAGTAAGAAAATAGTCAGGAAAGCAAAAATACAAAAAGAAGAAGCAGCCAATGCAATAAATAGGGGGACAAGATAATTTTCAGATATGTCAGTGAGAGGAGAAAGTGCAAAAGTGGTATTGTCAGACTCAAGGGGGAAGGGAAGGAATATGTAGAAGTTGATGAAGATAAAGCAGACTTGCATAACAAATAATTCTGTTCTGTGGTCACAGATAAAAGGCCAGGAGCAGGACCTCAGAAAACACCCACAAATAAGAACAGAAGTGAAGTAGATCTTGAATGATTTTCAGAAGACTGTGTTCATGAGGAGCTAGCTAAATTAAAAGTAGACAAAGCAATGGGACCGGACGGGATACATCAGAGAATACTGAAGGAACTTGGGAATGTTCTAGTGGCTCAATTGACTGACCTTTTCAATGCTTCTTTAGAGTCAAGAGTGGTATCAGAGGACTGGAGAAAGGCACATGTGGTTCATTTACCCAAAAGCAGAAGTAAGGATGACGTTGAGAACTACAGGCTGGTTAGTCTGATCTCTGTGGTGAGTACATTAATGGAAATGCTGCTAAAATACAGGAGAGTGAGGTTTCTGGAGTCCAGTGGATTGCAGGACCCAAGACAACATCCAGGGGGAAACAGATACTGGTGTTCCGTTGGCATCCAACATCACTGAGAACTCCCCCGCCAGCAGCTGTACTCCATTACTGAAATCCCCTGAGGTTTTGCCCTCTTCAGTACAAGAGCAGCAAAAACCTATTGCCGACAAGTGTGCTTAGTGGCAGCCTCAGACTGTGCAGACCTCTCGAGCTTGTGGCATTGAACAAGAGCTGTGCTAACAGAAAACTGCGGTACAAATAAAGAAAGGCTCACCTGATGACTGAAAACTGCGAGAGAGCATCGGCACTGGCAAGCTAATTACCACTGCAATAAGAAGCAGTGTACCGGTGATATTCACATTACCTTTCACTTATTTTTTTTTTTTTTTTACAAATTACTTAAAGGGCCATGCGGTGCCAAAATAACAAAACCAACCACCGCACTCGCTGTCAAATTTAAAGAGAGAAGCAGAAACACTCACTACCCTGCCATGGAACCAAAGGGGAGGCTTGAAATTTGGGTAGGGACTTGGACCACCGGTTAATACCCCCAGAAAAAAGGTTAAGTAGTGATTCAACAGTTCTGGTTCTCTGAAGAAAGAAACCCTCTTTTTCTGCAAATAACAAGTTTGTCACTCCTTTTGTTTATTTATTTATCTTTAAAAATGTGGAGTCCAGACTGTACAGAGCTAGAGACTGAGAAATACTGGTGTGACAAGATGTGCACAGAATCTTATAGCGTGACATCATCAAAACCTGTGGTTCACAGTCTCCATCTGCTGGTGATAGGGCATCACCCATGCGTCTGGACTGGCCTGGAGGGTTGATAAGTAATGACTGTGAATTGCTGGAGGGTTGATAAGCTGTGAATTGCTTGGGTTGATTACCCCATAAGAACATAAGATATGCCATACTGGGTCAGACCAAGGTCCATCAAGCCCAGTATCCTGTTTCCAACAGTGGCCAATCTAGGTCATACGTACCTAGCAGTTTCCCCAAAAGACACAGGTTCCGCAATGCTTGTACTGGGTCAAGCATTGATATCCTGGGTTCCTTCTTAATAATGGTTTATGGACCTTTCCTCCAGGAACTTGTCCAAACCTTTTTTAAACCCAGCTACACTAACAGCCTTTACTACATCCTCCGGTAACAAATTCCAGAGTTGGATTACACTTTGAGTGAAGAAATATTTTCTTTTATTAGTCTTAAATAGTTTACCCTGTAGCTTCATTGTATGTCCCCTAGTCTTTCTATATTCTGATAATGTAAACAATCGATCTACGTTTACCCGTTCCACTCCGTTCATTAATTTATAGACTTCTATCATATCTCCCCTCAGCCGTCTCTTTTCCAGGTTAAAGAGCCCTAACCTTTTTAGCCTTTCTTCATAGGAGTATCCTTCCATCCCCTTTACCATTTTGGTGGCTCTTCTCTGAACCTTTTCTAATAACGCTATATCCTTTTTAAGATACGGCGACCAGAATTGCACACAATATTCAAGGTGCGGTCTCACCATGGAACGGTATAGAGGCATTATAATATCTTTTGTTTTATTTTTCATTCCTTTCCTTATGATACCTAGCATTCTATTTGCTCTCTTGGCTGCCGCTGCACACTGGGCCGAGGGTTTTAACATGTTATCCACAATGACGCCTAAATCTTTTTCCTGGGTGGTGGTTCCTAATGTGGAACTTTGCATCGTGTAACCATAGTTTGGGTTGTTCTTCCCTAGGTGCATAACTTTGCACTTGTCCACATTAAATTTCATCTGCCATTTTGATGCCCAGTCTTCCAATTTATCAAGATCCTCTTGCAATTTTCCACAATCCTCTTGAGTTTTAACAACTTTAAATAGTTTTGTGTCATCTGAAAATTTGATAACCTCACTCGTTATTCCTCTTTCCAGGTCATTTATGAATATGTCAAAAAGCAGCGGACCCAGCACAGATCCCTGGGGTACACCACTATTCACCTTTCTCCATTGGGAAAATTGGCCATTTAGCCCAACCCTCTGCTTTCTATCTTTTAACCAGTTCCTGATCCACAGTAGTACATTGCCTCCTATCCCATGACTCTTTAGTTTTGCCAAAAGTCTCTCATGAGGGACCTTGTCAAAGGCTTTCTGAAAGTCTAGATACACTATATTAACAGACTCACCTTTGTCCACCTGTTTATTCACACTTTCAAAAAAAACATAACAGATTAGTAAGACAAGATCTTCCTTGTCTAAAGCCATTTTGGCTGTCTCCCATTAGGCCATGACTATCTACATGCTGAGTAATTTTATTCTTTATGATGGTTTCTACCATTTTTCCCGGCACTGACGTGAGGCTCACCGGTCTGTAGTTTCCCAGATCACCCCTGGAACCCTTTTTAAAAATTGGTGTTACATTGGCAATCCTCCAATCTTCAGGTATTAGAGATGATTTTAATGATAGTTCACAGATTACTAATAGCAGGTCTGCAATCTCATATTTCAGTTCTTTCAACACCCTTGGATGTATACCATCCGGCCCAGGTGATTTGCTACTCTTCAGTTTATCTAATAGTTGTAATACATCTTCCCGATGTATCGATATTTCCTTCAATTCTTCCGCACCTTTAAATACCACTTCAGTCATGGGTAACATCCCTACATCTTCCTCAGTAAAGACCGAAGCAAAGAATTCATTCAGTCTCTCCACTATCGCCTTGTCACCTCTTAGTGCCCCCTTTAACTCCTCTATCATCTAATGGACCAACCGACTCTCTCACAGGTTTTTTGCTATGAATGTACTTGAAAAAATCTTTATTTCACGTTTTTGCTTCTGCAGCAAGCTTCTTCTCAAATTCTCCCTTTGCCTGCTTTATCAATGCCTTGCATTTGACCTGCCAGTGCTTGTGCTGTTTCCAGGTTTCATCATTTGGCTCTTTTTTCCATTTCCTGAAAGATGCTTTTTTGGCAACAACAGCCTCTCTGAACTCACCTTTAAACCATGCTGGCAGTTTTTTGGACTTCCTTCCACTTTTCTTAAAGTGTGGAATACAGTTGGTCTGGGCTTCCAAGATAGTATTTTTCAACAACACCCAAGCTTGATGTAAGTCTTTAACCTTTGCAACTGCTCCTTTTAGTTTTTTCTTTTCCTTATTTTATCATAGTCTCCCTTTCGAAAGTTAAAAGGTAGTACTGTGAATTTCCTTACTATCCCTCCTCCACTAATTAAATCAAAGGCGATCATGCTATGATCACTATTGCCAAGTGGCCCCAACACCCTTATCTCTTGCACTAGGATCTGGTGTTCCACTAAGGACTAGGTCTAATATGGCTTCCCCTCTGGTCGGTTCATGAACCAGCTGCTCTAAGAAGCAGTCATTTATTTCATCTAGGAACTTTATCTCCCTAGCATGTCCTGCCGTGACACTGACCCAGTCGATACCCCCTATGTTTATATAAGCCCTGATGAAAAAGTTGTTATATTGACTGTAGAAATAAAGTAAAAAAAAGAAAAGAGCATGAACGCACATATCATATGAGACACACATATCATTTGTGGTGCAGGATTAAGTAAAAGTCAGTTGCATAACATACAGTAGGGAGCTGTTTTTAATGACCTATCTATGCATCTACACCCCTGAGGAAGTCACATGATGAAACATAGCTGTATAAGGCTGGAGTTAAGTGACCTCTCCAGTCACATGGGAGATAAAGTGCTGTGCTTATTACATGGCAGGTCAATGGTAGAGCTTGTGTTACATTCAAGACAAAGGAAGAAAGAGATACCAGAGGTTACACACAGAGTCTGTGATGAAAATGGGATGAAAACTCATACTCAATGGGGGAGCCATTAGAATAGTATTTCCAAACCCTACTGGTCTGCTTTTCAGGAAATCTGTCATGAACACGTATGAGACAGATTTACATACACCGGAGACAAAGGCCCGATTCTGAAATGCAGGTTGCATCAGGATGGAGAGAGCTGGTGGGGGGTGGGAGGGGGTGGGATCGGGGCGGAGCAGGGGTGGGCCATCACGGCAGGATGTATAGGGCCAATTCAGGTCACGACCCTGTAGGTCCTGCTAGGCCCGTGGAATAAGCAGTGAAAATCTGGTGATTAGGCCAGGGGATCCCCCGCTGAGGCCGGCTGCAGGGAGGTCCCTGCCGCCCGATCCAGGCCACAGCAGGCCAGCCTTGGGTTGGCAGCGGGGGAATTGGGGGCGACTGTGGGGAGGACATCCTTGCAGGGGCATGCCGGGCTGTTCTTGGGCCCGATTGTAGCTACCGTGGGAACGTTTTGTTTCCGCGGTCCAGATTCGGGTCCAAATGGGCCCGTCTTGCTTGGGGCCATCCGGACGGCCCGGACGTGTCCCATACCGGAATTAGGCTCAAAGTGTATGCATATTTTTCTTATGCATATTAACTCTGGCAATCATGAAAACCTAGAAATAAAAATGGAACCTCATTCAACAATTCACCTTTGTATTACTGTTCAGAATTTTCTTGTTTGTCACAACATAAGCCTCAGAAAATACCCTTTTAGCACTACAGCACCAGGAATGAAGTACAGTGTCCTGGACGTGTGCAGGATAAACCCTGCACACGTCCAGGACACTGTACTTCATTCCTGGTGCTGTAGTGCTAAAAGGGTATTTTCTGAGGCTTATGTTGTGACAAACAAGAAAATACTGAACAGTAATACAAAGGTGAATTGTTGAATGAAGTTCCATTTTTATTTCTAGTATTATCATTCACGAAGTACGGCCACGTTATAATCATGAAAACCTGACAGGATATATATGTGTCCAGGAGAGGGCTGGAAAACACCGCATTAGATCATTCCTAGACTCCATTGTTGAGGTGCAGAACTTACCCCGGGTCCCCAGCGTGATCCTTTGGTGACCCAGCAGATCTCCGTTTGACAGACAGTGCAGCGTATCCAATCACAGCCATCTTTTTTCTGGACTATAATCTTGCACTTTGGACAGTACATGGCTTCTCCCATCTGTACTAGTGTCTGAGAAAGAGAAAAAAGTCAAAAGCAGACTTTGCGGAAAGTCTTTAGTGGAGGCTGCTCAAGCAGAAGAGGTCCGAGTATACAGAAAGCAGGGCTGTGAGATAACTGCTGCTGCAACCAGTCAAATGACTCAGAAGATGCAGGTGCAAATCATCCATATCAATGAATATTGTCACAAGGGAAAAAACCTCAGAGAACAACGTTGGCCAAAATGCTATGCCAAACCCATCTTACATGACATTGTTCTCAGAGGTCTTTTTCCTTCTGACAATGTTCATTCATTTTATGTTGTATAGAAGAGTAATTTCATTGATCTGGATGGCCTACAAAAAGTAGGGACATATAAGTTTATTTTCTAACTGCTCTGTTTACATACTAACATCCCTATTGCATGAACAACTTTATCACCAATCAAGTTAAAAATAGATCCAGAACTCATACACAAGACCACAGAGAGGGACTGTGTGCACAAATCTCTCTCACACGAACAAGAGCTCCCTGCCACAGGCCCCTTGTTTTCCCGCCATTTTATTTCCATAAACCAAAAACCATATTCCAAGAAGAAACCTTATAAATGCTAAGGTAACCAGCAGGTGGCAGCACTACAGTCCTGATTCTACAGTCACTAGCTGTCAAAAGTGAAGGGGTTAAATTTTGATGTTCTAAGGCAGTGACAACACAGTCCTATTCACAGAGCTAACAGAAACATACATGACTGTTAAACATAACATAATCTGAGTCTGTCCTGGAATTCAGCTTAACAGAGTTCAAAGAAAGAGGCTGAGAGATTGTTAGCGTCTCGGAAGGGATCACTGAAAAGCGTGGAGGCCGATTCAGCACTCTGCACATCTGGGCCGTCCAGACCTGCAGGAAATGTACAGTGCTGATTTGGACCCGATTCTGCAACCGCGGGAGCCATACGTTCCTGCGATTGTAGAATCAGGGCACTTGGACCAAGTGCCTACCCGTCCCCACCGCTCAAGGCTGCAGCTGGTGTGCCAGTGCCGTGACGTCCTGTCACCATGGCACCAGCACGTTCAGCCTCAGAGTCCAAATGTCACCCGCAGTAACAAACCTTTTTCCTGCTGCCCGACCCTCGGGGGGGGGGGCAGCCAGGGTTGGGATCAGGTGGTGGGGGCACTCCTGCAGCTGCCCTGTTGTTCCCCGATCGCACAGATGCCCGGCACTTATTCCACCTTTGAGGTGGAATAAGCCGGGCATACAGAGGACTGATCTGAATGCCCTCTGTATGTCTGGCCGCTTTGTCCACTCCTGCTCTGCCCCTGTTCCTGCTCCATGATACCCACTCCTGCCCTTCTCCAGCGCTCCCCACACAACAGCTCTGTACGTGTGGAGAGATCAAGGAGCGGAATCGGGAGTAGCGGCTGAGCGTGGGTTGTACATCCAAGCAGGACAAGATCCTATACTAAATCTACGCCGACAACATAATGTTCTTCACTCCCTATAACCCCGACATCACCAACCTATAGAACTGCTTTGTAGCAATAAGAAAATGGCTTAACCTACATAATCTATTCATAAGCCAGGAGAAGACAGAAGCCTTATACATCATCACTGACCCAAGTTTCTCTCCACCATCCACCCTGAGAATAGACAAAGTGGACATCAAAGTCAAAACAGAAGTAAAATACCTGGGCATAATATTAGACCAACAGCTGAACTTTCAATCCCACATAAAGAGAACAACTACCTCCATCTATCACAAATTAAGAACTCTGAAACAACTCCGCTCTCTGCTAACCCCAGAACTATTCCGAACCATCTGCCAGGCTATAATTACAACTACCCTGGACTATTGTAATGCTATTTACCATGGCTTACCTAAACACACCCTTCATCCACTACAGATGGCCCAGAACACAGCAGCGCGAATAATCTTTGGAGCTCTGCATCATGCTCACATCACACCCATACTGATACAACTTCACTGGCTCCCCATCACTGCTAGAATTAGATACAAGGCTCTCACCATAATATTTAAAATCTTACACAAAGAATCTGCCGGCTGCCTTCAAACCCTGATCTCAAACCCCAAGAACGAAAAGCTAAGAAGAAAGAACACCCTCGGCTTACTCACGATCCCGACCAGAAGATTAGAAGTAGGCCATCAACTTGTAATTGGGCAATTACCCTGTTCAACCCCACATTATGGAATTCCTACCCCCTCCTCTAAGAGGGTGTTCAGACCTGACTGAATTCCGGAAGAAAATAAAAACACATCTCTTCCAAGAAGAACACTGAACTAACTTGGACTCAGAGACCCAACTGCTGTAGTAAACTACTGTTGAAAAACCTACACATGCACTGTTAATAAACCATCAGTCCCAACACAGAAAACAAATGTTGTAAATTTACACACTTTGCTTAAACTGTAAATAGTTCAAGGTTTCTATTAATTTTACTGTTATATGTTCAGGTCCCTGTACAACAGAGTGCCCCCATGGCCCCGTTTTCGATTCTTGGTTATCTGCAAACCGTTTTGAACTGTAGAAAGGCGGTATAAAAACAAGAAAGAAAGAAAGAAGCAGTGTGTGTGCATGGGCTCACTTTCTCCTCAAAAACCTGTGCACAAAGCTGTCAGACATGCAGGCCACAGAGGAGAAGGGTGTGCCTAGAGCTCTCATACATGAAACCCATATCCACTTTAGAGAAGCATAAAAAAGATATACGTACATGTGTTGTAACCGTGAGGCTGGAGTTGAGAATTGTGGCTATATGCCATCAGGGTAACACCTTAAATGGCATAAGCCCAAAAGTGGCATACAGATAAATGTTATCGCTGCAAGGTTTTGTTGTTGTTACGTGCTATTGAGTCGGTGTTGACTCATGGCGACCCTCTGGATAGTTGACCTAAACTATGTTTGGTCGTCAGTCAGGCAGCTCATTTTTGACAGACTGGCACCCATAACTGCTGTTATTATATTGATCCATCTCATTGCTGGCCTTCCTCTTTTGCATTGACCTTCTACCTTGCCAAGCATGATGTCGTTCTCTAATGATCTCTCCCTTCGCATGATGTGTCCAAAGTATGAAAGTCAAAGTCTTGTCATCTGAGCTTCTAAAGAAAGCTTAGGTTTGATCTCCTCTAATACTGACTGGTTTATTCTTCAGGCATACACCATATTTGTCGCCAGCACCATAATTCAAAGGCATCGATTTTCTTTCTGCCTATCTTTTTCACTGTCCAACTTTCACAGTCATATGATGTTATTGAAAATATCATGCCCTGGACAAGTTGAAAATTTGTATAGAGAGAAACATCTTGTCTAGGTCCTTCGTAGCCATTCTGCCAAAAGCAATGCGTCGTCGGATTTCTTGACTGCTCGTCATTTCTTTATTGATTGCTGATCCAAATAGGTTAAAGTTGTCAACTATTTCAATTTCTTCTCCATCAATGATGAACTTATTGATTTTGCCAGTTGTCAGGATCTTTGTCTTCTTTACATTAAGGTGCAGGTCCATGGGCCTGGTTTTGCAGGCCAATGGGCAAGGTTTTGTGCTTTGCAAAAAGTAGTATGGTTGTCATGTTAGTTATCCCAGGTATGGAACCTATATTTAGGGCACTTTATGGCATACTATTGTACACAGACTTGATGAAGAACTATAGGTCTTGAAAGCTAGTCAAAATAGATTTAGTCCAATACAAAGGTACTGAGCTACATACTATTAAATAAATAAAAATAAAACTCATATTTTGACCTAATATCACACGAATACTGGTGATGGAATAGCTTTATTGTGCACATTTAGCTATACAAAACTTCAAATTACTGTTTTTGTAGAAATAGCATCCACGTTTTGGAGAAGAATCTGATGGTTACACTGTAGAACCTGGTCTGCCATGAATATGGATTAGAATATTTGGCTGTATGCTTCATGCCTGGTCTTCAGTGGTATCACCGTAGTCGAATCAAGGCTCCAGGCTGATCAGGTTTTAGAGCAGTGTTTACATTACTAGCACTAGGCCATTCGCTGCCCGTTCAAGTATGCCAAAGTCTTGACACATTCTCTTACCTTTAGCATGTCACTGGTTTGCCGGGCCGCAGCATCATTCTGGGCTCGCACACGCAGGTCATCCTGGTACTGACGGCAGTTCATTCCCTCATGGATTGCCTGTAGGAAACGGGATCGAATTCACTTATTTTGAGGATAGAAAGGAGGCTGAATCAAATAGTTATTTGAGCAGGTTGGTGAATATTTGCTGTTCAAACTGGAGCAGAGCCCATGCTGGAGGCCAAAAGGGCATATGATTGAGCATTTCGGATCTGTCCTACTCTGAGCCACAGAATGCTTTAGCTTTCTTACTTTATTATGTCTAAAGCTTTGGGTATTTGCAAAGAGGGCTCAGCAGAAGTATCTCACATTTAGGATATAATTAAATAGGATATAATTTAAATTCAGAACTCAGCAGAGAGCTTTCAGCTTAAGTTTAAAACCCAGCAGAGTTTTTAGTTTAAATTTAATATTCAGTCAGGGCCTAGTATCAGCAAAGAGTTTTTAGAACTCAGCAGAGAGCTTTTATTTTAAATTTAAAACTCAGCAGAGAGCTTCTAGTTTAAGTTTAAAACTCAGTCATAGTAACATAGTAAATGACGGTTAGGTCCTAACATCAGCAGAAAGCTTTTATTTAAATCAAATCAGAATATAGCTTAGCACAAAAGGAAAAAAGGGTCAATATTCTTTCAGCAGAAAGGAATAAATTGTTTCTTCAGACCTTTACAAAGAGGCCTTCTGGATAGGGGACAAGAGACCTGTGAAATTGTTTTAATAGGTGTTAAAGCCAAGTGATAGATCAAAATGGCAATTTGAAAGGCTCCCTCTATCAAAGCAAGGGCTCTGTCAATCACCCAGGAAATTGGTCACATATTACCTGAGAAGCACAGGTCTGGGACTTCTGTAGCAAGTCAGCCTTTATCGAATGTTAGTTCCCTCCCACCCACCCCCGACTCCCATAATCTTAGCTTCATAGTGTCTTAGACCTATAAAAGGGGGAGGGGTATTCACATTCACTTTCAGATTCAGCTGATTATCCTCACCAGGAATAGATGAGTTAAGGCCCTGAAAGTAATTAATCTTGAGGTGAACAAAGTTCCTTAAACTTATTTGATATAGTTGTATTAGTACAAGTATCCCTAGTAACTTCAAACAACTTAAATAACTAAAAAAAAAATTAAAACTAAGATGCATACAGCAGTCCAGCAGTGAGATGGGGGTTATCCAGTCTTTTGCATTGAGTTTCACATGTATGACTTTCTCCTAGTTGGGGAGCTCTTTGCCCTCAGGGAATGAGTGCAATCTCTGGAGGCTAGAGTACCAGACTTGGACATAAGTCAGAGAGGTATGTAGACGAGACCTACAGGGACATAGTATTGAAGCTCCACTTCCAGTCTGGCAGCCTCTCAGTTGCCATGGAAGAGAGAGGTCTCATGAAAGGAGAGCATCACCTTGGTGAGGCAGGAAGTGTTCCTGTAGCTAGGAATGGCCACCAGATGTAGCACTTTCTCACACTGAGGAGGTTTCTCCAGAGACATGTGCCCATGAGGGAAGTGTTAGGACAACAGTTATAGTTGGTGATTCAATCATTAGGCATGTAGATAGCTGGGTGACTAGTGGATGTGAGGATTGCCTGATAAAATGCCTACATGGTGCAAAGGTAGAGGACCTCATGTGCCACCTAGACAAGGTTTTAGACAGTTCTGGGGAGGAGTCTGCTGTCTTAATACATGTTGGTTCCAATAACATAGGAAATTGTGGGAGGCAGGTTCTGGAGGCCAAATTTAGGCTTTTAGGTAGGAAGTTGAAATCCAGAACTTCCAGGGTAGCATTCTCTGAAATGCTTCCCGTGCCAGATGCAGGGCCCAAGAGGCAGGCGGAGCTCTTGTGTCCCAATGCGTGGATGAGATGATGGTGCAAAGAAGAGAGTTTTAGATCTGTTAGGAACTAGGCAACATTCTGGGGAAGGGTGGGGCTCTTCCGAAGGGATGGGCTCCACCTTAAACGGGTTGGAGCCCGGCTGTTGACATTAACATCTAAAAAGGAGAAAGAGGGAGTCCACGTGACACATGAGCGAGTGAAGATGTGTCTCCGCTCGCTCCGGGGCCGCTTCGAGCAATCTGCTAAAAATCTAACTGTTCGCCCCCGGAGGGAGACCACGGGTGGAGAGAGAACCAGCTCCAGCCTCTGACTAGAAATAACAGGCTGCAAAACGCAGAGAAATGCCGCCTCTGACGTGCAAAGAGAGGGAGAAGGAGAGAGTGCCAAGGCCTGGAGCCCCGACCTTGGCGGGAACGCAGCCCTCCTCACCGAGTAAAGAGAGTGTGGAGTCTGCCACTGAGGATTTGGCGAGGGAAGTGATAAGACAGTTGGACCCCAAATTTGACCAGATATTATCAAAGTTGGAGGTCATGTGCACATTGATGATGGGAATGAGCCAGAGAATAGAGGAGCTGGAGAACAGAGTGGCGGCAATTGAGGACGATGAGGGACGACAGGCGAGGGAGCACGATGGCTCTCGGGCGAAACTGGAGGCCTAACAGAATAAAATTGATGACCTAGAAAATCGCTCCCGCAGAAACAACATACGCCTGGTGGGTGTTCCAGAGACAACTACTGATCAGCAGCTGTTGCCACTGGTAGAGCAATGGCCCCCGAAGGCTCTGGGACTTGATTCATTGGTGGGAGAAATCAAAGTGGAGCGTGCTCACCGCATCAGAGGGAAAATGGCGTCCAGGCCATGGCCCAGAGTGGTGATAGCGCGGATCCTCAACTTTGCACACAAGGAACAACTGATGCAAACATACTGCCAGCACCGGCAGCTAATTCTGGACAACAACAAGCTGCTTTCATTTCAAGATTATTCAGCCTTGGTCACAGCGAAGAGAAAGGAGTTTATGCCAGTGTGTGTGGCTTTATTCCAAAAGAACGTCAGGTTCACGCTGGCTTTTCCAGCCACCTTGCGAGTGTACAGCATGGAGAAAACTTTTGTTCTTGACTCAGTGGGAGCGGCCAAGGCGTTTCTGGCGGACTTGGAGAAAAATGTGCAGGCGCAGAACGGAGAAGTGGGTCTGTGCCCTGGATCGTAAGAACGGATGGTTCTGTGGCTATTATTATGACAGTACCTTTAAGGCGGAAATAAGGCCTGTGGTAGAGAGAAAGGTACCCTCGGGTGCAACCAGGCCCGTGAATGTTCGAGTGGGTAGATGACTGCATTATGTTAATGGGTGTTTACTGATTTGTTGTTTATGTTTATTACACTGAATCAATGTTATTGATATGCTGTTCTGATACTTTTTGCTGTCATATTTTAAGCCTGAGGATATGGAGCAATTGATATGGGTTGGGGGAAGGAATGTAAAGCAGACGGGAGAACATTGCCCTCCAATGCATAATTGCTTGTATGTACTTGATTTAGGATACCGTCTGGGGGGCAAGCTGGGAGGGGGCACATCAATTTTGATATCCCTCCAGAGAGAGGGAGCTCGGGGCGGCCCCGCAGTGCATGGTAGGGACTCGTAGTTCAACCAAGATGTTGAAGATGGGATGGAAGGCTTTTTACCTACGGGGTGGAGTGGGGTTAGGGAGGGTGGGCAGGGTAGGGGACGGAAGGGGCTTAGGGGAGGGAGAGGGGGGAGGGAGGGGAGCGGGAGGGGGGATAGGGGGAGGGGAGCACTCATAGGGTCCGAGGGTAATGCAGGGCAGAGACGGGGAAAAGGGCGGGAAGGGCAAGACCACATCATAATTCTGAGGTGCAGCCTATCTTGGGTAGTTTCCAGGCTGGGGGTTGAGGCTGGGCAACCTCGGGCAGTGAAATGGGAGGAATACATAGTGTCACCCTCTGCTAAGGGGAACCAATGAGACAGCATATGCGATTTATATCGCGGAATGTTGGGGGGATAAATTTGCCAGTGAAGAGAACGAAGATACTACAGGCCCTGCGGAAAAGTAAGGCCCAGGTAGCATTGCTGCAGGAAACGCATCTCAGTGCAAAGGAGCATGTCAAACTTAAAAAGGGTTGGGTGGGGCAAGTGCTTGCTGCTTCCTCGGGGGGCCGGAAAAGAGGGGTGGCAATTCTGATAAGTAAAGAGATTCAAGTGGAAGTGTTGAGAGAGGACTTGGATCTCTCGGGCAGATACCTGTTTGTGCACTTAAAGTTAAATGGAGAGGAATTTTTTCCAGGGAATGTTTATGCCCCTAACATCTATGATCACTGCTTTTTCCAATGGATAGGTCACAAAGTGGGTAATGCCCCGCGGATTCCATTAATTGTGGCGGGCGATTTCAATTGCCCTCATGATCCTGAGCTGGACAAGTCGGGTGTGAAGGAGAAGGGAGGTTGGAGCAAGAAGGGAGTGAGCTACTTATGTCAGACAGGGGGACTGGTAGACACCTGGAGGACCTTGCATGGGGGGAAAAAGACTTTACACATCTGTCTAGGGTGCATCACACCTGGTCTAGACTTGATTATATTTTAGTGGTGGAGAGAGAATTTGACAGAGTGGTAAGTTCTGAAATTGAGCCTATTCTAGTGTCGGACCACGCCATGGTGAGGAAGGATTGGAGGGGGAGAGACAGAGGGGAGTCACGATGGGCTTTCCCTAGACAGATGTGGAAGAACAAAGGCTTTCAACAGTATTTAATGCAAAAGTGGGAAGAATATCTACAATTTAATGAATCCAGTGCTCGATCTGCCACCTTGTGTTGGGAAGCTGGGAAGGCCGTAATGAGGGGGCACATTATTGCGTATGTGGCTAAAGAGAAGCGCAGAATAAATGGGGAGGTATTGATATTGGCGCAGGAAATGCGGCGGTTAAAGCAGCTGTCCTTAGGGGCCCGGGGAAAAGAACACGTCCCGGCTTATTTAGAGGTTCAACGGAAGCTGAATGGAATTCTACAAGAGCGAGCAGTATACAGTATGCAATATTACCGACATCAGTTCTTCAGATATGGCAATAAGACGGGTAGTTTGTTGGCCCGCTTGGTGAGGGAGGGGGGAGGGCCTAAGGTGGTAGCAACTGTTAGAGATAGTGCAGGGGTTAGGCTTTCAGACCCCAAAAGCATAGTGGAGGTCTTCCGGCAGTTTTATGAACAGTTGTACACCCCGGAATCGGAGGATAGAGAGAGCGAGAAGACTTTTTTGGATAAGATAGCGCTACCAAAGATTTCGCGGGAAGACCTTGAGGAGTTAAATAGACCGATAGAAGGAGTGGAAATCCAGAAGGTGATTAGAGGGGGGAAACCACATAAGGCTCCTGGGCCGGATGGCTACAGAGTAGAATTCTACAAGCTGTTAGAATTGCAGGTAGTCCCCACCCTGGCTGCAGTGTATGGGGAGGTGTTGAATGAGGAAGGTTTCCCTCGTGATATGAGGACAGCCGTGGTCACGGTCATTCATAAAGCTGGGAAGGATGTGGAAGATCCGGCTTCATATAGGCCGATTTCCTTAATCAACTATGACATGAAAGTGCTGGCTGGGGTGTTAGCGAAAAGGTTGCAGATAATCCTTCCGAAGTTGATTAGCCCCTGTCAAACAGGTTTCGTTAAAGGCAGGGAGGCCTTCTACAATACTAGTAAAGTTCTTCTGGGGGCAGAATTGTGTGTGCAGCGAGGCGAACCTTTGCTATTGGTAAGCCTGGACGTGGAGAAGGCCTTTGACAGGGTGTCTTGGAAGTATACGTTTGAGGTGCTTAGGCGGTTCGGTTTTGAGGGAGCCTTTTTGACTTGGATACAGGCACTTTATATGGCACCTTTGGCATTTATAACAACGGGTGGACAGCGTTCAGAATCTTTTGACTTGCAAAGAGGGACGCGGCAGGACTGTCCGCTATCATAGAAACATGCAAAAAAAATGCAATGTGTGCCTTCGAGTCAGTCCTGACTCCTGGCGACCCAGAAGCTCCTGGGTTTTCTTGGCAGTGTCACCAGAAGTAGATTGCCAGGCCTTTCTTCCGAGGCAATGGAGGGTTAAGTGACTTGCCCAAGGCCACAAGGAGTGCTAGTGGGACTCGAACCCTGGTTGCTTGGTTACCAAGCCAGTGTTCTAACCACTAGGCTACTCCTCCACTATAGAAACATAGAAATATGACGACAGAAAAAGACCACATGGCCTATCTAGTCTGTCCTTCCATAACAACTACAACAGTCCTCTTTTTACCTTTAGAGATCCTCTGTGTTTGTCCCATGCTTTTTTGAATTCAGTTACTGTCCTCATCTCTACCACCTCCACTGGGAGACTATTCCACGGATCCACTATTCTTTCCGTAAAGAAATATTTCCGCATATCACTCCTGCATCTATCTCCCTTCACCCTCATCCCATGTCCCCTCGTAGCAGAACTTGCTTTCAATTGAAAGAGGCTCTCTCCCTGAACATTTATGCCACGGAGGTATTTAAACATCTCAATCATATCACCTCTATCCCGCCTTTCCTCTAAGGTGTACATATTAAGATCCTTCAGTCTGTCCTCATATGCTTTATAATGAAGACCACTAATCATTTTAGTAGCCACCTTCTGTACTGACTCCATCCTTTTCACATCCTTTTGAAGGTGCGGTCTCCAGAATTGCACACTATACTCCAAATGAGGTCGCATCAAAGACTTATAGAGAGGCATTATCACCTCCTTTTTTCTGCTAGCCATTCCTCTCCGTATGCACCCAAGCATCCTTCTAGCTTTTGCCATCGCCTTTTCTACCTGTTTAGCTACTTTAAGATCATCAGACACAACCACGCCTAGGTCCTGCTCTTCTTTAGTGGACAAAAGTACTTCACCCCCTATACTATATTGCTCCCTTGGATTGCTGCAGCCCAAATGCATGACCTTACATTTTTTAACATTAAATCCCAGCTGCCATATTCTAGACCATTCTTAAAGCTTAGCTAGATCCCTCCTCATGTTATCTACCCCTCCCTGGGTGTCTACTCTATTGCAGACTTTGGTATCATCCGCAAAGAGGCAAACCTTACCTGAAAGCCCTTCCGCTATATCACTAACAAAGATGTTAAAAAGAATCGGACCAAGGACGGATCCCTGGGGCACACCACTGATAACATCCTTCTCCTCAGAGTGAGCTCAATTTACTTGTAACTCTTTGTTGCCTCCCACCCAACCAATTTCTAACCCAAGCAGTAACTTTAGGGTCCATCCCTAGGGTGCTCAGTTTGTTTATAAGTCGCCTGTGAGGAACAGTGTCAAAGGCTTTACTGAAATCTAAATACACCACATCTAGGGCTCTCCCTCGGTCCAACTCCCTGGTCACCCAGTCAAAGAAATCAATCAGATTTGTCTGACAAGACCTGCCTCTGGTGAATCCATGCTGCCTCGGATCCTGTAATCCGCTGGACTCCAGAAACCTCACTATTTTCTCTTTCAGCAGCGTTTCCAATAATTTACTCACCACCGAAGTTAAACTAACCGGCCTGTAGTTTTCAACCACATCCTTACTTCCGCTTTTGTGTAAAGGTACCACATGAGCCTCTCTCCAGTCCTTTGGCACCACTCCCGCCTCTGTTGTTTATCATACAGATGGAGCCCCTGTTGAGAATGTTAGAGCAGACGGAGGGGATCCAGGGGATCGAATGGCCGAAAGGGGGAGTGAAAGTTAGTGCGTTTGCGGACGACCTCCTACTGTGTTTGACGAATCCGCAGAGTTCATTAGAGTGCGCATTATCCCGAATTGAGCAGTTTGGAGAGTTCTCTGGTTTAAGAATCAATAAAGCGAAGTCGATGGGGTTAGATATAGGAGGGGAAGTTAGGGGGGTGGGTGGAGGGGTACCTTCCCGTTAGTATGGGCGGAGGATTCCATCCGCTATCTCGGTATCCAGATTCCACGTGAGCTCCGCACACTGTATGCAGTTAATGTAGAGCCAATGCTGGCTAGAACATTAGAGAGGCTGAAGAAATGGAGAGAGCTGCCTATTTCGTTGAAAGGGAGAATAGCTCTTTTTAAAATGATTGAGGTACCGAGATGGATATATTTTCTACAGAACGCCCCGATATGGCTCTTAAGGAAGGACCTAAAGACTCTGGAGAGGCACTTGTCAAAGTTTTTATGGAAGGGGAAGAAAGCGCGCATTGCCTTTGCGACTTTGTCCAGGTCGGAGCGGGAAGGGGGGGGGGCGGGCTTGATATCTCTATGGGAGTATAATCTGATTAGTCTACTGTGGCCACTACAAGATTTAGTAGTGGGGACGACTGAAGTAGTCCCGATTGAGTTGACTGACCACCTTTCTGAGCCATTTCACAGAATGTATTTGATGCATAAGCCAGGTAGAGAGCTGCCAGAGTCCTGGGGGCACTCGAGCTACCTTGGGGCGGTGCGTCAGGCGTGGAGGCTGTTATGTCAGTATAGGGGATGCGATTGGAGGTGCTCTGATTGTCTCCCACTGAGGGGAAATGGGGACTTTGCACCGGGGAGGCAGGGGGTGGTGGCTAAGCAATGGGCACAAAGTGGAGTGGAGTATGTGGGTCATTTGAGGATGCAGCAGACAGCACAGCTGGACTCCTACCAGTATTTGCGCGGAAGGTACCAATTGAGAGCACAAGATTTTTATTTCTACCTGCAGGTGAGGCATTACGTGCAAAGCCTGCGGCGCAGAACATCTAGGGGCCTACAGTGGGAGGCGAGAGGAATGGTGGATTTCTTTCGGGCCTTGGAGGGGAAAATTACAGGCCGGAGACTGCAGGAAGAGCTTAGAGCGGGGGAAGATACGACAGGGTTGGAGCTCTTAGAGAGTAGGTGGAAGGCCGATGGGATTTTGGAAGGAACGGTAGAGCACTTACATAAGGCCTTTCAGCACATAGCAACAGTGTCGGAATCGGTGCAGTTGCAGGAAGTGCAATATAAATTTCTGTGGCGAGGATATGTGCATGATGCCTGGGCGGCACAGGCGGGTATTTCTTCCACAGATATGTGCCACTTGTGTGGAGTGGGGAGGGGCATGTTGGCGCACAAGTTTTGGCTGTGTGCCACTATTCAAAGATTTTGGGGGGGAGTCGGAGGGAAGCTCAGTGGTTGGATTGGCCAGCATGTGAACATAGTGCCTGAATGGTGTCTATTTGGGTCTTATGAAGATAAGGTCCTTATAGAAGGGAGTAAACGTCAACTTTGTGAGAAGGGCTTTGTGGTGGCTAAGCAAACGATTCTGAGACACTGGGTCGCGCCCACGGAGCCTAGTGTGCAGGAGTGGGAGAGCAGGAGGCTGATGTGCATAACACCAAGAGTTAACGTGAGGATTTTTGCTCTGTTCGGGTGGGAGGGAGGGGTAGAAGGGGGAAGAGCGAGGGGGGGGGAAGGGGGTAGGGGGAGCGGCAGGGGAGTTATTGAGAGTTATTGAAATGTTGATCATTGCATGCTGATCACTGTGAGTTATGGTTCACCAAGAGCCGTGGAATTATTCTATATGATAAATATGCTAAGGCAATGGTGTAAGAATTAGAAGGAGGTGTCGTAAAGATGTATCTACAGACCACTAGAATGTGACATTGCTGATTGCTATTCGGTAAAAGTGTCTGTTTAAGATTGCTGTTAAACTGACCTGCCTCTGTCAGACTGATAATGTTATACTGAGAGCAATGGCCTGATTGGATGTATTGTGAATTGTTTTGAGCTATATTATGGATAAAGCTAATAAAAATGATTTTCAATAAAAAGTAGATAGAGCAATTTTTAAACTAAATAGGGGAAAGACGACAGTTACATAAGAGTGCATGGTTCGGAAGAATGTATCCTTGAAGGATATTAGCAAAAGAAGGAAGTTTGGACATCCTAAGAGAGAGATTCCAATAAAGATAAAAGATGCCCTTAAGTACAGAGCTGAAAGACTTCAAATTACCCCATCAACTGATAACCAGATTAATATGAATGAAATACAACTTCTAAAATGCCTGCACGCAAATGCTAGAAGTCTAAAAAATAAGATGGGAGAGTTAGAATATATAGCTCTAAATGAGAGGTTAGATATAATTGAAATCTCAGAGACCTGGTGGAAGGAAGACAACCAATGGGACACTGTGATACCTGGGTACAAAACTATATCGCAATGACAGAGTACATCAAATTGGTGGAGGGGTTGCGCTCTAAGAGAGAACATTGATTCACATAGGATTAAAGTTTTGCAGGAAACAAAATATGTTGTAGAATCTCTATGGACTGAAATTCCATGTAAAAAGGGGAAGGCAATAGCAGTGGGGGTGTACTACCAACTGCCTGACCAGAATGAACAGATGGATAATGAAATGCTGAAAGAAATCAGGGAAGCTAACAAAAGTTACACCACCATAATAATGGGTGATTTCAATTACCCGGGTATCGACTGGGTCAGTGTCACAGCAGGACATGCTAGGGAGATAAACTTTCTAGTTTAAATAAATGACTGCTTCTTGGAGCAGCTGATTCATGAACTGACAAGAGGGAAAGCTATTTTGGACTTAGTTTTTAGTAGCATGCAGGATCTGGTACAAGAGATAAGGGTGTTGGGCCCACTTGGCAATAGTGATCACAGCATGATCGCATTTGATTTAATAAATGAAAGAAGGATGGCAAGGAAATCCACAGTACTACCATTAAACTTTTAAAAGGGAGAAAATAGTTTAAGAAAAGACTAAAAGGAGCAACTGCAAAGGTTAAAGATTTAAATCAAGCATGGGTGTTGTTTAAAAGTACTATCTTGGAAGCTCAGAACAGATGTACTCCATGCTTCAAAAAAAGTGGAAGGAGGCCAAAAAACTGCCAGCATGGTTTAAAGGCGATGTCAGAGAGGCTGCTGCAGTCAAAAAAGCATCTTCCAGGAAACTAAAAAAAGGAGCCAAATGATGAAAACAGGAAACAAAATAAGCATTGCCAAGTTCGCTGCTGCTTTTGGATCTTGACTTACCTGATCTCCTTGTTTCTTTACCATTTCCCCTAGATGTATCCTTGTCTACACCTTCTGTGTTTGTCTTGACTAGATTGTAAGCTCTAATGAGCAGGGACTGTCTCTTACATGTCTGTGCAGCACTGTGTATGTCGTGTAGTGCTATAGAAATGCTCAGTAGTAGTAGTAGTAAGTTAGATGCAAGGCATTGATAAGGCAGACAAAGAGAGAATTTGAAAAAAGGCTAGCCAAGGAAGCAAAAATGCATGATAAAAACTTTTTCAAGTACATTCGTACCAAAAAATTTTGAGAGTCAGTTGGACCATTGCATTATAGAGGATAAAAAGGAGTGCTAAATGAGGACAAAGCCATAGCGGAGAGACTGAATGAATTCTTTGCTTTGGTCTTTTTTTTTTTTTTTAAACTTTTATTTTCATTTTACAACAAACAAAGTAACAACACACCAAAAGAAACAAATACACACATACAATAAAGAAAGCAACCCCAATTACCCCCCACCCCAATGCTTCTTCTCTAAGCTGATAAGAATCATCATATAAGCGCTTACATACAACGATTATTGTACATCAAACAAACAGAAGTAGAATCTATGATACCGGATGAGCATGTGACAAAGATTAAGACAGAATCAAACAGTCAACTGAGAGCATTGAATAGTTTGAACATAATCGTTAAGCGTCTTCTAGCTAGACCAATAGTGAATGGTTTGAACGGAAGAGGCTGACATACTAGGTATTTGCGCATATTTACAATAAAGACAGATATGTTTCACCATTCATTAGAACTCAAAAAAGAGCTATTTTCCCAATATTTCGTGATTAAGGAAATAGGAAATAGCGATGCCCAGCATAAAGGCTAAAAGGAAGTAAGCCAATTTGGGAAGAGAGGGGATCCCCGCAGCTAAGCGGAGCCCCACAATCTTCCAAAAGAGGGGTTCCGGAAAATATAAAATAGAATGAAGACGACCCCAGACCCGACTCCAGTAATACTGTAATGCGGGACAATCATACTTAACAGGAGTTTAGTAAACCAAAGGCCACATGGTATGTCCAGCATCAAGCGCACTGGATGGCATTCCAATTGGCTAACCTATCAGGAGTATATGTCCACTTGGGATAGCAGTACTGAGGAGATAAGAAAAAAATCTGATCTAGATTGTGAGTGATGGGGGGGGGCTGAGAATAGGTGAGCTCTAAGTCTGAGGGGTGAAGCAACTTCCATATATCTACTCACGCAAAATCTTTCATCAGAGCTGGCAGGGTGTAGAGACTCTTGGGCGGACCACTCGTTCTAGGCGGCAATCTATCTATCAAAGGATCAAATACTTGGTGGAAGTCACCGCCGAGTAACAATAACAGGGTCATCCACATTAGGAGCAGAAATACCAATACACGTAAATTCACAATCTCCAACCTTAAAATATACACAGGCCCAGCTACCCTCCCCATCAGAGCTAGTATCCATTACAGTGGTTGGCAAA
This sequence comes from Ichthyophis bannanicus, assembly GCA_033557465.1. Lineage (NCBI taxonomy): Eukaryota > Metazoa > Chordata > Amphibia > Gymnophiona > Ichthyophiidae > Ichthyophis > Ichthyophis bannanicus. Next base: position 1,876,255,848 of record CM066031.1, on the reverse strand, counting down.
GATTTCTCAACTAAGATGGCTACCCCGCCCCGCTTAGAAACGGCGGGAGAATAGGCAGCCACCATATAAGGTTTGGCAGTAAGTTTCAGTGGTTCGACAGAGGTGAAATGGATTTCCTGAAGAAACACTAAAGCAGTATGGTCATGATTAAAATAACTAAGGATGGTCATTCTGTTGATTGGACTATTGATGCCTCTTACGTTCAGTAATAAGAGCATACATAAGGCCATACAACAAAGTCAAACATTCTGAGAAAGGAACATGATGGCGCACCGAGTTGCGCAATGTCTCTCATATCAACTATAAATGACTGTACACACGATATGATAGAAAATAAGCCAATGAAAAATCATGAAGCGCCCTATATAACAGTAGAAGCACCGAAGTGCCTTAGAGAAGAAGCAAAACCCCAGAAATTACTGGCGACCTGATGTCTGCGGGGTGAGACCCCAGAGAAGGCCTAAATTGAAACATATAACCGGTATAGCTGTGCGTGCTCCGATTCCAACCGAGGTGCACATCATGGAGGAAAAGGAGACCAAGAGAGGTAGATATAAAAGAAAGAAAGGTCCAGGCAGTCTCTATTCCAGGCAATGATCACCGCATCGGGCCATTCAAAATGGCGGGCAGTTCCAGCGGAGTCCATCCGAGTTGTTGACTTAGCGCATCTGGTCTGCCTCTTTGGAATCTAAAAATGTTGCTAGCAGAGCAGGATCTTCGAAGGTTCTAGTGTGGTTATGGAGAGTCACTCTGAGCTTCGCTGGATATAAGAGGCCAAAGCGAGCCTGTAACTGTTGAAGTCTAGGTCGAAAAGCAAGGAGTCCCTTCCGCCGGTCAACTGTGGGCTTTGCCAAGTCGGGGAAGAAAGAGACTTTATGATCGTCAAACTGCAGATGTTGCATCACCCGGGCAGCTTTGAAAATTTGCTCAACTTGCTGATACCTCAGTAAACGGAAGATAATGGGCCGGGGGGTCGTCCGATTGAGTGCGATGTTGGTAGGAGCACGATATGCTCGGTCAATTTCCAGATCTCTGCAAAAGGTAATCTTCAGCAAGGAGGGGAGAGTTTTGACCAGAAATTCTCTAATATCTCCTGCTTCAGCCCCCTCTGGAACTCCTATGAGCCTTACATTGTTGCGACGGGCTCGATTATTGCAATCCTCTAACTCTTTTTGAAGATTCTGTATCTGACGCTCAGCCTTGTCCAGGTTCACCAAGCGCACCGCGTGCGAATCGAGGACCCCCGCCATGTTGTCCAGCCGTAGTGAAAGACCTTCAAGCCGGTCCTGAAGCATACCGAAATCTTCTCGCATAGCTCGGAGCGCTTCTCCGTTGGACTGTACCAGTTCCTTCACACCACGTATTTCCTCCAAGATCTCCTGTTGCATTTCGGGGCTTACCCGAAGTGGAACCATCTTTGGTGGGGAAGACAACTCTGTTTTGGAGCGTTTTCCATGTGAAGAAGAGGGAGACCCGAAGTCCAAGCGCACTGGTTTGTGGGCCGCCATTCCCCCAAGGCACCCCGGTAAGTTCGGTGTAAAATATTAGGTTTATGCAGATATTAAGTCAGGATTCTGAGTAGGCCCCTCGGGAGCTTCAGCGCGAAGCGTCTAACCCGCTGGACATCAGGCTCCGCCCCCCTCTCTTTGCTTTGGTCTTTACTAAAGATGATGTAGGGAATTTACCCATGCCTGAAATGGTATATAAAGATGATGTATTGAAAAAATTGAAAGAAATATCGCTAAACCAGGAAGATCTATTACAACTATTTGATAAATTGAAGAGTAGCAAATCATCCGAGGGTATTGAAAGAACTGAAATAGGAGACTGCAGACCTACTATTAGTAATCTATGAACTATCATTAAAATCATCTGTAGTACCTGAAAAGTGGAGGATGGCCAATGTAATGTCAATATTTAAAAAGGGTTCCAGGGGTGATCCGGGAAACTACAGACTTGTCAGCCTGACAGTAGTACCAGGCAAAATGGTAGAAACCATTATAAAGAATAAAATTACTGATCATGTATGTAGTCATGGTTTAATGGGAGAAAGCAACATGGATTTAACCAAGGAAAGTCTTGTCTTACTAATTTGTTATATTTTTTTGAAGATGTGAATAAACAGGTAGACAAAGGTGAGCCGGTCGACATAGTGTATCTGGATTTTCAGAAAGTCTTTGACAAGGTCCCTCATGAGAGACTCGACGAAATTAAAAAGTCATGGGATTGAAGGCAGTGTAGTATTACAGATAAGGAACTGATTAAAAGATAGACATCAGAATAGGGCTAAATGGCCAATTTTCTCAATGGAGAAAAGTAAATAGTGGAGTACTGCAGGGATCTGTGTTAGGCCCACTGCTTTGTAACATATTCATAAATGACCCGGAAATGGGAAGAACAAGTGTGATGATCAAATTTGCAGATGACACAAAATTATTCAAAGTTGTTAAAACACAAGAGGACTGTGAAACATTGCAAGAGGACCTTGATAAATTGGAAGACAGGGTGTCCAAATGACAGATGAAATTAAGTGATGCACTTAGGAAAGAACAACCCAAACTTTGGTTATACTATGCATGGTACCACCACTCAGGAAAAAGATTTAGGTGTCATCATGGATAATTTTATTTATTTCTTTATATTTTTATACTGCTTTTTCCAAAATATCAAAGGCCGTTTACATAGAACAGAATCAGATAAAACATTGAAACCCTCGGCCAGTGTGCAGCGACAGTCAAGAAAGCAAATAGAATACTAGGAATCATAAGGAAAGGAATGCAGAATAAAACCAAGGATATTATAAATGCCTTTGTATCTTTCCATAGTTCAACCACACCTTGAATACTGTGTGCAATTCTGGTCACCATATCGTACAAAGAATATAGCGGAAATAGTAAAGGTGCAGAGAACAGCTACCAAAATGGTAAAGGGGATGGAAAGATACCCCCTTGAGGAAAGGCTTAAAAGGTTAGAGCTCCTCAACTTGGAAAAGAAAAGGCTGAGGGGAGATATAATAGAGGTATATAAATTAATGAATGGAGTAGAACGGGTTAACGTAGATTGATCAGAAAGAATAAAGTCTAGAAGACACACAATGAAGCGACAATGTAACCCATTTAAAACTAATAAGAAATTTTTTTTTTTCGCTCAACGCGTAACCAAACTCTGGATTTCGTTACCAGAGGATGTGGTAAAAGCTGTTAGTGTAGCTGGGCTTAAAAATGTTTTGGACAAGTTCCCAGAGGAAAGGGCCATAAACCATTATTAACCCTTTCCAGGCCGAGCCCAAAACTCTCGGGATCCAAAATTCTGACTAAATATTCCTATCAACTGGTATATAATACATGACCGTAGCAGAAGGAAAATCACTATTAGAACATATTGAATAAGACGGGTACAATTTTCCTGAAATATGCAAAAATTAACCCGGCTGCAGAATGTGGATTAAAAATTTAAAGTAGGCCTTCAAAGGGTTAAAGAGGACCTGGGAAATCCACTGCTTACCACTGGATGAGCACTGTGAAATCTGTGGCCTTTGGGAACCAGCCAGGTACTTGCGACCTTGACAGGCCACTGCTGGAAACAGGATACTGGGTTTGATGGACCTTGGTCTGACCCAGTATGGAATTTCTTAGTTTCTTATGTTCTTAAAGACCTTTCTCTATTATTCAAGTATTTGGCGGATAGAGAGCAATTTTGTTTTAACAGGAAATTTTGTAGTCAATTTGTGATTTTAATGTTGTTTTGATGTATACTTTGATTCTCTGTAAAGAATTGCTGTCACTGAGATTGTTGTTGTTGTTAAGTGCCGTCGAGTCTGTGTCGACTTATGGTGACCCTCTGGATAGATGTCCTAAATAGTGTTCAGTCTTCAGTCAGGCAGCTCACTGTTGATAGACTAGCACCCGTAGCTGCTGTTATTGTATTGATCCATCTCATTACAGGCCTTCCTCTTTTGCGTTGACCTTCTACCTTGCCAAGCATGATGTCTTTCTCTAAAGATCTCTCTTCGTATGAAAATCAAAGTCTTGTCATCTGAGCTTCTAAAGAAAGCTTAGGTTTGATCTCCTTTAGTACTGACTGGTTTGTTTTTCGGGCAGTCCCATGGTATACACAATATTCGTCGCCAGCACCATAATTCAAAGGCATCAATTTTTTTCCTGTCTATCTTTTTCACTGTCAAACTTTCACATCCCTTTGACGTTATTGAAAATGCCATGGCTTGAACAAGTTGAATCTTTGTATGGACTGAGAAATCTCTGCTCTTGAGAATCTTGTCTAGGTCCTTCATAGCCATTCTGCCAAGAGCAATGTGTCATTGGATTTCTTGGCTGCTTGTCGCTTCTTTATTGATAGTTGATCCAAGTAGGTAAAAGTTGTCAGCTATTTCAATTTCTTCTCCATCAACGAAGAACTTATTGTAGAAAAACAGTGGGCAAAACTGAAAGGGGGTATTTTAAAGGCAACCAACCTTTTTGTTAAAATGGTAAATAAAGGCAAAAGGAACAGGAGACCGCTATGGTTTTCGAAGGAAGTAGCTGAAAAAGTGAAGAAAAAGAGGGAGGCCTTCATGAAATACAAGAGATCACAGAGAGAGGAAGACAGGCATCTGTATTTGGAAAAACTTAGAGAAGCTAGCAAAGTAGTCAAGAAGGCAAAGATTCAAAAGGAGGAGTAAATAGCCAATGCAATAAAATGGGGGGATAAGACATTTTTCAGATATATTAGTGAGAAGAGGAAGGGCAAAAGTGGTATTGTCAGACTCAAGGGTGCAGGGGGGGAATATGTAGAAGCTGATAAGGATAAAGCACAGTTACTTACCTGTAACAGGTGATCTCTGGGAACAGCAGGAATTAGTCCTCACATATGGGTACGTCGGTACCGACGGAGCCCGTGCGGGAAAGCTCCCCAGCTTCTTAGAATAGAAGCTTTTGGGACCTCCCACTGCACATGCGCACTGCCTTCCCGCCTTCCTGAACAGCTCTCCTCAGTTTCGAGTTTATAGCTGAGTCAACAGAGAGAGGACAGGAAGATAGATAGATAAAAGATACAACTCCTAGGGGAGGTGGGTGGGTTGTGAGGACTAATTCCTGCTGTTCCCAGAGATCACCTGTTACAGGTAAGTAACTGTGCTATCTCCAGGAACAAGCAGGAATAAGTCCTCACATATGGGGACTCCCTAGCTTAGATGCATGGGATCCCCTGTAAAGGTTCGCCATCTTCGTATGGATCTCAGGCATCCATTCTGGGAAGGTGGGCAGGAGTTGTTTAGGAATGGAACAGGTGCTTGAGGACAGCCTGGCCAAACAAGGCATCCCGGCGGGAGTCCTTGTCCAAACAGTAATGGGCTGTGAAGGTATGAACCGAGGCCCAGGTAGCGGCTCGACAGATCTGATCTATGGAAACAGAGTGCAGATGAGCCATAGAAGTTGCCATGGCCCTCACATTGTGAGCAGTGACATGGCCTTCCAGAGAAATGTTTTTGCTCTGGTAAGCAAAAGAAATACACTGAGCAATCCAATTGGAAAGTGTACGCTTGGAGACTGGAAGTCCCAAATGGGAAGGATCAAAGGCCACAAAAAGTTGAGAAGACTTTCGATGTGGCTGAGTCCTATTAAGGTAAAAAGCGAGAGCTCTTTTACAATCCAGAGTATGAAGGTTCCTCTCTGCATTGGATGCATGAGGAGCTGGAAAAAAGACAGGTAGATATACCTCTTGATTAAGATGAAAAGGCGAGACCACTTTAGGCATAAAGTGGGGATTCGTCCTAAGGACCACCTTATCATGATGAAATCTTGTGTAAGGTGGATTAGCCACTAAAGCCTGCAGCTCACTGATGCGGCGAGCCGAAGTGACTGCAATGAGGAAGATGACCTTCCAGGAAAGAAATTTCAAGGAGGTGGAAAACATTGGCTCAAAAGGTGGCTTCATAAGTTGACCGAGCACTAGATTCAAATCCCATGCGACCGGGGGTGGTCTGATGGGAGGTTTAGTGAGAGTCAGGCCTCTCATGAATCTTGCAACAAGAGGATGAGAGGAGATAGGTTGTCCATTTATATGTTTCAAGGATGCTGCAATAGCACTTAAATGGACTCTTACCGAATTCGTCTTGAGGCCTGCATTGGAGAGATGCAGGAGATAATCAAGAAGAGAATTCAAAGGAAGTGCCAGAGGGTCAAGACCCTGCTGAGCACACCAAATGGAAAAACGTTTCCATTTGAAAGCATAGGAACGCCTGGTAGAGGGTTTCCTAGAGGCAGAAAGGATATCTTTCACTGGTTGGGAAAGATGAAAGTCTTGAAGGTTTAAGCCTTCAGTAACCAAGCACTGAGGTGAAGGGATTTGGGGTTTGGGTGCCACAAAGTCCCCTCCTCCTGAGACAGGAGGTCTGGCGCAGCTCCCAGATCCAAGTAGGATCCCTGGGAGAGCTGTAGAAGTAGAGGGAACCACACTTGGCGTGGCCAGCGTGGAGCTATGAGGATCATAGTTCCATGATCCCTCTGGAGTTTGAACAGAGTCTTGGGAATCAAAGGAATGGGTGGAAAGGCATATAGGAATGCCTGATTCCAATTCAGGAGAAAGGCGTCCGTAGCCTGAGCTCCCTGACACGGAGTTCTGGAACAGAACCGGGGAAGTTTGGCATTCCACGGACTTGCAAAGAGGTCTATGTCCGGGGTCCCCCATTCCTGAAAGATTCGGTTTATTTGGTCCAAATGTAGGGACTATTCGTGTGGCAGCAGAACTCGACTGAGCCTGTCTGCCCGAGAGTTTTGAACTCCTGGGAGATACACTGCTAGCAGGTGAATCTGATGCTCTCTGGCGAAGGCCCATAGTCTTAGAGCTTCGTTGCAAAGCGACAGAGAGCCCGTCCCTCCTTGTTTGTTTATGTAAAACATGGCCACCTGATTGTCCGTCTGAACTAGGACAGTGAGGTTGGTTAGGAGGGAGTGGAAGACCTTGAGGGCAAGGTAAATTGCTCGCAGTTCCAGAAGATTGATATGAAGGGTGGTCTCCTGTAGAGACCAAGTGCCCTGAGTGGAGAGAGTTTGCAGATGGGCTCCCCACCCTGTTTGGGAGGCATCTGTTGTGAGGGTTGCTTGGGGTAGCAATGGTTGAAATGGAGCCCCCAACAACAGATTCTTGGTGGAAGTCCACCAGTGGAGGGACCAAAACAGACGATCGGAGGTTTGTATTTGGTCTGAGAGCGCTCCTGACGCCTGAGTCCACTGAGTGGCCAGGGTCCATTGAGCTGCTCTCATATGAAGACGAGCATAGGGCACCACATGCACTGTGGAGGCCATATGACCCAGTAGGCGTAGCATTTCCCTGGCTGTCAAGTGAGTGCTGGACTGAGCTTGGGAGGCCAAACTCAGGAGGCGCTGGCCTCGAACATGTGGAAGGTAGGCCCTTGCAGTGATGGTGTCCAACTGGGCCCCTATGAATTCTAGAGATTGAGTAGGGATGAGTTGGGACTTGGGAAGGTTTACTACCAGTCCCAGATACTGCAAAAGGCTCCTTGTGTGGTCCAGGGAAATCTGGGCCTGTGACTGAGTTGGAGCTCGGATGAGCCAGTCGTCCAGATATGGGAAGACAAAGATTCCCATGCCTCTTAGAAATGCGGCTACGACTGCCATGCATTTTGTGAATACTCTTGGAGCAGAGGCTAGACCGAAGGGGAGTACTCTGTATTGGAAATGTTTTCCCTGAAACAGAAAGCGAAGATACTTTCTGTGGGATGGATGGATGAGTATATGTGTATACGCATCCTGTAGGTCTAGAGAACAAAGCCAGTCCTGACCCTGGAGGTAAGGAAGGAGAATGCCGAGAGACAGCATTTTGAATTTCTCCTTGAAGAGAAATTTGTTCAATTCTCTCAGATCTAGGATTGGTCTGAATCCCCCTGTCTTCTTTGGAATGAGAAAATAAGGGGAGTAGAAACCGGACCCTTGTTGAGGAAGAGGAACCTCTTCTATGGCCCCTTGGGCAAGAAGAGAGGAAACCTCTTGACCCAACAGGGTTAGGAGAGATGGGGGAGAATTGAATGGTCTCACCATATGATGGGGAGGAAGGCTGGAGAAATGAAGTTTGTAACCCTCTCGAATGATAGAGAGGGTCCATTGTTCTGTTGTGATTTGTTCCCATCTGGGAGCAAAGTGAACCAACCTTCCGGGTATGGTGAGAGGTTCTGGTTGTGTTAGAACCAGAAGTGGCAAGTTCCCTAGGAGCAAGTCAAAACCCCTGAGGGGTTGGAGCCTGCTGAGCTACAGTAGCTGCTGCAGGCTTAGCTCGTGCTTGTTTGGATTGCTGACGCTTAGCAGTATAGCGAGGTTGAGAAGACTGCTGGCCAGTATTTGAAGCAACTCTGGCCTTCTTATAGTAAGGCCTTTTAAAAGACTTTTTCTTAGTAGGAATTGAAGTGGACTTTGAAAGTCTTTCCAAGGTGGCATTTTCAGCATCCATCTGGGTGGCTTTGATTTGCCACTCTTCCCCAAATAAGTTCTCACCTGTACAGGGCAGATTCCGTAAGCCATCTAGAACCCAAGGTTCCAGATCAGAGGCCTGGAGCCAAGCAAGACGTCGGGCTGCAATAGCAATGCCCGAAGCCCTACTGGCTCCCTCAAAGGAATCATATGCTGCCCTATTAGAGAACTTAGAAACCTCTAAGAGTTGTTTCACTAGGGAAAGGAATCCCTGCTTTTTATCCTCAGGGATAAAGGGGGCAAAATGCCGCACCTTTTTGGCAAGTTCCTCCAGGAACATGCCCATATAGAGACTGTAGGAATTAATCCTGGCTATAAGCATACTAGCCTGGAAAATTTTCCTACCAAAAGAGTCCAAAGTCTTACATTCCCGTCCTGGAGGGGTGGAAGAGTGCCTTTTGGTACTCCTAATCTTCTTCATTGCAGACTTCACCACAATAGAGTGGTGGGGCAATTGAGTCTTTTGGAAACCAGGAGAAGGAGGGACCCTATACATGGTGTCCAACCTACGGGAATAAGGAGACAAAGTCAAAGGATTTTCCCAGAAATCCATCAGTTGTTCTTGAAGGATTTCATGGATAGGCAGGGTAACTGCCTCCTTAGGGGCCTTTGAGTATCCCAAAATATCCAGTTTTTTGGATCTGGGTTCCTTTTCAGAGGATGTGGTAATAGAAAGGGCTGTAGCCATATCTAAAACAAAGTCCTGGAAGGACAAATCCTCTGGAGGGGACATTCTCCTTTTAGGAGAAGAGGGCTCCTCAGGTAAGTTGAGTGAAAACTCAGCAGAATCATCAGAGGAATGAAAATCCTCAGAGGAATCGGTGCTTTCCTCTAACGCACGATACGCGTACCGATCGGTATCGATATCGGGCGTATCGGGTATGGAACCGGTATGGAGCGAAAGCCCATACGGTACCGACTTGCGTTTAGAGGTGGACGGCCTCGATACCGGCATGGCGGACGATACCGGTATCGGGCCCGGAACCGCTGAAAGCGGAACCGATGGCGTTGCAGCTTTAATGAAAGCCATGACGGCCTGCTGCATGGACTGTACAGTATCGCCCATGGACGCCATAGCTGCCTGGATGTCGGTACCGGAGTGACCCGGTACCCCAGAGCAGGCTAACAGGTGATCTGTCGAGGCCGTAGCATCGATATCAACCTGAGACCCCTGAATTGGCGTTTTTGGAAGTTGGACTTCCCGCCGGGGTTGTTTGGCTGGGGCAGGGTCCTCAAGTTCTAAGCTAAGAGCCTCTCGATGCTTTGAAGGAGATTTGCTCTTTGAGGACTTGCCCACAGAAGGTTTGGTTACCTGAGATCCATCCGGAGAAGAAGACCTGGATGACTGTGATGCTGTATTCTCTGAAGCAAACAGCACATGGAATTTGTTGGCCCGGTTCTGCAGCCCACGTTTAGACATGTGGGAGCAAGATGGGCAGTCCGGTATGGAATGGTCAGGCCCCAAACATTTCAGACACCAGTCATGGGTGTCTGTGACTGAAATAACAGCATTACATTTGGTACACTTCTTAAATCCAGGGGCTGGCTTCTCCATGAGGAGAAATTGAGTAGGCCGAGAGGCCTCTCTGAAGTGACCAAAAAGCTAAAAAATAAGAAAAAAGAATTATAATTTTTTAAAGAAAGAAAGAAAAGACCGGCGATACCGGTATCGGTATGGGGAAGGCAGGTACGCGGTCTAAAGAAACAAATAAAATAACAATTTCTTCAGCGGTGACAGGAACACGACCTGCTGGCTCCGCGGAAAAAGAGAAACTGAGGAGAGCTGTTCAGGAAGGCGGGAAGGCAGTGCGCATGTGCAGTGGGAGGTCCCAAAAGCTTCTATTCTAAGAAGCTGGGGAGCTTTCCCGCACGGGCTCCGTCGGTACCGACGTACCCATATGTGAGGACTTATTCCTGCTTGTTCCTGGAGATAGCGGAATTGCTTAACAAATATTTTTGTTCTGTGTTCACAGATGAAGAACCAGGAGCAGGACCTCAGAAAACACCCACAAATGAGAACAGAAGCGAGGGACATCTTGAACAATTTTCAGAAGACTGTGTTTGTGAGAAACTAGCTCAACTTAAAGTAGACAAAGCGATGGGACCGGATGGGATACACCCTAGAATACTGAGGGAACTTGGGGACGTTCTAACAACTCCACTGACTGACCTTTTCAATGCCTCGTTGGAGTCGGGAGTGGTGCCAAAGGACTGGAGAGAGGCTCATGTGGTGCCTTTACACAAAAGCGGAAGTAAGGATGTGGTTGAAAACTACAGGCCGGTTAGTTTAACTTCGGTGGTGAGTAAATTATTGGAAACGCTGCTGAAAGAGAAAATAGTGAGGTTTCTGGAGTCCGGCGGATTACAGGATCCGAGGCAGCATGGATTCACCAGAGGCAGGTCTTGTCAGACAAATCTGATCGATTTCTTTGACTGGGTGACCAGGGAGTTGGACCGAGGGAGAGCTCTAGATGTGGTGTATTTAGATTTCAGTAAAGCCTTTGACACTGTTCCTCACAGGCGACTTATAAACAAACTGAGCACCCTAGGGATGGACCCTAAAGTTACTGCTTGGGTTAGAAATTGGTTGGGTGGGAGGCGACAAAGAGTACAAGTAAATGGAGCTCACTCTGAGGAGAAGGATGTTACCAGTGGTGTGCCCCAGGGATCTGTCCTTGGTCCGATTCTTTTTAACATCTTTGTTAGTGATATAGCGGAAGGGCTGTCGGGTAAGGTTTGCCTCTTTGCGGATGATACCAAAATCTGTAATAGAGTAGACACCCAGGAAGGTGTAGATAACATGAGGAGGGATCTAGCTAAGCTTGAAGAATGGTCTAGAATTTGGCAGCTGGGATTTAATGTTAAAAAATGTAAGGTCATGCATTTGGGCTGCAGCAATCCAAGGGAGCAATACAGTATAGGAGGTGAAGTACTTTTGTCCACTAAAGAAGAGCGGGACCTAGGCGTGGTTGTGTCTGATGATCTTAAAGTAGCTAAACAGGTAGAAAAGGCGACGGCAAAAGCTAGAAGGATGCTTGGGTGCATACGGAGAGGAATGGCTAGCAGAAAAAAGGAGGTGATAATACCTCTGTATAAGTCTTTGGTGCGACCTCATTTGGAGTATGGTGTGCAATTCTGGAGACCGCACCTTCAAAAGGATGTGAACAGGATGGAGTCGGTGCAGAGGGTTGCTACTAAAATGATTAATGGGCTTCATTATAAAGCATATGAGGACAGACTTAAGGATCTTAATATGTACACCTTAGAGGAAAGGCGGGATAGAGGTGATATGATTGAGATGTTTAAATACCTCCGTGGCATAAATGTTCAGGGAGAGAGCCTCTTTCAATTGAAAGCAAGTTCTGCTACAAGGGGACATGGGATGAGGGTGAAGGGAGATAGATTCAGGAGTGATATGCGGAAATATTTCTTTACGGAAAGAGTAGTGGATCCGTGGAATAGTCTCCCAGTGGAGGTGGTAGAGATGAGGACAGTAACTGAATTCAAAAAAGCATGGGACCAACACAGAGGATCTCTAAAGGTAGAAAGTGGACTGTTGTAGTTGTTGTTATGGAAGGACAGACTAGATGGGCCTTGTGGTCTTTTTCTGTCATCATGTTTCTATGTTTCTATGTTTCTATGATTTCGCCAGTTGTCATGTTCTTTGTCTTCTTTACATTAAGGTGCAGGCCCATTTTAAGGCTATGTTCCTTGATCTTGAGAAGCAAATGTTTCAGATTTTCTTCACTTTCAGCCAGTAATGTGATATCATCAGCACAGCGAAGGCTGTTGATGAGTCTTTTATTTAATTAATCTATTTATTTAACAAGTTTTATATACCGCCTTTTCATAGATTCAAAGTCTTCCACCAATCTTCACACCTCTATTTTCTTCATACAATCCTACTTCTCTGATGATTTGTTCTGCATATAAATTAAACAGGTAGTGGGAAATTATGCAGCCTTGTCATACACCTTTGCTGATTTTAAACCATTCTGTATTTCCTTGTTCTATTCAAACTGTTGCTTCTTGATCAATGCAAAGGTTGTGCAAGAGAATGATCAGGTGTTCTGGTCTTAATGCTGCCCAGAGTTTCTCATGGTTTACACAGTCAAAAGCCTTGCTGTAGTCAATAAAGCACAAATAGATATTCTTGGTTTGCAGCTTGTCATGCTGTGAGGGCTTGTGTGCATCAGTGATGCTGAGAGCTAAACTATTGGTAGTTTAACTACTGGCAGGGTCTCCCAAGATGGACAGGTCTCAGCTGAGGTGCCAGACCAAGACAAACTACCCATCTGGGCAGCAGCAGAATGGGATAGTGTTGACGGTGGAGGATCACATTTCTGTGACAACGGCAACAACACCAAACTTAAACTGCACAGAAGAAAGGCCCGGCAATCTACTTCTGTATCTTGCTATGAAAACCCAATGGATAGTTAGAACAAAACAAATTGTACTATAGTGCTGGAAGATGAGACCCCCAGGTTGGAAGGCACTCAACTAGCTACTGGGGAAGAGCTGAAGACTTTTCAGAGTAAAGCCAGCATTTATGATGTGTTGGATCAAAGCCCTCGGGACGTCTGACTGCTGATGTAGCTGCGCATGAAATGAGAGTCAGAAGCTGTAAAGATGTCTTACACATTGGAACATGAAACGTACGAAGCAAGAACCAAGGGAAGTTGGAGGTGGTCAAGACATTATAGTATAGCTCACTATGTAGATAATGCAACTCACTCTAACACATTATACCATAACTTTAACTTTTATTTCTTTACATTTTCTCACTAATACTCTTAATATCTTTGTTTGTAAGACCGCTTTGATTGTATGATAAGGCGGTATAGAAATCCAATTAAATAAATAAATAAATAAATAAGACTGAAATGGAACGTGTACAACTTGATCTGTTGGGTGTCAGCGAACTGAAATGGACTGGCATCGGGCACTTTGCATCAGATGATCACATGGTCTACTATGCTGGAAATGAAAGACAAAGAAGAAATGGTGCTGCATTTATAATAAAGAAGAAACTTGCAGGAACTGTAATGAAATACAATGCAGTCAGCGAACGCTTAATCTCTATTTGTCTAAGAGGAATGCCTATCAATACAACAATAATTCAAGTATATGCCCCAACAACAGCTGCAGAAGAGAATGAAATTGAAGAGTTCTATGAACAAGTACAAGCTGAAATTGACAGAACATGCAAACAGGATATCCTGATAGTCATGGGTGACTGGAACGCAAAAGTTGGCAACAAAGAAGAAGGCAAAGTAGTTGGAAAATATGGACTTGGCAACAGAAATGAAGCTGGAGAAAGACTGATAGAATTCTGCAAGACCAACGATCTATTCATCTCAAACACCTTCTTCCATCAACACAAGCGGAGACTCTACACATGGACTTCACCCAATGGATTGTATAAAAATCAAATTGACTACATCTGTGGATGTCAACGATGGAAAAGTTCTATAACATCAACAAAGACAAAACCTGGAGCTGACTGTGGTACAGATCATCAACTACTAGTATGCAAACTCAAGCTAAAGTTGAAAAAGAGCAAACCACTCATGAATGCAGCAAAATATGACCTTGAGAATATGCCACTGGAATTTAAAGACTGCCTGCAAAATCGATTTGCTGCTTTAGATACAATGACAGAGCTCCAGAAGAGTTATGGAATGACATCAAGAAGGTTGTGTTGGAAGAAAGTGAAGTCTCTACAAAAGGTGAAAAAGCAAAAACAGCCAAAATGGATGACGGAAGAAACTCTGAAAATTGCCCAGAAACGCAGAGAAGCTAAAGCCAGAGGAGAAAGAAAGACAATAACAGAACTCAACAGAGATTTCCAACGTGCAGCAGACAGGACAAAGAAAAGTACGACAATGACACATGCAAGGAAATAGAAGCAGAAACTATTAGAGGAAGAACAAGATTGGCTTTCCTAAAGTTACGAGAGTTAAGGAAAAAGTTCCAGCCTCGAATTGGAATGTTACAAGATGTTCAAGGTTCTATGTTGAATGATGCTGAGATCATCAAGAAAAGGTGGAAGGAATATACAGAGTTTTTATATGATAAAGATCAAGTGGACCAACAGCCGTTTCAACATGTACCTTATGATCGGGAACCATTGGTGATGAAAGAAGTTAAAGCAGCATTGAAAGTCTTATCAAAGAACAACCCAAAACCTATTCGTTTCCCCCAAACAATATTACTTTCAAAAAGAAAGAGAAACCAATTAATCTACAAATTTTTGTTGGAACGCACGGCTTGAAGGAAGGAAGAGGGTTTGAGGAAGGAGCGACAGGGCTTGAGGAAGAGCCGGGAATAGCGGAGGCTCAAAACACTACAACGTTGGGTTACCAGTTACGCCCATGTGAGGTTGTTCACTGGACGTTGTCTTGAGGATTATTCTTTTGACTAAAGGCTTCCGAGGTCTGTGTGAAGCAGATTATACTGGGCATCGGTTTGAGCGTCTCACTTAGGAATAAAGACAAGAGAAGCGGAATGGTCTAACAGCCGGGCCCGAAGTGTCTAGGCCCCGCAGTGGCTGCGAATATGAACATTAAATTATAGCAGTGAAGACCTTTAGGAGTTTGCCAGTGATGAACACCTTTGGAAGCTTGTTAGAAAATAGACAACCTCAAGCTAAGTACTATCTTTGAAAATCATTAATCATTGGTTGGTATTGAGGGTTATGGTCCCTCGATCCTTTATTAGGGGTAAATCCCTAAATTTTAACAAAAGATAAAAACGGAACAACACGCAACGAGAAGAGGAGGTTTCTTCCTTCCTTCAAGGCGTGCGTTCCAACAAAAATTTGTAGATTAATTGGTTTCTCTTTCTTTTTGAAAGTTATCAAAGAACAAAACACCAGGCACTGATAGCATTCCCATAGAGTATTACAGCAATCTGATGCAGCTGTTACCATACTTACAAGGCTCTGCCAAGAAATATGGAAGACAACATCATGGCCAACTGACTGGAGAAGATCTGTGTTTATACCAATACTAAAGAAAGGTGATCCAACTGACTGTGGAACGTATCGCACAATCGCTCTGATCCCACATGCCAGCAAGATTCTACTGAAGATTATTCAAAAGAGACTACAACCATACCTGGAACAAGAACTACCTGAAGTGCAAGCAGGGTTCAGGAAAGGGCGAGGAACGAGAGACATCATTGCGGATGTGAGATGGATCCTTGCAAAGACTAAAGAATACCAAAAGGATATTTATTTGTGCTTTATCGACTATAGCAAGGCTTTTGACTGTGTAAACCATGAGAAACTCTGGGCCACATTAAGAAGCATGGGTATACCAGAACACCTGATCATACTCTTGCACAATCTGTACATTGATCAAGAAGCAACAGTTCGAACGGAACAAACAGAAACAGAATGGTTTAAAATAAGCAAAGGTGTAAGACAAGGCTGCATACTTTCCCCCTACCTGTTTAATTTATATGCAGAACAAATCATCAGAGAAGCAGGACTGTATGAAGATAACAGAGGTGTGAAGATTGGTGGAAGACTCATCAACAACCTTCGCTATGCTGATGATACCACATTACTGGCTGAAAGTGAAGATGATCTGAAACATTTGCTTCTCACAATCAATGAACATAGTCTCAAAATGGGCCTGCACCTTAATGTAAAGAAGACAAAGATCATGACAACTGGCATAATCAACAGGTTCATCATTGAAGGAGAAGAAATTGAAATCGTGAACAACTTTAACCTACTTGGATCAACTATCAATAAAGAAGCAACAAGCAGTCAAGAAATCAGACGCATTGCTCTTGGCAGAATGGCTATGAAAGACCTAGATAAGATTCTCAAGAGCAGAGATGTCTCTCTACATACAAAGATTTGACTTGTTCAAGCCATGGTATTTTCAATAACATCATATGGATGTAAAAGCTGGACAGTGAAAATGATAGACAGGAAGAAAATTGATGCCTTTGAATTAAGGTGCTGGCGGCGAATACTGTGTATACCATGGACTGCCCGAAGAACAAACCAGTCGGTACTAGACGAGATCAAACCTAAGCTTTCTTTAGAAGCTCAGATGACAAGACTTCGACTTTCATACTTTGAACACATCATGCGAAGAGAGAGATCATTAGAGAAAGACATCATGCTTGGCAAGATAGAAGGTCAACGCAAAAGAGGAAGGCCAGCAATGAGATGGATCGATACAATAACAGCAGCTACGGGTACCAGTCTGTCAACAATGAGCCACCTGACTCAAGACCGAACACAATTTAGGATAGCTATCCAGAGGGTTGCAATGAGTCGACTCCGACTCGACGGCACTTAACAACAACAACAGATATTCTTTTGGTATTCTTTAGTCTTTTCAAGGATCCATCTCACATCTGCGATGACACCTCTCGTTCCTCACCCTTTCCTGAATCCTGCTTGCACTTCAGGTAGTTCTCGTTCCAGGTATGGTTGTAGTCTCTGTTGAATAATCTTGAGTAGAATCTTGCTGGCATGTGGGATCAGAGCGAAGGATATAAAAAGGCTGGAAGTGGTTCAGAGGAAGGCGACCAAAATGATTTGAAGACTTATGAGACTTGAAGACCTAAATATGTACACTCTGGAGGAGAGGAAGGACAGGGGAGATATGATTCAAACTTTTAAATACTTGAAGAATATTAATGGACAAACAAACCTCTTCCAAAGATGGGGAAGCTGTAAAACTAGAGGGCATAACATGAACTACAAGGGGGTAAACTGAAAGGCAATGTCAGAAAATACTTTTTCACTGAAAGGGTGGTGGATGCTTGGAATGCCCTCCCGATGGAAGTGGTGGGGGCAAACACAGTGACAGAATTCAAAATGGCATAGGACAGACATAGTGGATCCCTTTATAGCAACAGGATAAAATCAAAATAAGCTTAACTATCTCTTATATCTGAACAAATAGGGGTGACATACACGGAGCAATGACCTGCATGGAGTGGCAGGTGCACCTAACTCTTGCCGCCTTGCTGGACAGACTAGATGGACCATACTGGTCTTTATCTGCCGTCATATACTATGTTACTATAATTTCCACAGTCAGTTGGATCACCTTTCTTTAGTATTGCTATATTTATTTATTTATTTATTACATTTTCTTTTATACCGCGCTATTTAAGATCAGTGCGGTTTACAATAAACATTAAATCTACACATCTCAGTTTAGTGATTTGTGCTTACAATAAACAGGTAAAAATAACTTGGGTATACAATAAACAAGTTTCTTAACAGGGAGAACATGATAACTATATACAAGCCAGTTAATGTAACTATATACATGGTTAAGTGCACAGCACGAGCTTCTCAAGGTGGGTTAAGTATGGAGGCGGTTAAGGTGTGGTTGCGGGTATTCACAGATCTTTTCCAGTCAGTTGGCCATGATGTTTTCTTCCAAATTTCCTGACAGAGCCTTGTAAGTATTCACTGAGATTACTGGAATATACATTTTGAAAATAAATAATGTTTTATTGCAGTGGTTTCCCTATCGAAAAAGGCACAGAACCCATGCTGAACATAAACGTTTCTGTTTCTGCATTCAGTTCAAACTTCTCCTGCTGACCTATAAGTGCATTCACTCTGCAGCTCCTCTCTACCTTTCCTCTCTTATTTCTCCCTACACCCCTCCTCGGGAACTCTGCCCTTCTGGCAAAGTGCTTCTATCTGTGCCCTTCTCTTCTACCTGCATACCATCTGATCCAGGCGATTTGCTACTCTAAGTTTGTCAAATTACCCTATTATATCTTCCAGGTTCACAAAGATTTCTTTCAATTCCTCCAATTCATAACCTTTAAATATCATTTCTAGCACAGGAATCTCCCCTACATCATCTTCAGCAAAGACGGAAGAAAAGCAATTGGGGGGGGGGGAGGGCGGTATGTTTACTAAAACACAGTAGTTTACCACACATTCATTCCCAACATTATCACGGGAGTGGTGCCAGACCTGTGCTAACAAATGGGGGCATGCATGGCATGTCCTCATGCAGTTAGTGCACAGCCAACTAAGCCATTTGCTGCGATTATCATGGGTGCAGCTACTGCTACCCATGGAGGTGAAGTATACCTATGCTGACTGTGACATTGATGGTGAGTGCATGTCAGTGACACTATACTAACCGCAATGCGCCATCACCACCCACATTCTGCCCTTAACCCATCCAGTCTCCACCCCATCTCACATTAAGCGACTGGCACAGAATTTTTAACACGGCTGCATTTTTAATTTGTGCTAATCGTTACCATGGTGGCTTGGTGCATGCTAAACTCCTTTCTAACCATTAGCACAATTCAATAAACATGCTCTTCAGCCTTTAAGCTATGGACTTGATCTTCCTTGGTGCCCCGTTTATGTTTATTTAAAAACTTATTATAATGTCCATAAAGCGTAGTTACACACCTGTAACAGGTGTTCTCCAGGAGCAGCAGGAATCAGTCCTCACATATGGGTGACGTCGGCGCCGACGGAGCCCTCGCGGAGCAATTTTCCCCAGCTTTCAAAGAAAGCCTTTGGGAATTGCAGCGCGCATGTGCGGTCGTCTTCCCGCCCAAGGGTGCCATCTTAGCCAGTCAGATGACATAGCTAAAAAAGACAGCATAAAAATTTGCAAAAACTTAAGCAGATGATTGCAACTCCAAGGGGAGGAGGGAGGGTTGTGAGGACTGATTCCTGCTGCTCCTGGAGAATACCTGTTACAGGTGAGTAACTACGCTTTCTCCAGGACCAAGCAGGAAGTCAGTCCTCACATATGGGACTCCCAAGCTTAAGGCTACCGGAGACCCTAAGCACAAAAATGAGCTCCCTCTAGCTCAGCAGCACAGAAGGAAAGAATCTTCGCTGAATTATTACCCACCGGTAGCCCACATCCGGGATGGAGGGCAGGAGTTGCTCAAACCTCAAAGAGATTACGGAGGACTGCCTGTCCGAAAGCACTGTCCCTGCGGGACTCCCTCTCGAGACAGTAATGGACCGCAAAAGTCTGGCTCGAAGACCAAGTAGCGGCCCGGCAGATGTCTGCCAGCGGAACAGAGCGGAGGTAAGCCACTGACGTAGCCTTAGCCCGAACACAATGAGCCGTGACTCGACCATCCAAGGAGAGTCCGGCTGCCCCATAAGCCCAAGCGATACAGTCCGCAACCCAGATGGACAGAGTACGCTTGGAGACCGGGAGTCCCAATTTATTGGGATCAAAAGACACAAAAAGCTGAGCAGCTTTACGGTGCTCCCGCGTACGGTCAAGGTAGAGTTCAATGCCCTCCTACAGTCCAGGGTATGTAGGACCATTTCAGCTCGGCTGGAGTGTGGCCTGGGAAAGAAGGTCGGAAGTACCACCTCCTGATTGATGTGGAAAGGGGAGACCACTTTTGGAAGAAATTTTGGGTGAGTCCGTAGGACTACCCTATTTTTGTAGAACCGAGTGTAAGGGGGATCAGACACGAGGGCCTGCAATTCACTTACGCGTCTAGCGGAAGTGAGGGCTACCAAGAACAATGTTTTCCAAGAAAGAAAACGGAGAGAACAGGTAGCCATAGGTTCAAAAGGCGGACAGGTGATCCGCTGTAAAACCACATTCAGATCCCAGTCAGGCGCTGGCGGGCGCAGAGGTGGCTTAAGTAGAAGGAGACCTCGGAGAAACCTCGCTACGAGAGGGTCGCTGGAAAGAGGTCTGCCGTCCACCGGCACATGATGTGCTGAAAGAGCACTGAGGTGAACTTTGACGGAGTTGGACTTAAGTCCCAGATCAGAGAGGTATAGCAAGTACTGCAAGATCACCGACACCGAGCAGGAGAAGGGATCCTGAGACTGTTGGGTACACCAAACGGAAAAGCGACGCCATTTAAGGGCGTAGCATTTGCGGGTAGAAGGTCGCCGAGAAGCTAGGACGACCTCTTCCAACTCTGCCGGCAGGAGAAGGGGAGCAAGGACTACCCTCTCAGCAGCCAGGCCATTAGATTGAGAGATCTGAGGTTGGGGTGGAGCAGAGACCCCTGGTCCTGAGTGAGGAGATCCGGTTGAAACCCCAGAGGGAACGGATCCTCTACCGCTAATTGCAGCAGGAGTGGAAACCACGGCTGTCTGGGCCAGCGAGGGGCCACCAGGATCATGGAAGCTTTGTCTCGGAGAACCTTGAAAAGAGTTCGAGAGACTAGCGGGATGGGAGGAAAAGCATACAGGAGGCTCTCCGACCATGAGAGTAGAAAAGCGTCTGCCGCAACTCGAAGGGGATGTGGCTGACGAGAGCAGAAGCGAGGTAGTTGCCGGTTGAGAGGACTGGCAAAGAGATCCATCGTGGGGAGGCCCCACTTTAGAAAGAGCTTCTGAACTACCAAGGGATCCAGGCGCCACTCGTGCGGCTGGAGGATCCTGCTGAGTTTGTCCGCCAGGCAATTTTCTTGGCCTGGGAGATAAACTGCCTTGAGAAGAACGCCGTGGCTGACGGCCCAAGAGCAGAGCTTCTGTGCTTCCCGACAGAGAAGGAAGGAGCCCGTGCCCCCCTGCTTGTTCACGTAGAACATGGCAACTTGATTGTCCGTCTGGACAAGGACGGACTGGTGAGAGGTCAGGTGGGAGAAAGCCTTGAGAGCCAGGGGGATCGCTCTGAGCTCCAGGAAGTTGATCTGCTGAGCAGACTCCCACGTGGTCCAGAGGCCCTGAGTACGTGCCCCTTGGCAATGTGCTCCCCAACCCAGGAGGGACGCATCTGTCGTCAGTACCTGGGCCGGCTGAGGTGATTGAAAAGGCATGCCGAGTACCAGGTTCGGCCGGTGAAGCCATCACTGGAGAGACGAGGCCAGCGGCTTGGAGACGCGCACTAGGTCTGCTAGGAAGCCTGTGGCTTGTTGCCACTGCTTGCGAAGACACCATTGAGCAGGCCGCATATTCAGGCGGGCATTGGGGGTCACATGGACGGTGGAAGCCATATGGCCGAGCAGTCTCAGGAAGCGCCTGGCGGAGACCAGGGGCTGGCTGCGAAAACGGTCGGCTAGGTCCATGAGCCGTTGAGCCCTGTCGAGAGGCAGGAAAGCTCGTGCCTGAGGAGTCTGCAGTCTTGCGCCGATGAACTCGAGATCCTGTGAGGGGAGCAAAGTGGACTTTGCGAAGTTTATGACAAAGCCCAAGTACTGCAGAAGAGTCACCGTGCGGTGTGTGGCGCTGGTGACCTCCGGAGCGGACGCTGCTCTGATGAGCCAGTCGTCGAGGTACGGAAAGACATAGAGGCCGTGAAGCCGGAGATGGGCCGCCACCACCGCGAGACATTTTGTGAAGACTCGTGGTGCGGAGGACAGGCCAAAGGGCAGTACTCTGTACTGGTAATGATTTCCTGCCACCACAAACCTTAGGTATTGGCGGTGGCTTGGGTGGATGAGGATGTGCGTGTAGGCATCCTTTAGATCCAAGGAGCATAGCCAATCTCCCTGCTGGAGGAAGGGCAGAAGGATTCCAAGGGTAAGCATTTTGAACTTTTCCCGCACGAGGAACCTGTTGAGGTTGCGCAAGTCCAGGATGGGTCTGAGGCCTCCTGTCCGTTTTGGTACTAGAAAATACCTGGAATAAAAGCCTTGACCTCTCAGGTGGTGGGGCACCGGTTCCACCGCCTGTTCCTGTAGAAGACTTGCTAACTCCTGAAGGAGTAAGTCCCTGTGCAGAGGGGGTCGTGGAGGTTCTCCCGGGAAATAGGAGGGAGGGACCTGGTGGAAGTGGAGAAGATAGCCTTCTCTTACGACTTGAAGCACCCAGGCATCTGAAGTGATGTTGGACCACCTGTGGGCGAAGTGAACCAGCCGGCCTCCGGTGCTGGAGAGAGCCAGCGGAGGGGGAGAGGCTATGCTGAAGGAGTCAAAAGCCTCCACCCTGCTGAGCAGGGGCTGGTGGTGCAGGCTTGGGGGCTTGCTGCCTACGGGACCCGTTACCCCGTCCCTTGGCCTGCTGACCCTGTTGGGGAGCTGGAGGGGCCTGATATTGGGGGTAGTGTTTATAGGCAGCCGCCTTCCTCGGGTAAAAGGACTTCTTTCCCGAGCCCTTCTTTTTCTGGGAAGGGGCGGAGGTCTTCCTAGAAAGCCTAGTCCTGGTGAGAGTCTCTGTCTCTAGTTGTGCAGCCTTCTCGTCCATAGGTTTGCCAAAGAGGTTTTCACCTCGGCAGGGGACATCGACCAACTTGTCCTGCACCCAGGGCTCAAGGTCAGACGACTGAAGCCAAGCCTGTCGGCGGGCACCGATGCCGGCTGCGGCCACTCGAGCCGATGCTTCAAAGCCATCATAGGCTGCTCGGGATATGAACTTTGAGCATTCCCGAATGCCAGTGGACAAGGCTAGGAACCTCCGCAAAGGTTCCTCGGACAACCCAGCGGAGAATCCGGCTAACTCTTTAGCCAGGTCTCGGAGATACATGCCCATGTATAGCTGGTAGGTCTGGACACGACACGCAAGCATAGAGCCCTGGAAACACTTCTTACCAAGGCCATCCAGGTTACGGGCCTCCCTGCCAGGAGGCACCGAGGAGTGCATCTTCTGGCTCTTAAGACGATGCATGGCCGATTCCACTACCATGGAATGGTGTGGTAGCTGTGCTTTTTGGAAGCCAGGGCTCTTGCGGACTCGATAGATAGAATCGACCCGCTTGCTTAGGACCGGCGAGGAGGCCGGACTCTCCCACATGCGGAAGAGTAGTCGTTCCAGCATGGGAGGAACCGGTACAGTAAAGTGTTCCCTGGCGGGAGAGTCATACTGGAGGGCGTCGAGCTCTTCGGCTCGAGGCTCCTCCTCGGGATCCGCAGGGAAGGCCAAAGCCTTGGCCATATCCCTGACGAAGTCCGAGAACCGGGCATCCTCCGGAGGGGACTGCTTCCGAGGTTCGGACTCAGGCGAGTCCGAGGGGACACACCGAGTCCGGAAAGAATCAGGCGACTCTTCCTCTTCAGACTCCCAGACCGACTCCGACGAGGACTCGGTGGGGTCGGCCCGGGCAGGGCGCGGCGCCTGCCGCCCCGACGCCGAGGGAGTCGGCGTCGGCGACCTCGGTCCCGAACGGGAGGCCGAGGGTGACCTCGACCGAGGATCGACTCGAGTTCTCATCGACTCGAGGATCGGCTCGGTCTCCGGGGTCGACTTGGACGTCGACGTCCCGGCGGTCGGGGCAGCGGCGCCAGCGAGGCCAGCGAGCAGTGCCCGCTGCTGGTCCATGAAGGCAGAAAGTCTGCTCTCCAAGGCCGTCAACCTGAGTCCGAGCTCAGGTGACCCAGCAGCCCCCGACTCGGGCCCCGACGGCGTCGGGCCCGACGTCGGCTGTCGCGGAGGCGAGTCCAGAAGGACCACAGGACTTACCCGAGCAGGCATCTCCGACTCCAGGCGAGGTCGCTTCGTGAGGTGTTCCTTCTCCAAGGACCCGGGGCGGCTGTCGGGGCTATGCGACCTGGCCCTCGCGGAACCAGGAGCGTCCACCGACGCCGCCCTCACGGGTTTCACCTTCCGACGATGGTCCCCGGAGGGAGAACCCCGGTCGGAGGAACTCCGGCGACGGTCCGAGCTGGAGCCTTTGGACGCGGAGGCCTCCGACGAGGTCCGGGTATGGCTGGGGTCAGCGAAGATTCTATCACGCTGATGCCGCCGACTTCTCAACGCTTTTGAGGACATTTTGCCGCAGGGCCCACAGATCAGTTCCTCATGATCCGGGCCCAGGCAGCGGAGGCAAAAGTCGTGTGTGTCAGTTAGTGACATATTTCGGTCACACTGACCACACCGCTTAAACCCACTGGCAGCCATCGGGGGAAAAAGGGCCCCTGCGAGGTCAAAGGACCGGGCTGCCAGGGAAAAATCGAAAACGAAAGCTGACAAAGTCAGAAAAACCGAAAAAAAGTAAGAGGACTCGTGACCGGCGTCGCGAGTCCGGGCGGGAAAAAGACCGGCGTCGAACCGAAGGAAAAAGAATAAAATAATGAAGAAATATCGACTTTTTCGCGGGGACAAGACGGGGACGTCTGTAGGGCTCCGCGGAAAAAAGAAGACTGGCTAAGATGGCACCCTTGGGCGGGAAGACGACCGCACATGCGCGCTGCAATTCCCAAAGGCTTTCTTTGAAAGCTGGGGAAAATTGCTCCGCGAGGGCTCCGTCGGCGCCGACGTCACCCATATGTGAGGACTGACTTCCTGCTTGGTCCTGGAGAACAAACGTTTCTGTGCAGTTTACAATCGTAAATTAAAAGCTGCAGAAAAATAGAAAAGAACGCCATTTAAAATGTAGAGTAGGACAGAAAAAATAAAAGCTAAAGAAAACAGGTAACATGTGCATCAACGAGGAGGAGGGGAAAGGGGTGAGGAGGGAGGGGGAAGGTCGAACGCAAGACAGAAGAGGTGGGTTTTTAATTTAGCCTTGAAGGACTTAAATGAAGGTTCTAGGCGGAGGGTGGAGGGGAGTGAGTTCCAGAGTCTTGGGCCAAGAAATAAGAAAGCAGATGAGCGGGTAGATTCCAAGTGAGCTTGTGAGGGGGAGGGGAGGGACATACGATTAACATGAATAGACCGAAGTGAACGGTGAGGGGTGTGAAGATGGACCTGGTCAGCAAGGTAGAGGGAAGTGCCTGTGTGGATTGACCTGTGAACAAAGATAAGGAACTTATACTGGATACGAAAGGAAATAGGGAGCCAGTGTAGATGAAGAAGAAGGGGAGTGACATGATCAAAGCGGGAGGCGTGAGTTAAGATACGAACAGCGGTATTTTACTCTTCTACCATCTAATGGAGCAACTTACTCCCTCACAGGTTTTCTGCTTTGAATGTATCTGAAAAAGGTTTTATTATGAGTTTTTGATTCCATGGCAAGCTTCTTTTCAAATTCTCTCTTTGCCTGCCCAATCACTGCTTGGTATTTAACTTGCCAATGCTTATCCTGTTTCCTTTACACATCCTTTGTCCATTTTTTAAAGATTTTGTTTGGCTATAAATAGCTGCTCTCACCTCATCTTTAAACCATGCCAGCAGTCATTTGGCCTTCCTTATACCTTTTTTAAAGAGTGGAAAACATCAGATCTGGGCTTCCAAGATGGTATTTTTAAACAATATATAAATAAAACAAGGGAGAAGCAAACCCTACTGTAAACACAATCAACAAACCCAAAAAATCAGAAGAGGAACACACAAGGTCAATAAATATACAAGTATATAATAATAAAATAATAAATAATAAGAAACAATAAATAAAAGAAAAAATATTGAAATTACAAAAATGAATTGGCTGATACAACTTATTTTTATGTCACAAACAGAAACATTTAAAACAATGGGGGATATATTAAAAGGGATTTATGCAGATAGCAGACCTGCTAACCGCGTATATCCTGTTCACTGGAACTATGCCGGTCAGTGCCACTGAAACCCCCCCCCCTAGATGCTCTAAATGCCGGTTAATGGTGATATTCAGCTGCTAACCAGTTAGCTAAACCGCCTAAAGTTAGAACAGCCTTTCACCTGTCCTAACTTTAGGTGGTTTGCAATCCAATTAACGGCAAAATATCTAAAACTAACCAGACTGCAATAGAGCAATCCGGGTAAACCAGATATTCAGTGCTGATCATCAAATCTGGCCTGGCCTGAATATCTGGGTTTATTTTAAAGCGGTGATGATCAGCTGCTTTAACAGCACTCGTTGCCGCTGCTGAAAATGTCTCCCCAATTAAAATCATCAAATAATGGTTAGTCATTTATTAATTTATTTTATTTATTTATTTAACTAGTTTTTATATACTGTGATAAGGAAGCTTATCATAGCTCAGGAAGGAGCTATAGTAGAGGTGAAGTGACTCTGAACAAGCAACCTGTCAGTTCTGGTAGAAATAAGAAAACAGAATTTTTCCATAAAAGACTACCAGTCCCAGAATGCACCAGGTTTCCAACAGCCATTAGAGGAGCTGAAGTGGGGAAACGTGTGTTCAATCAGGAGGGCTATGAGGTAATCCCCAAGCACTCATCTCCAAGGGCAGGGCCTGATTCAGCACAGCTGCACTGTGCTAGGGTGGAGCACTCATCTAAGCAGAATAAAGGTAGAGTTTATTCTACAGAGAATCAGCTTGGACATCTTCAGTATCTTGGGGATCTTCAGTCTCTTGAGGATCATCATCAGCAGAAGCCAGAGCGGACGGACAGAGAGAGCAAGAAACCCTTTGGAAGAAAGAAGAGAAAAGCATTTGGGAGGTCTAAAGGAGTCCATAGCAGTATGTATACTGGGAGGCATTCCAAAGGCAAGCATACACCATTGGACTGGAGAAAGCCAGAGGAGTGGAGCTGCAAAGCCAGGAATCTCCAGACGGTACCTGTGAGGGAGACGGCTGCACTTGGAAGGGACCCTAAGACCCATGCCAGAAGGTATGTGAAGAGAGATCCAGTGTCCAGGGATCTGGATTGGAAGGCTGGACATAAAAACTGGACTACATACTGGCCAGGCTATTTAGAGAGGAACTCTAACAGCAATGGAAGCTCAGGTATGAACACTGATCTATGCTCTAGCTATACCCTTGAAAGACAGCAGGGAGACAAGTATTGTCCTGAGAGTGCTCCATTGAGAAATTCCTCTGTGCCAATCCATGATATTGAACCCATGATTGTTGAAGAAGGGGGAGAGGTTGTAGATGAAGGCTGTATATACATGGATTGCTCTCTGTCTAAACTCCTGTGGTAATTTTCTGTTACAAAATACAACAACCATCACAAAGAAATACAAACTTGTTCTTTAATCTACTCAGAAAAGCTCCTGAGTAGGATTTGAGCCACGCAGTAGAAAGTAAGCCAGCTAAGGGGTTTCAGCTGGGTAACTGCTAGCAATTGAGCCTTACCTAATTGGCTGTGAGCTCTGAGGGAACACTTCTGAGTCTGTGTGTGAAGATATAAGAAGTTAACCTGAAAAGAACAGTTTTTCCCTACTTTGTGGGTTTTGTTTGTTGATTGAAGCACTGCTAAGAAAATATTAGCTAGAGCCTACAGAAAAGACCAGTTTGTTACCAACCAGGTCTTTATTCTTTGATTTGATTGTCTGACAAGTTCAACTGTTGTTTTCCTGATTTTGTTTTTCTAAGTATAACACTGAAAGCAAGTATCCTGTTTTATGCGCTACCAAGTATATCTGTGTTGGGAGAAATAACCCCATAAATAAATATCTTATTGGCTTTACACTCAAGCACAACTAATTTATTGTGAACGGATGAGTCTGGTATGAATGGACTACATTTCCCACAATCCCTTGCAAGTCATATGAATATTTGCCTTTGCCAAGACTGTGGACATTCTCACCCAGCGCCCCCGTTGACAATACCGCCTTATCCTTCAATCAAAGCGGTTTACAAAGAAACCTTAAACTGAGTACATTGAATGAGAAAATATGGGAGGGGTTGGCATGCAGGGCAGTAAACAAGACAGAACTTATTTACAATTTAAACTCACTTATTTACAGTTTAGTCAATGCATTGGATTATGTGTACCATAGGGGACTAGGTTGGACTGTATCTACTAAGCTAAGTAAGATTTCCGAAGTGATCAATGAACAGGAGGGTCTTGAGCCTTGCATATCCTCCGGGTAGTCATCAATAACATAGACCAAATACTAATATAAAAAGATAAATGCTCATATATGTAACTCATTAATAAATACCCCTTTGTCACGATCACATGCCCAACATGTTTTGGCTTGTGCCTGCCTCAGGGGACTTGATTATAAAGAAGTTGAACAGGGCAGCCTAAAATAAAGCACAACTGAAAGAGTAAGCCAGGTAAAAAAAAGGTCTAAGGAAGGAAAAAAGAAGGAAGGGAAGGGATGGAGAACCAAAAATTAAAAATAATCATCCAGAGAATAAAAAGCTAATTAAAAACTGACCACAAGAAAATACTAAGGAAATATAGCTTACCTCCTGTGGGGTGCCCCGGTAGGCACTGACTGAAAATGCTCTCAAATGCATTAAGGGATAAAAAATTCATAAAAGATAAATTATAAAATAATATGCAATAGTGATAGAAATAATTTAAAAGTGATAAACATCTGAGATGCCAGACCAAGCCAAGCCACCCATCTGGGCAGCAGTAGAATGGGACAGTGTTGGTGGCGGAGGATCACATTTCTGTGACAACGGCAACAACACTAGAATTACCTGCGCGGAAGAAAGGCCTGGCATCTACTTCCGTATCTTGTCACGAAAACCCAGTGGATAGTCACAAAAAAACAAATTGCACTATAGTGCTGAAAGATGAGACCCCCAGGTCGTAAGGCACTCAACTGGCTAATGGGGAGGAGCTGAAGACTTTTCAGAATAAAGCCAGCATTTATGATGTGGTTGGATCAAAGCCCTTGGGGATGTCTGACTGCTGATGTAACTGTCAGAAGCTGCAAAGATGTCTTACATATTGGGAAATGGAATGTATGAAACATGAACCAAGGGAAGTTGGAGGTGGTCAAGAATGAAATGGAATGTGTACAACTCGATCTGTTGGGTGTCAGTGAACTGAAATGGACTGGCATCGGGCACTTTGCATCAGATGATTACATGGTCTACTGCGCTGGAAATGAAAGACAAAGAAGAAATGGTGCTGCATTTATAAGAAGAAAACTGCAAGAATTGTAATGAAATACAATGCAATCAGTGAACGCTTAATTTCTGTTCGTCTACGAGGAATGTCCATCAACACAACTATAACTTAGGTATATGCCCCAACAACAGCTGCAGAAGAGGATGAGGTTCATGAGTTCTATGAACAAGCTGAAATTGACAGAACATGCACAGGATATTCTGATAGTCATGGGTGACTGGAACGCAAAAGTTGGAACAAAGAAGAAGACAAAGTGGTTGAAAAATATGGACGGCAACAGAAATGAAGCTGGAGAAAGACTGATAGAATTCTGCAAGACCAACAATCTATTCATCTCAAACACCTTCTTCCAGCAACACAAATGGCATCTGTACATATGAACTTCACCCAATGGATTGTAAAAAAATCTGATTGACTACATCTGTGGAAGTCAACAATGGAAAAGCTCTAGAATGTCCACAAAGACAAAACCTGGGGCTGACTGTGGTACAGATCACCAACTACTAGTATGCAAACTCAAGCTAAAGTTGAAAAACAGCAAGCCACTCATGTATGTAGCAAAATATGACCTTGAGAATATACCACCAGAATATAAAGACTGCCTGCAAAATCGATTTGCTGCTTTAAATACAAATGATAGAGCTCCAGAAGAGTTATGGGATGACATCAAGAAGGCTGTGTTGGAAGAAAGTGAGAAGTCTCTACAAAAGGTGAAAAAGCAAAAACAGCCAAAATGGATGACCAAAGAAACTCTAAAAAAATTGCCCAGGAACGCAAAGAAGCTAAAGCCAGAGGAGAAAGAGAGGCAATTGCACAACTCAACAGAGATTTCCAGCGTGCAGCAAGACGAGAAAAGAAGTACTACATTGACACATGCAAGGAAATAGAATCAGAAACTATGAGAGGAAGAACAAAATCAGCTTTCCTAAAGCTACGAGAATTGAAGAAAAAATTCCAGCCTTGAATTGGAATGCTACATGATGCTTAAGGATTCATGTTGAATAAGGCTGAGAAGATCAAGAAAAGATGGAAAGAATACACAGAGTCATTATACGATAAAGATCAATTGGACCAACAGCCGTTTCAACCTGTACCTTATGGTCAGGAACCATTGGTGATAAAAAAAGAAGCAGCAGCATTGAAAGCCTTATCAAAGAACAAAGCACCGGGCATTGATGGCATTCCCATTGACATATTACAGCAATCGGATGCAGCTGTTACCATATTTACAAGGCTCTGCCAGGAAATCTGGAAGACATCATCATGGCAAACTGACTGGAAAAGATCAGTGTTTATACCAATACTAAAGAAAGTTGATCCAATTGACTGTGGAAATTATCGCACAATCGCTCTGATGCCACATGCTAGTAAAATTATACTGAAGATTATTCAGCAGAGACTACAATCATACCTGGAACGAGAACTGCCTGAAGTGCAAGCAGGGTTCAAGAAAGGGTGAGGAACGAGAAACATCATCGCGGATGTGAGATGGATCCTTGAAAAAACAAAAGAATACCAAAAAGATATCTGTAGGTGTTTTATCGATTACAGCAAGGCTTTTGACTGTGTAAACCATGAGAAACTCTAGGCCACATTATGAAGTATGGGTATGCCAGAACACTTGATAGTTCTCTTGCACAACCTTTACATTGATCAAGAAGCAACAGTTCAAATGGAACAAGGAGAAACAGAATGGTTTAAAATCAGCAAAGGTGTTCAACAAGGCTGCATACCTTTCCCCTACCTGTTTAATTTGTATGCAGAACAAATCATCAGAAAAGCAGGACTGTATGAAGACAACCGAGGTGTGAAGATTGGTGGAAGACTCATCAACGATCTTCACTATGCTGACGATACATTACTGGCTGAAAGTGAAGATGATGATCCCTCAC
Source organism: Ichthyophis bannanicus (assembly GCA_033557465.1). Lineage (NCBI taxonomy): Eukaryota > Metazoa > Chordata > Amphibia > Gymnophiona > Ichthyophiidae > Ichthyophis > Ichthyophis bannanicus. The sequence goes on along the minus strand of CM066031.1, from coordinate 1,876,224,889 downwards.
TCCGCCCACAGCTGCTGAGCCGCTTAAGACTGGCATGCTCCAAAGGACTTCCTCTTTGCTAGCATCAGGGGCTATCACCATCACCTTCGTGTCCCCTGCAACCTGAAAAGCACTGCGATCTACTCCTCAACCACCGGACCAGTGACGACATCATCAAGGCTGCTCAGATCGCACGCGGCAACCCTCACTCCGCCCACAGCCGCTGAGCCGCTTAAAAGACCGGCGTGCTCTAAAGGACGTCCTCTTTGCTAGCATCAGGGGCTATCACCATCACCTTCGTGTCCCCTGCAACCTGAAAAGCACTGCAATCTGCTCCTCAACCACCGGACCAGCGACCGCATCATCAAGGCTGCTCAGATCACACGCGGCATCGCTCACTCCGCCCACAGCCACTGAGCTGCTTAAAAGACCAGCGTGCTACGGGCGCGCCCATGCCTGAGGACCCGTGCCTGAGGGCCTCGCCAGAGGGCCCTTTGACGCGGCCCTTAGGTGAGTACCTGAAAAGAGGATCACAGATACCCATCTGCCCGCCCCGAATACTAACCAAAGTCCTGAGCAAGAAGAATCCCAGCTCAACTACATTTCTGCACAATCACTGCTGGCGACTTCAAGGTGAGCTTTAAGACTCGCACGCACTTCCCAGACACTCCACATAAAGCAACAACGTTTACTATTAATTATGTTTGATTTTGATTCTTGATAATTGCTGCACTTCCTTCACCTGTTTATATCCTTACTATACTGAACCTCAAGATTATCTTGTACTATTCATGGTTACCACTACCATAACGTATCTAAAATATTGTACTTCACTGATACAACTGTAAACCTCTACGCCTCCCTACCCCTATCTTCTCATAACAGTGAAAAACTCCCTCCATCAAAATGAATCTCTACCCACTTTCTACCATGCTCATTATTACAACCTTACTCACCTGCTTATTTATTAGATCTAATGCCTAATTCTCATTTCCCTTGCAACCAGAATCAATCCCAATCCTCAGTACACATTTCATCCAGCATAAACCTTATCACAGACAACCATATAACAGAAATACACGTAGACTAATATACATTACCCCCACCCCCTCAGCCACACTCGAGACAAGAAGTGTCACCCAAACTACCTCGGAACTCTCATGTATGTATATCAACGCCATAAAAAAGAAAATCCCAATTATCATAGATTATATAAACACAGTCGGTCCAGATATAATTTTTATAACAGAAACCTGGCTCAACGACCAAGATAATGTCTTACTAAATCAACTATGTCCACCTAAATTTATTTATTTATTTATTTAGCTGTATTTATATCCCGTTTTTCACCGGGTCAAAGCGGTCAATTGGGGGATACATTTAACACGAGGGGATATGAGACACATACGCTAATACTTACAGGGAACATGGGCAATGGAGGGTTAAGTGGCTTGCCCAAGACCACAAGGAGTGCCTATAGGACTAGGAATCCCAGAACCTCCGGCCTGAGATTGCTGTCCCCAGGTGGGACTTGAATCCCCGGCCCTCCAGCCTGAAGTACCTTGTCCTAACATATTCCATACCCCTAGAACAAATAAGTGAGGTGGAGGGGTACTAATTATAATAAAAGAATCATTAGAAGCTCAACTCCTCCCCTCTGAAGCCATACCCGACACGGACAAGCTAATAATTAACAGTGGAAGCTTAGCTTTCTGCCTAATATACAGACCTCCAAACCCCAATCCAGACGGCCTGATAAATTTAATGGATGAAATAATCAATATCCACCCAAACTTAAAAATGGTTCTCATAGGGGACTTCATCCTTCCCTCAATGCATGACTCTCACTCCTCCTCATTCTCTAATGCAATGGAAGAACTAAAATATAAGCAAATTATCCATAACGCAACACACAAGAAAGGAAACACCCTTGATCTGATATTCCTGCCCCAAGAGATCTAAATGCCACATAACAACACCCCTCGGATAACACTAGTGCCCTGGTCAGACCACCATCTCATAGAATTCACCCTAGAGATCAACTAATCTCAAATCCACTCTGAACAAATTCACCCCAAAAATACTCCAAATATAAGCAGCTAAACAGAGAATCCTTCACTGGAAACCTCCTTAAATCTATAGACACCAACACAAACGATCTTGATGAATTAATAAATAATTAGAACTCCACCATCTCTAGCCTAGCGACTAATCCCCAAAGAGTTCAAAACAACTCCAAAAAGCCCTCTAAACAATGGTTCTCACTTGACTTACGTCTAATGAAAAAAGAGCTTAGAAGAATAGAACGCTCCTGGCGAGCCAAGAAAACGGCTGAGAATAGAGAGAAATACATGGATATGCTCATTAAATACCGCCTTCATATCAACCTAACTAAAAGAAACTACCACACCCAACTACTCGTGAGATCCATTAATAAACCATAAGACCTATTCAATATAGTAAAATCCCTCACAACCCAACCAAACACCCCAACTAACAGCCCTGACATATCCCCACAAACTTTAGCAGACTAAAATAAAGAGCCCATCAACTCACACCTACTCTTTTCCGAATAATTTCAAATTACCAACAGAAACCTGGAGTAACTTCCATTCACTCTACCTTGAATCCTTTAAAAGGACAATCTCAACAATGAATACTATATCTGCAGCAGACCCCTGCCCATTTAAATGGATCAAGGACACAATTAATGAAATTGCCCCTGCTATACTGACTATTGCTAACAAATCCCTAACTCAAGGCTATATGCCACATGAACTTAAGAAAGCTATAATTCGCCCAATATTAAAAAACAAAACCCTTGACAAAACTGCACCTGCCTATCTCGAGCCTCCCTTTCCTTGCCAAAATAATAGAAAAAAATGTATACCTACAAGACCACATTAACCTCCATGCTCCCCTTGATAAAAAACAATTTGGATTCAGACCACTACATAGTGTAGAAATTTTGATGCTGACTGTATCCAATAATATCATCAAGACAATAGACAACAATAACCAGGCATACATTCTAATCTTCCTTGACATAGCAGCAGCGTTTGACTCAGTCATACATTCCCTTCTGATCCAGAGACTGAAATAAATTGGCTTTGACAATACAACACTAAAATGGTTCATATCCTATCTATCTGAAAGATGTCAACAAGTCACCATAGATCACTTATCCTCTAGCACATACTCACAAACAGGACTCCCACAAGGGTCAGCACTATCAGCATTATTATTTAATATCTATATCCAACCTATATGCCAAATTATTAAACAATTCAAGGTCGATTATGCAATATATGCTGATGACATAATGTTGTTCATGCCTTTTAATATCACTTCGCCCAACTTTAACTCAATAATTTCCTGCTTCAAAGAAATTGCTACCTGGCTTAGGAACTTTGGCCTCCACATAAATTACAAAAAAAATGAAATCCTAATAATTACCAGGAATCAAAATTATAAACCCTCAAAAAGTGTTTCAGTTGATGACGTCGAACTTGAAGTTAAAGAAGAAGTTAAATATCTTGGTGTAACGCTTGACAGACACTTCACATTCCAGACCCACATCAAAAACTTAACTAAAGCAATTTACAATAAAATACGACTCCTACGACACTTAAAACCCCTACTGCAACCCTTGGATTTTAGAACTGTAATGCAAGCCTTAATCACCCCCCACATCGACTATTGCAATAATCTCCTCCACGGCCTCCCTAAAGTATCCCTTCACCCACTTATCATGGCACAACATTCTGCTGCACAAATTATAACTCCCCTCGCAATGAACACATAACACCAATCCTGTTTGACCTACATTGGCTACTGGTCCAAAGTCGAATAAAATATAAAATTCTGATGATGACATTTAAAATCATTAGGAAAATCGTTCCCACTGCTCTCTCTCACCTAGTCAAAGCTGTATCCAATGACCGACAAAGAAGAAAACAAATGAGCAATCTCCTCATTATGCCACCAGAATACTGCAACACAAAACAATGCACCAGCAATAAAGCTTTTGAATACATATCACCAGTACTCTGGAACGCATTGCCACCTATCCTTCGAAATATCACAGACCTAACCTCCTTCCGATCACATCTTAAAACACACCTCTTTACTGAGCATTTTGGTTACAACATGTCGCCAGCTGATAATAGTTCTACCCAATAACTTCCTCCCCCCCACCATTCTAACTCTACTCCACTCCCCCCACACCCCCTCAGTTCTAATCCAATAAGCAACGATGCTCTGTCATTGAAAATGTAAAAAATGTAAAACGTTATCTCAGTTGTATATGTAAACTTGTTATGTTACTGCACCAGTTTTACTGTTAACCTGTTTTATGTATATGTTGTTAAATTGTAAACCGCTATGATTACCTGAAATAGCGGTATAAAAAAAACACACAAATAAATAAATAAATAAATCTGAAACATTTGCTTCTCAAGATCAAGGAACATAGTCTTAAAATGGGCCTGCACCTTAACGTAAAGACAACAAAGATCCTAATAACTGGCAAAATCCATAAGTTCATCGTTGATGGAGAAGAAATTGAAATAATTGACAACTTTAACCTACTTGGATCAACTATCAAAAAAGAAATGACATGCAGTCAAGAAATTTCATGACGCATTGTTCTTGGCAGAATGGCTATGAAGGATCTAGACAAGATTCTCAAGAGCAGAGATGTCTCTCTCCATACAAAGATTTGACTTGTTCAAGCCATGGTATTTGCAATAACATCATATGGATGTGAAAGTTGGACAGTGAAAAAGACAGACAGGAAGAAAATCAATGCCTTTGAATTATGGTGCTGGTGCTGGTGACAAATACTGTGTATATCATGGACTGCCCAAAGAACAAACCAGTCAGTACTAGAGGAGATCAAACCTAAGCTTTCTTTAGAAGCTCAGATGACAAGACTTCGATTTTCATACTTTGGACACATCATGCGAAGAGAGAGATCGTTAGAGAAAGACATCATGCTTGGCAAGGTAGAAGGTCTACGCAAGAGAGGAAGGCTAGCAATGAAATGGATCGATACAATAACAGCAGCTATGGGTGCCACTCTATCAACAATGGCCTGACTGAAGTCTGAACATAGTTTAAGGCAACTATCCAGAGGGTCGCCATGACTCCGACTTGACAGCACTTAACAACAACAAACAAATTTGACATCAATACTTTGTCCAGACACTAGTATGTCCATGTAAAAAGAAAGACATGTATTTATCCATGGCTAAACAAAAACTAGAAAAGGGAGAAAATTACCAAATCAAACATTAGTGAAAAATAACCAAAGAGTAAAATGAATAAAAACCATAAACAAAATAAAAAAAAAATATAAAAATGGGGGAGAGGATCATTTATGTACATTAATAAAGTAGCCACCGAGTTACTCCAGCTAATACCCAACCCACATTTCCATACACAACTATGCCCTTGTACTCAAATGTAGAAGGGCAGAACCTTCCAAACCTCTTTATGGTTCAATAAGTTGTATTAATGTCCAAAATGGTACAATTAATAGCCAATATATGTTGTCTCTTATGTACATTTGCCCTATAAACCCCGTAATAAAAAAAAACAAATACAGATGCTATATATTTTCCAATTACCCCTACAAGCAAATCCCTCAACTCCCCCCATCCCTCATGCAGTGGACAAATCATCTACAGATCCATCAGCATCCATAGCAAGTAGTGTCACGGCAGAGCACCATCATTGGTTTAGCGCTAAACCTCTCAGTCTATGAGGCAGCCAAGAGGTTGTTCTTATCTTTATTTATATTATGTTACAACAATTGTTGGATGTTTACAGTTCCATGTATTTCACTAAGTTTCACTAAGTTGTTACTGTTCCATGTAAGCTAGTTCCATACTTCACTAGGTTGTTACTTTTCCATGTAAACCAACTAGATCAAGTTGTTATATGTAAACCGCTTAGATTGTAGATCATTGGTATATAAACACAATTAGATAAAATAAAAATAAAATAAATATCCTGGAAAACCCACCATTTAGGTCCATCTATGTACATTCCCTACTGCTCTATGCTTCATCATCAACAATTCAAAGAGTAGGGCACACCACTGAGCCATCGTCAGGGTGTCAGGTTTCAGCCAAGAAATCAGGATGGCCCTAGGTGCCATAAAAAGGGCCTTCCAAAGAAAAGCCCACACACCCCTTCGGCAGAGGAACAAAGCAGAAAAAAATAACATTTCCACCCGCCAAAGAACGGGACCCCCCCAAGAAGTCCCCCCAAAAATGCAGAGACTGCTTCCAAAGGATTCCACTCTGGGACATAGTCAGAACATATGGTCTAAATGGGTCAAGGCAGCTGCACATCTAAGATAGCTCCAGCAAATCTGGCCTGTAATGCTCTCTGTAGAGAAATATATATATATATTTTTTTTTCTTTTTAAGTGCTGTCAAGTCAATGCTGACTCCTGCAACCCAGCAGCCCCTGGGTTTTCTTGGCAAGGTATGACTGGAAGTAGATTGCCAAGCTTTTTCTTCCGAGGCAATGGAGAGTAAAGTGACAAGGTCACAAGGAGTGCCAGTGGGTATTGAACCCAGATTTCTTGGGTGCTAGGTTGTTGCTCTAACCACTAGGCTGCTACTCCATTCGTGGAGAAATATTTGGCTCACAAGATAAACTTATACTGTAACTCCTGGTGGGCAACATTCAGAGATCTTCTTTACCTTTTGCAAACACACCACCAATAAACCCGAAGACACAATAGAGCCCAACTCCAGACTCTAGAGCACCACTAGGTGCTCAAATTGCATTCCACACACCAGACCTGCCAGAGCATTATGAAACACAGCCAGCCTAACACGCACACCAGCCAGCAAAGCCAAACAGGCCTCAATCCATTCCTGCTGCTGCATCAGTACAGACGCTAAACGAAGCAAAGCCACATAGTGTTGAACCTGTAAATAGGAAAAATCCTTATTAGGCAGATCAAAAACCAAGATCAGATCATGACATGTATGAAGACGTCCCTCTTCGTCAAACAGATCTAGCAGGTACTCTAAACCTTGTGCACGCCATCGCCGAAAAACCTCACATTCTTGCCCCATTCTGAAATTTGGATTATCACAAATGTCCAGCAAAGGCGTACAAGTGGGGTCCAACTGTAGTCACCCACAGACCTTTCACCACACTTGCCGCATATACTGAGCAACTGACTCCGAGAGCACACACTCAAAGCTTCTACCCGAGCATGCAAGACAAAGGTGCCCTTACCTGAGCCCACCAAGAACATTTCTGCTGTATAGGGAGAGCAAAACGAGGACCGCTCTAACCAATCATGGATGTGCCTTAACCACAGAGGCCAAATTATACTGAAACAAATTTGGCAGATTGATATCACCAACACATCTAGGAGCCATCCGCATCTCCAAGGCAATATGTGACCTCCACCCTCTCCACAAAATTTCCCTGAGGCCACATGGACCAGCCAAAGGTCTTGCCCCTTCAATAGTATTAGGCGCAGCTGGAGGACATAAAGCCATTTTGGGAAGATAACCACACGGTATAAAAAGGCCCGACTCCACAAGGACAGAAGCCATAGCTCCCAACTTCACAATCACTCTAACGTAGAATGCAGCAACAGTTCCACATTTAAGGCGTAAAACGTCTGGAGATCCAATGGAACATAGACTCCCAAATAACGCAATGCAGAACTCACTACCCACAATGGAAAGTTGGGACCCCACTCCTTCACAATATCACAATACAGGGACATTATCTCAGATTTGTTGAGATTCAAGCTTTAGCCCAGACAAAGTTCCAAAGACCGAGAACAAATCTAACACACTCTGCAAAGACTCTAGGGGTCATGCGACCAGCAGAAAAATATCATCAGCAAAATCCAGACATTTAAGTTCTAGGCTCCCCACCCCTACACCTCGAACACACTCAGAGATCTTTAGAGAGTGCAAATGCAGCTCCAGAAAAAGCAAAATAAGCAGTGGCGAAAGGGGGCAACCCTGACGTGCCTCTCAAGACAGAGGGAAACATGCGGAAACAGCTCCATTTACTAGCACGAGGCCAGCATATAAGGCCTAAAGTGCCTTAAGGAAAAATCCCCACAGGCCAAAGTGTTGCAAAACAGGAAACAGGAAAGCCCACTCCACCCTTTCAAAAGCCTTTTCGGCATCAAAACTGACTAGAAGAGCTGGGGGTCTCCTCCTCCCGCACACTTAACATTGCTGCTAAAAGTTTACAAACATTTACTACTGCCTGAGGGCCCTTGACAAAACAGACTTGTTCCTCCCCCACCAACTTAGGCACACAGCACACCAAAAGGTCAGCCAATAGCACAGCAAACGGTTGGCCAATATCTTGGCCATCACTTTCAGGTCTTCATTCTAAAGTGAGATGGGATGATATGCCCACAGGAACATAAGATCCCCTCCCTCCTTTAAAATGAGTGTTATGAGTGCCTGGTTCAAAACAGATGGCAACTCCCCCTATGAACTGCTGCATCATAATAGGCCCCCAGAGGTCCCGCAATTCCATCTGCAAAAGCCTACAAAATGCCCCACTAAAGCCATCTAATCTTGGCACCTCATATAAGGGCAATGTGCGCAGAACCTTTTGGATCTCAACTGCTGTAAAAGGCACACAAAGCTTTTCCACCTCCGTCTCTGTCAGCGATGGAAGTCCCAGTCCTTCCAAGAATCTAGCCACTTAGGAGGAATCAACAGAACTCTCAGATGAGTGCAGCTACGCATAAAAGGCATGAAATACCTCCATCATCTCCCCAGCATCAGAAACCACATGATCCTCCAGTGTGGGCACCGCTGCCATCATTCAAGGCCCACAAGTAGGCTTAAGCAGGGGGGCCATCAAATGGCCAGGACGATTACTGAATTTATGAAGCCAAAACCTTTGGAAAACCAAAGACTTCCAAGTACTCTCAAACAGCAAAATCATTCAATACCCACTGTGTAGCCACAAAGGTATTCTAGACAGCGCTATTGGGATTGGAAGCAAGTCTCCATTTTTGTCAGCCCAATTGCGCCTCCAAATCAAAAATGGCCACAGTCATGTTTCTTCCAAAGTGAGACATATGCTATAATCTCACCACACAACACTGTCTTGGCTGTGTCCCAAAACAAAATGGGGGTTTCCACATGTTGATGGTTATATTCATAGAAACACAGAAACACGATGACAGAAAAAGACCATATGGCCTATCTATTCTGTCCTTCCATATCAACAACTACAACAGTCCACTTTTTACCTTTAGAGATCTTCTGTGTTGGTCCCATGCTTTTTTGAATTCAGTTACTGTCCTCATCTCTACCACCTCCACTGGGAGACTATTCCATGGATCCACTACTCTTTCCGTAAAGAAATATTTCCGCATATCACTCCTGAATCTATCTCCCTTCACCCTCATCCCATGTCCCCTCGTAGCAGAACTTGCTTTCAATTGAAAGAGGCTCTCTCCCTGAACATTTATGCCACGGAGGTATTTAAACATCTCAATCATATCACCTCTATCCTGCCTTTCCTCTAAGGTGTACATATTAAGATCCTTAAGTCTGTCCTCATATGCCTTATAATGAAGCCCACTAATCATTTTAGTAGCCACCCTCTGCACCTACTCCATCCTGTTCACATCCTTTTGAAGGTGCTGTCTCCAGAATTGCACACTATACTCCAAATGAGGTCGCACCAAAGACTTATACAGAGGCATTATCACCTCCTTTTTTCTGCTAGCCACTCCTCTCCATATGCACCCAAGCATCCTTCTAGCTTTTGCCGTCGCCTTTTCTACCTATTTAGCTACTTTAAGATCATCAGACACAACCACGCCTAGGTCCTGCTCTTCTTTAGTGGACAAAAGTACTTCACCTCCTATACTGTATTGCTCCCTTGAATTGCTGCAGCCCAAATGCATGACCTTACATTTTTTAACATTAAATCCCAGCTGCCAAATTCTAGACCATTCTTCAAGCTTAGCTAGATCTCTCCTCATGTTATCTACACCTACCTGGGTGTCTACTCTATTGCAGATTTTGGTATCATCTGCAAAGAGGCAAACCTTACCCGACAGCCCTTCCGCTATATCACTAACAAAGATGTTAAAAAGAATCGGACCAAGGACAGATCCCTGGGGCACACCACTGGTAACATCCTTCTCCTCAGAGTGAGCTCCATTTACTTGTACTCTTTGTCGCCTCCCACCCAACCAACCGAACCTCCCACCCAACCAATATTCACAGAACTCCTTCCACTTTGCCTGCAGAAACTTGAGAAAAGAAACATCAGAATACACATAAGTGGAGGGAGACTAGTGCTTGGAGTGCTTACAGGGACTACCCGGAATACGCGCTGTGAGCTTGTTAGTGACAGGCAGTTGGCTGAAGCACTGCCTTTCTGCCATCCGGACTGTCAATGCCGCGTCCCTCTACGCCATCTGGGGGGTCTTTAAAGCATGGCCCTGCTTCATGGGACATGGCTGCGTCCAAAGCGGTGTGTCCAAAGGGACAAGCCCTGCCCCTTTGGCACCTCTTTGGAATAATGAGGAGCAACGAGGAGTTGCCAACTACAGAATGGGCAAACAGAAAAAGAAGGCTTCCAATGTAACTACTACGAATCCTTCTAAAATTGTGAAGGCATTTGGTCCTATGGGTAAGCACGTTATGGTCTCCACTGATCCTTGATCTCCCGAGGGAGAGGAAGGATATGGTTGAGCAATTGAGAGGATGAGACTACTGAGACAGATGTAGTCTCTCGAGGGGTCACATGTGTACACTGGCCCAAGAGTTTAGGTCCAGGGCTGATGCCATGTACCCTAGGAGTTGGAAGTAGTGCCAGGCCTGGGGGAACTCTCTGAACTGGCTTTGCAGCTTAAGTAACCTCACACATTAGGGACACCCAACCCAGGAGAGTGTTGAACTTAACCCTGAGATACTCCAAATCCTGGGAAGGAACAAGGCTGCTCTTGGGATAGTGATCACCAATACCAGTCTCCTAACCAACAAATCATCAGGGTTGTATTGTCCCTGGATCCCTTGCTTGTGCGAGACCTCTGCCATCGCCATCATGACCTTCAAGATGATCCAAGAAGCAGCAACCAGACCAAAAGGAAGGGCCCGGAACTGGAAATGGCGACCCAGGATGCAGAAGCAAAGAAATTGTTAGTGTTGCGAACTGGATTGGAATGTGGAAGAATGCCTCAGCTGGACTAACGCAATGACTGACTTTATGGTCTCCATGTGAAAATGAGGAACCTGTAGTTTGGCACCGACCACCTTTGGGTCCAGAATAGGCTGGAAGAAACCATCCTTCTTGGGTGCCTAAAGTACCGGTAGATGAAATAACGCCCCTGGCACTGATCTGCAGAGGGCATGGGCATAATAGCCTGAAACTGCAGGAGGTGCTAAAGAGTTTTCTTGATCACTGCTCACTTGAACAGAGAGCTAGAAGGAGACCCCACAAAAGCATCCCATAGAAGCTTTGTAAACTCCAGAATGTAACCCTGACTGAGGTGATATGGGTCCACCCCAACAGAAACACCACAGCTACCCCTCAACCAGCTGTACTCAGAAAGGACCCAGTGGATCACACTGATTAATGGTTCCAGAGATTGTCACAGCCAAGATCAGAGAGTGCTGCAAGTTCCGAAAGGGCAGACCCTTCTTCTTGGACAGCTCCTAAGCAGAGTACATCTTACCCTACTACTACTACTATTGAGCATTTGTATAGCGCTATAAGATGTACCCAGACTCCTAGCTGTCCAAGGGCATCTCCATGCTCCATGCAGGGTCCTATAAGAGGCACTCCTAGCAACTCTGGGCCTGCCTTCCAGGAGCCTTTGAGGGCAAGCCTCTCCAAGGTCTTTCACCCACTTCTCCAGATCCTCCCCAAAAAGCAACCTGCCCTTAAAGGGGAGTATGCTCAGCTGTAACTTGAAGGCAGCATCTGCTGACCAATTGCAAAAACCAGTTACTACCACTGCTGCTGTGGACTTGGAGGAGATCCTGATTAAGTCATATAGGGCATCTGTCACATAAGCGGCTGGACCCAACACAAGAGGACTCAGGCTACCAAATCTGCACACAACACCACTGAAGAGCTGAAGGCAGAGATGAGGGATGGTCATGCGTTTTGTTACCACTATGATGTGGTCATCCATCTGAGGGAGCTCAAAGGTAGATCCAACTCGCCCTGGAGAAGAGAGAACAGCTAATAAAGGACCTTAGGGCCCCTAAGTCCCCAACTGAGGGTCTCACACTTGGAGACTACAAATTGCAGTACAGATTCAGGAAGAAACAAAGCTAGCTATATTTCAAATTAGGGTCCAATTACAAAGCTTGTAAAAGAGCAGGCTCAACAATATTCAAAGTTGCTATGGCATCCTGAATTAGACAGGAAGGTCCCCTTTATGGGATAAGCAGGTCATGAAGGATCCTTGCCATTGAGTATGGGAGTCATCCTTACCTCCTCGGACTCACACTCTAGGGAAAAAAAGGATTCCTCATCCATATCCCAGACAACCCCTGTAGGGGATAAGACTGGGTTTCCAGAGGAATGAAGATCTGGGCCAAGCCTCCCCAGTAGGGCACCTCCAGAAACCCAGTATAATCAAAGCAGTTTACATATAACAAGTCAGGAACAGTTACATCATAACATGCTTTAACAGTTAACTTTGGGAAAACGTAGAGTGCAAGTTAGTAGGTATGTAACAGCCTACTACAGTAATACAGTGTAACAGGTGGATACATGGGATAAAAGTGTATGTACATGTTGGGTTATTTACCGAAATAGAAGTATTTACAGTGCTGTACTATATTACATCTTGTGGGTATAACAATTGGAATTTACAGGCTGATATCAGCAGTGCTGGTATACCAGGGTTCTGGTTTGGATGGAGGATATTATGTGGGAAAAAGGTCTTTGATTGGTTGGGATGTACCAAAGTGTTCCATAAAAAGGTGTGTTTTTAGGTCTTTTCTGAAGGTCAACGGTAGGAAACTAAAGGTCCTATTGGATGTCGCCCTAGTGAATTTTCGAAAGGAAGTGGGTACAAGTAGTGTGTTTTGGCTATGCTCCCTTCTGGGCCTGTCATTTGAGGGGTAGTTTATGAGTTCAGTTAAATATGATGGAGCTATTTCCCTTATTAGTTTGAACGTGGTCATAAGTATGTTATACTTGATCCTGCTATGTATGGGCAACCAGTGTAACTTGAGTAAGATTGGCGTAATATTTTCTGATGAGTTTGTCTTGACAACCATCCTACAAAATATTATATGGTCACCTTTCAGAGCTAGATATACTACAAAGTAACTATAGGTGTTTTCAGCTCTATTACTTTAACTTAGAGATTGTGACTTTTCTCATAGACAATCTATAATGCAAATATATTTGCTTTCCATATGCAACAAGGTCTCAGACTTAAATGAAGCGTTTTTGTCTAAACTTGTTTAGATCGAACGCATTTGTATTGCATCAACGACCTTATACTATTGCATTGGTATATCTTTTTTTTTTTCTTGACAACCATCCTGGCAGCAACATGCTGAGCTATCCTGAGGTAGTGTATAGCCTTTCTTGGGAGCCCTTGTAGGATGGTGTTGCAGAAGTTGATGTAGGGGAACATTATGGCTTGGAGAACCGATCTGAAGTCCTGTTGTGGTAACAGGGGCCTTAGGTGTTTTAGGAGTCTTAGTTTGTTATAAATTATACCAGCTGTATTCTTGAAGTATGTTGTTAAGTTTAGTGAGCCATCTATGATAACATCAAGATACCTGACTTCGTTCTTTATGACAAGAGATGTATTCTCAATTTTTAGGTCTGGTGGCGGAGTAAAATTTGGGTTTCTTGTCACGAACAGGGCCTCAGTTTTCTTGTAACTGATTTTTAGGTTATGTTCATTCAGCCATTGCGATATTTTGGTAAAGTATGCTATGAAGCTGGTAAAATCAGGATGTGCTGTATCAAGCGGGAGGTATATCATTACATCATCTGCATAGATGGAGTATCTGATATTGCATTCCTGCATAATGTGGCAGATAGGCTGTAAGTATATATTAAATAGGAGAGCAGAGAGGGCAGAGCCCTGAGGTATCCCTTGTTTCTGAGGGAAGGACTTTGATGCTTGTTGTCCTATTTTGACCTGCTGGGATCAGTCATCAAGATAGGATTGGAACCATAATAATGTACAATCCGATTTGCTTGAGCTTTCGATAAGGATAAAATGATTGATCAAATCAAAGGCAGCTGTAATATCAAGAAATATTAGGAAGACTGCTCATTTTGAGTTATCAATGATCTTTATCAGGTTATTGAAGAGCCCAGTAAGAAGGGTCTCGACACTATGGTGTGGCCAAAAGCCATATTGGCATGTGTCTAGGGGCACGTGTAGATCAACGTGATCCTGCAGCTCGGAGTGTATGACTTTTCAATGATTTTAGCCAAAAAATGGTAAGCTGAATATTGGCCTATAGGATGAGACTGTCTTTAAGGACTTGTGTTTCAATATTGGTCGTATTGAGGCCCACTTAAGGAGTTTAGGCATAGTTCCCTTTGTGAGTGAGGAACTGACCATGTCTAGAATGTATGGGGCCAGGTTCAGTGCGGGCTATTTTTATCCAGCTTAAAGGGCATGGGTCAAGACTGAAGGTAGTGGTGATAATGTTGGAGATCACTCTGTCTAGTCCTTTAACAGTTAATATAAGAAATTTAGGCCAGATATGATTGGGTGTCATTTGAATATAGATAGATAGTATAGGGAAATCCGATACAGATGTGAGCTTGGTAATGAAATAGTTAGCCAGGGTTTGAGGTGCAATAAGGGGGTAAATTGATTTGTTTGGTGATCCCATTAAATTTTTAACAATCTCAAAATGTTCACTGGGACGGTTTAGGGAGTTCATGAGAATTTTTGTATGGTAGTTTTTCTTTGTATAATTTATTGTATTTCTGAAAATTTGGAGTTTATCATTGCAATGTTGTTTATCAAGGTGGGAGTTAGATATTCACCATTTTCGCTCAAGTTTCCTCGATTTTCTTTTTAACTGTCTTATCTCTTGAGTGTACCACAGTTCAGTTGTTCTTTGTCTATTTAGTATTGTTGGCATGAGAATTCGGAAGGACTGCGGCTCTCTCAATTGTTTTGTTCCAATTTGTGATACAGTTATCAATTTCAGAAATTGGGAGGATAATATCTGGTATAATTTCTCTTAGGAAGTTAACATTGTCAAATTTCCTATATCTAGTATGAGGTAAGTATGTAGATTTTGGTGTTGGGTACTTCGTATGAAATGAAAGTTTAAAGTTGATTAGGTAATGGTTGGACCATGGGATGGGAGTGGCTTGAGGGGGTGAGGATATATAGCAGTGCGGAGATGAGCTGGGTGAGAAGTCCTAGGGCAATGGTAGAGATCATAGCTATCAACTTTCAGTTGATTAAGTAGTACATTATCCAGATCTATTAACCAGGTTTCAGTTATGAAGAGTATATCTGGGTATCCTTGCTGTTGTTTGTATGGTTTAGATTTGTTTGATCCTATTTCACTTGCTGTTTACGGTCTGTAAAGTATGATTGGAACCAGTGCAGTGTTGTATTTTTTAGTCCAATTTCTTGTAGGCTTGACAGAAGGATCCTGTGACATGGAGTTGAAAGCAGCTGCGATATCCAGGAATATTAGTATAAATCCTTGTTTAGGCTTTTTGATACCTTTTTTTTTTTTTTTTTTTATTGAAAGGCTTCCAAAGAATACATAGAAACAAGAACCATAAACCAAATACATCAGCAAAAAGAATGCAACATCAAAAGCAGGGCTTTAGAACACAATGGTAGCCTACAATGTGCCTTCATTTTGGTATTTTTAAGATAAGTACCAAACAACCACCCTCCCCCTTCCCCCACCCATTCTCTCCCCACTGCTCCCCCATTCAACTTTAATGGCACATAGATTAAAGCTCCGTAGAGAGAAAAGGGGCTACAGCCCCCCCAACCTCCCATTTCCCTCCCCCCAAGACCTCCCTAGACCAAGCCCCCCCCCAATCCCCCCCTCTATGGCTTGCTGATCCTTAGACAAGGGAAGATAGAGAGCAAGAAACACATACAGGGGGAAAGTTCCCATGAAGTTTGTGCTTTCCCTTATGATTATTTGTAACAGTTACGCGCCATAACGAGAAACAAAGGGTGCCCATATCAATTGAAAGCGCACCAAACGCATCCTGCTAACAGCTACCCCCCGCTCCATTATATACATATCCCACATTCTGTCCAACCAAACCTGGAAGGAGGGGGGCAAATCACGTTTCCATGCTGCTGCAAGGGATAATCGGGCCGCATTCAGGCCGTGGCGGAGTAAAGCAAGCTGCGGGGCCCGTGCACCCGGCACTGAGGCCCCAAAAAGAAAGATCCCCGGATCCCAGGGGATACTCACTCCCAAAAGCAATTGTAGCCGGAATTGTACACCCCTCCAGAAGGCGCGAATGCGGGGGCAATCCCACCAAATATGCCCCAAGGTGCCACGCTGCCCACAATTACGCCAACAGAGGTCCGCAGCCCCTGGATAAATACGAGCGATCCGCGTCGGGGTCATGTACCAACGGTACATTATTTTATAATTAGTTTCACGGGCATTAATCGCTACCGAGCTCTTCCATAAGCGTGTTTCCACCCTTTCCCATTGTTGCTCAGCGTAAGAAAGATTCAAATCAGAGTTCCAAAGCTCCCGGTGTCTTATAGATCGCGGTTGACACCCCTGTAGGTGTGCATATAGGGTCGCCACGAGTCCCTTAGTGGTAGTGCACCCCTCACAGTAACGTTCCAAATCCGTCAGGTCACGAGCCACCTGGGGCCGCACAAGTCTAGATTGAACCCAATGTGTCACTTGCGTATATTGATAGATATGCCCACCCGGAATGTCAAATTCATCTTGTAATGCACGGAAGGATTGCAACCGACCTTCAGCAAAGAATTGCCCGGCCCGGCTAAGGCCATGATGTCCCCACTGCCGAAAGACTAAGTCACTCAACCCCGGCGGGAAGGAAGCATTGTCTACTATAGGGGCCAAAGGGGACAAGTCTGTACCCCGGGATCGAAAATGCTGATCCCAGCAACGGAGGGTATGAAGTACGTAGGGATTACTGATGCATTTACCGCGCCGAAGTTTTGGGCCAAGCCACAGCCAATCCCCCAACCCCGCTCCCCCAGCCAAACTCATTTCTATCTGCACCCATCGTTTGGTGCTATCGGCAATCATCCATTCCACCCCCGCCTGACATTGTGCCGCCGCATAGTACCAATGCAAATTGGGCATGCCCATACCTCCAGTGCGCGTACGGGCATAGAGAACGTGCCGTGCCAACCGCGGGCGACGGTAGTGCCATATAAACTTCATAAGTAACCACTGCCAAGTCGCCAAAGTGGCCCGCGCAATGGGAAGCGGTAGTACCTGAAAAAAATAAAGAAAACGGGGGACAACCACCATCTTGACTACCGCTATACGCCCAAACCAGGAAAGGAGCAGGCCATTCCAGATATCTAAGTCCCGTCGAACCTGACGGAGCAGAGGCTCATAGTTAGCTTTAAAGAGGTCCGCCCGCTCCACGATCAATTGCACCCCTAGATAGCGAAGAGTACCCGATACCCATCGAAGAGGATAGGCCGCTTGGAGCTCCGCACAGACCGCCCCAGGGGTCCCGACATTTAAGATCTCCGATTTAGTGTAGTTAATTTTGAAACCGGATATCCGAGAAAAGTTTTCAAACAGCTGCATCGCGGCTGGAAGGGAAGTAGATGGATCCACCAGGGACAATATAATGTCGTCCGCAAAGAGCGCAATCCGATATTCCGCAGGGCCAATGCGGACCCCCTGCAAGCCTGGATGTTCACGAAAGCTTTGTGCCAAGGGCTCCATCGCGAGGGCGAAGAGCAGAGGCGAAAGTGGGCAGCCCTGCCGTGTGCCCCTCTCCAGGAAGAAGTTTCTCAAGTGTCCCCCATTTATCCGAAGGCACGCTTGAGGGCGTTGATAGAGACTACAAACCCAACGGATATAATTAGAGCCAAAGCCCATTATCGCCAAAACACACGAAAGGTATCCCCAATCGACCCGATCAAAAGCTTTTTCTGCGTCGATCCCCACCAGCAAAGCCGGCTGCGGCTCCCGCCGGGCCACCTGAATAACCTGCAACATACGCCTTATGTTATCTGCGGCCTGGCGACCCGGCACAAACCCAACCTGGTCATGGTGGACCAAACCCAGAAGGACCCGATTCAAACGCGCAGCCAGAACAGAAGCAAATATTTTGACATCAACATTTAACAGGGAAATGGGGCGATACGATGCCGCGTCGTGCAGAGGTTTACCTGGCTTGGGTATCATCACTATCATCGCCTCGCACTGAGACGAAGGGAGAGGTACCCCGCCCAGAACCTCATTAAACAATATGGTCAAAGTTGGCGCTAATTGTACACGAAACTTCTTATAATATTCCGCTGGGAAGCCGTCGTTACCCGGCGCACTGCCAGTTTTCAGCCGCCGAATAGCATTTTCCACTTCGTCCACCGTAAATTCAGAATCTAACTGAGCTCGGTCAGGGTCAGAAAGACGCGGCAGAGCAATCCTCTGTAAGTAAGCCTGGACACGATCCCGATCAAAAGGTTCTGCCTTATAGAGCTGCTCCAGATAATCAGCAAAAATATCCCGTATCTCCCGAGAAATTACCCTTTTCCGTCCCCCGGAATCACACAGTTCGCGAACCACTCTCGCGGATTGCTGTTGTCGGAGACGCAAGGCCAAAAAGCGGCCAGTTTTATTCCCATGCTCATAAAAAGTTTGCCGTAGTTTCCGGCATTTATTATCTAATTCCCTCTGCAAACATGCATCCAAATTGGCTCGCGTAGTCCGCCACTGACGCAAAACCTGCCGCGAGCCGGTTCGGGCATGCTCCAAAGCTAAGCGAGCAGACTCCTTCACCAACTGATCGTGATCGCGCGTCCACATTTTCCGCGTGCGGGCTGCCTCTGCCATGAGTTGACCACGGGCCGTAGCCTTAAAGGCATCCCAAACCCATAAACCAAATCAATTACTCTATCTAATGGTACACCTTAATTGGAATCACTACAACTTCAAATGACATAAGTACACTTCTCACATTAATATAACTATTAAAGTAAACTTATTTGTAATATAGTTCAATATTGTTATGTAAACTAGTTCATAATGTACTGAATCAATTGTATTGATATTTGATTTGTTATAATGAAAAATGTTCCTAGTTCTTAAAGTTCAATGTACCAGTTCTGTTTGTTATAATGTAAACCGCTGCTGATCCTTGGAAGCAGCGGTATATAAAAGCTGTCCAAATAAATAAATAAATAAATAAATAAACCGTGGGAAGGGAGACATCCCCAGTATCATTAAGCTCAAAGAATTCGGTGATGAAGCGGGCATGTTCCTTCACTGCACCCTGCCACCGCAGGAACCGCGTATCTAAGCGCCAGAGGCGCTGGTGCTCGCTGTACAATCCTGCCGGGAGGGCAAGCCAGCACGGGGCATGATCTGACCAAGTCAGCGCTCCATGTCCAGCCTCCACTCTCCCATCCATCAGGCGCTGATCCAGTAAGAAATAATCAATGCGAGTGTGAACCTGATGAACTGGAGAGTAGTAGGTGTAACCCCGCTCTCCCTCGTGGGTGTCCCTCCATACATTGTGATAAGGAAGCTTATCATAGCTCAGGAAGGAGCTATAGAAAAGGTGAAGTGACTCTGAACAAGCAACCTGTCAGTTCTGGTAGAAATAAGAAAACAGAATTTTCCCATAAAAGACTACCAGTCCCAGAATGCACCAGGTTTCCAACAGCCATTAGAGGAGCTGAAGTGGGGAAACGTGTGTTCAATCAGGAGGGCTATGAGGTAATCCCTAAGCACTCATCTCAAAGGGCAGGGCCTGATTCAGCACAGCTGCGCTGTATTAGGGGGGAGCACTCATCTAGGCAGAATAAAGGTAGAGTTTATTCTACAGAGAATCATCCTCATTATCCTGAGAATCAACTTGAGCTTGATCATCAGTTTCATCTGAAGGATCATCAGAAGCAGAAGCCAAACCGGACGGACAGAGAGGGAAAGAAACCCTTTGGAAGAAAGAGGAGAAAAGCCTTTGAGAGGTCTAGAAGAGTCCAGAGCAGTACGTATACTGGGAGGCATTCCAAGGGCCAGCATACACCATTGGACTGGGGAAAGCCAGAGGAATGGTGCTGCAGAACTAAGAATCTCCAGACGGTACCTGTGAGAGAGATGGCTGCACGTGGAAGGGACCCTAAGACCCGTGCCAGAAGGTATGTGAAGAGAGATCCAGTGTCCAGGGATCTGGATTGGAAGGCTGGACATAAGAACTGGACTACATACTGGCCAGGCTATATAGAGAGGAACTCTAACAGCAATGGAAGCTCAGGTATGAACACTGATCTATGCCCTAGCTATAACCTTGAAAGACAGCAGGGAAACAAGTATTCTCCTGAAAGTGCTCCATTGAGAGATTCATCTGTGCCAATCCATGATATTGAACCCATGCTTGTTGAAGAAGAGGGAATGATTGCAGATGAAGAATGTGTTTATATGGACTGCTCTCTGTCCAAACTCCTTTGGTGATTTTCTGTTATAAAGTACAGCAACCATCACAAAGAAATACAAACTTGTTCTTTAATCTACTCAGAAAAGCTCCTGAAGCAGGATTTGACCCACACAGTAGAAAGCAAGCCAGCTAAGGGGTTTCAGCTGGATAACTGCTAGCAATTGAGCCTTACCTAATTGCTTGTGAGCTAGGAGAGAATCACTTCTGAATCTATGTGGGAAGTTATCAGAAGTTAACCTGAAAAGAACAGTTTTTTTCTTTCTTTGTGGCTTTTCGTTTGTTGTTTGATATATGCTAAGAAAACATTAGCTAATGCCTGACAAGCTTGAATGTTGTTTTCCTGATTTTGATTTTGTTTTTCCAAGTTAAACACTGGAAGCAAGTAACCTGATTTATGTGCTACCAAGCATATCTGTGTTGGGAGAAATAACCCCATAAATAAATATCTTATTGGCTTTACACTTGAGCACAACTAAATTATTGTCAGCAGCTGTGTCTGGTGTGAATGAACTGCATTGCCCACAATCCCTTGCAAATCATATAGATATATGCACTTGCCAAGATTGTGAGGATTCTCACCCAGGCAGCCGTCTGACAACATCCCGCAGACCTAAATCTAACATAAGGCGTTGAAGGGCTCTAGCCGGCCCCCTCACTCCCCCCCCAGCACGACCTGTGGAATCTAGATGGGGCACCAAATGTGTGTTACAATCCCCACCAAGAACAATGGGACCCTTTGCGAAGTCTGCCAGTAAGGCTTTCAACCGCATAAAAAATGACCCCTGGCCTTCATTGGGCACGTAGATATTAGCTAAAGTTAGCAAGCGCCCTTCTAAGCGAACATTCAGAAAGTGCCACCTCCCCAGGGTATCTTTTTTCTCATCCTCTACCTGCAGGGACAGGCTCTGATGAAATAGGAAGGCCACCCCCCGCTTCTTTCGGCCCTGCACGTCTGAGGCCACCCGCACCTCAGTGTACGGGGACCGCTTCAACCAGCCCTGCTTGCAATTCTGAAGATGAGTCTCCTGTAGATAAATAATATCCCCCTGCAAAGCACGCAACTCTGAAAACAGCAGCGACCGCTTCCTTGGGGAGTTGAGACCCTTAACATTTAAAGAAATAAGTCGCACCATTAATATTCACAATCTAAACCCTCTTACCCTCCAGTTACCCGAAGGGTCCCAGCGACAGCATCCCCCAGCAAACCCAGGTCTATTATCCCTGCCCACTTATGCCATACTCCAGAAACAAATGCCATGTCCCCCCCCCCATACCCACACCCACCCACCAACTCCAAGTTAAAACACCCTCCCTCAGAACCAACCCCCCCCCCCTTCCCGTCAATACCACCTGCCTGTCAACAGTAATACAGGACACAGTAAATTGACCTCAAACCCTGTTCCCAAGTCCCCTTAGAGCAAGAGTACAAACAAAACAGATAGTAGTATTTCCCCATTACTCCCCACCCACCCTGAGTCATCAGTACCATCCTGTCCCCTTACCAAAACAGTGTCATCATCAAAGCATTTGCAAGTCACCCACCACCCCCTATATATATTAGAGTGGAGGCCCAGGCTAACCCGGGCCAATAGCCAATAACTCAATAAAAAACAGTACAAGGAACAGCAAAGCATCAAAACCATTCATTTAACCCCACATCATGAGGCCAGGAGGCCCCCAAGATGAGACTCTTTTAGAGGTAACAGCAGCTCTCCTTCTCCAAGAGAGATTAAGCAGGTTTGCCCACCCGAGTCCACCTAGAGTGCTGTGGCTTAGGGGGCGACGGGTGAGGCTGAGCATTATCATCAACTAGTCCCGCCTGACGAAGAGCTCGCCAAGCTTCAGTATGGTCTTTTGCTGAAATCTTTTTATTTCCCAAAAGAAAGTTCATCCTAAATGGGAAAGACCAAGAGTAGCGAATCCCCTTGCTGTTCAAGACCATCGTAATTGGCTTCATCTCCCTCCTACGCGCCAAGGTGAACATCGAGAAGTCTTGATAAATTGACACTTCTGCATCCTGGAAGCGGACTGTTTTTTTCTCTCGGCCTCGCCGTATGAGAAGCTCAGCGTCAGAATATCGCAAAAACCTTGCAATGACATCACGAGGTTGGTTATTGGGAGGTTTTCCCAAGGCACGGTGGACTCGTTCAATTTCCATTCCAGACACATGAGCGGCCAGATCCTCCGCCGGGAGCAGTTCCGCTATCAATAGTTTAAGCACTGTCGGTAAATCCTCTCCGCCCCCCACCGCCTCTGGGATTCCCCGAAAACGCACATTATTGCGGTGGGAGCGGTTTTCAATGTCATCAATTTTGTAAGTCAACTCCATCGCCTGCGCATGCTGTCGGTCAAGTGCACATTGTAGATCCACCAGAGTCCCATCATGGTCAGCCGCTTTGGCCTCCACATCCTCTACTCGGGCTCCCAATTCTTTCACATCAGTCCTTAATGCTGCAACATCATTCAGCAGCTCTGCACGTAGTGAGCGAAACTCGCTGGCTAGTTCCGCAAAGCCTCTGCGGAGTTCTTTTTTGAGTTGAGCAGAGGAGAGCTGCTTGTGGGGCTCTAGTTCATCTTCACTTACAGTCTCATCATCCGTGCCTGATGGAAGCTGTTGTTCAAGTGGACTGCTGGGGGCCCCAGACTTAATCTGCAGTCGCTGGGAGGAATGCATCCCCTCTCGAGCTTCAGGGTTTTTAGCTTTAGCAGCCATAGGAGGGAGAAACACCAAACAAATCAAATATCAGCGTATATCGGGCAGCCTCTCAGGCAAGCAGCAAGGGAAGCCCCACAGTTCCACAAGGCAACCAATACCGCACAGTGTTGGAAGAAAGTAGAGTCAATGTCAGCAAGGGCAGAGGCACCGAAGGGGCGACAATGCAGAAAGCTTCGCAAACCCGCAGAACAATTACTGTCTCACAGTGAAAAGAGAGAGATACAGCCAATGTCCACAAAGGTAGAGGCACTGAAAAGACAGCGATGTAAGGAGGGGAAGGCTGCCTTGGCCCTCCAAGAAAGGCGGGCTGCCAGGCTGTTCAGATTGCTCTGCAGAGCTATATGGGAATATGCTGCAGAGTGCCGACAACTGCAAAGATCCAAAATCAATAAGAGCGCGGAGGTATTCCAACAGGGCACAGATGAGCCACGCTGAGACGTATGGGCCCCGGCAGGGCACTAGGCTGCCAATACTTTGCTACTGTCGTTGGCGCCTTTGATGATCCAGAGGGTATCAAAAAAAAAAAGGTAGCATTCGTGTTTACCCCCCCTCAGGGGGACTTGCGTTGACAAGACCGCAGCATGGCCAGGAGGATGCGATCGGCACTAGCGGTTGCCGCGTGGGATCGAGGCCCTCACCTCAGCCCAGCCGAAAGGGCCTCAGATCCGCATTCAGGTGTCCCGATCTCGAGGGTGTTGCTCCTTTTGGCGGTAGGTTGCCGCACGTGCTCCGACTGCGCAAGGGTCCGGTGGTGCAGTCCAGGAGGACTCTGCTCGGGTGCCGTCCAATCCGCCGCGAATCGCGAGGGTCAGCAGTGAGGTTGTTCAGGCCCAAGGCAAGCAGCGATGAGAGGCAGATAGCAGGCCGCACTCCAGAGAGTTACTTCACAGCGTCCCAGCCGTCAGGGATCTTACCGGGCAATTTGTCAGTTTTCCAGGGGTCACCACATGCAAATGCCGACCCAGGGCAGGTGAGTTCGGGGAAAGTTGCTTCAGTTAGCGCATGTTATCGGGAGGTTTTTGGGGTACTTGGGACGGAGCCCGGTTAGATTGCAGCCATCACACAGCGGGCTCACGAGCGCCCCCCCGGCTTTTTGATACCTTTTATGAGTTTGTCAATGAGTGATGTTAGAAGTTTATTTGTAAATTTGATATACTGCTTAAGAATCCAAGGATTTTCAAAGCAGTTTACAATAAAAACATTTTGCACATCTTGACATGTGCCTTCGCGTCAATGCTGACTCCTGGCAACACAGCAGCAACTTGGTTTTCTTGGCAGTGTGACCGGAAGTAGATTGCCAGACCTTTCTTCCGAGGCAATGGAGGATTAAGTGGCCTGCACAAGGCCACAAGGAGTAAATGCCACTAATTAACTACAGATACAGCACAGTTACTTACCTGTAACAGGTGATCTCTGGGAACAGCAGGAATAAGTCTTCACATATGGGTATCGTCGGTACCGACGGAGCCTCCGCGGGAACGCTCCCCAGCGTCCAAAAGGAAAGCTTTTGGGAGCATCCCACAGCGCCTGCGCGCTACCTTCCCGCCTTTCCTAACTGCCTCTCTCCAGTTCGAGTTCTAAAGCTGAGACAAAGAGAGAGAGAGAGAGGAAAGGAAAGATAGATAGAGAGATACAACTCCTAGGGGAGGTGAGTGGATTGTGAAGACTTATTCCTGCTGTTCCCAGAGATCACCTGTTACAGGTAAGTAACTGTGCTATCTCCAGGAACAAGCAGGAATGAGTCTTCACATATGGGGGACTCCCCAGCTAGAAATGCCTGGGAGATCACCCAGATTGTGAGTCCCTGGGAAGGGCTCCACCTGCACCTATGAATCTCAGGCATCCAGTCAGGGATGGAGGGTAGGAGTTGATTAGGTATGGAACAGGTGTTTGAGAACAGCCTGACCAAACAAGGCATCCCGGCGGGAGTCCTTGTCCAAGCAGTAATGGGCTGTGAAGGTATGAACCGATGCCCAGGTGGCTGCTCGACAGATTTGGTCGATGGACACAGAGTTAATATGAGCCATAGAGGCTGCCATGGCCCTCACATTGTGAGCTGTGACATGGCCCTCCAGAGAAAGAGTCTTGCTCTGGTAGGCGAAGGAAATACACTGAGCAATCCAATTAGACAGAGTTCTCTTGGAGACTGGAAGTCCTAAATGAGAAGGATCAAAAGCAACAAAAAGTTGAGAGGACTTTCTATGTTGCTGTGTCCTTTGTAAGTAGAAAGCAAGTGCTCTTTTACAATCCAGGGTATGAAGATTCCTCTCTGCACTTGATGCATGAGGTCCTGGAAAAAAGACAGGTAAATACACCTCCTGGTTCAGATGAAAAGGTGAGACCACTTTAGGCATAAAGTGTGGATTAGTTCTGAGGACTACCTTGTCATGATGGAACCTTGGAGGATTAGCCACTAAAGCTTGCAACTCACTGATACGGTGAGCTGAGGTGACTGCAATGAGAAAAATAACTTTCCAGGAAAGGAATTTCAAGGAGGTAGTGGCTAAGGGTTCAAAGGGGTGGCTTCATAAGCTGGCCAAGAACCAGATTCAAGTCCCATGCCACTGGAGGTGGTCTAATGGGAGGTTTAGTCAAAAGAAGGCCTCTCATGAATCTTGCTATAAGAGGATGAGAGGAAATAGGTTGTCCATTGAGAGGCTTAAGGGATGCTGCAATAGCACTCAAATGGACTCTGATTGAATTTGTTTTAAGGCCTGCATGGGATAAATGCAGTAAATAGTCTAGTAAAGAATTCAAAGGTATTGCAAGAGGGTTGAGACCCTTCTCTTCACACCAAATGGAAAACCTTTTCCATTTAAAAGCATAGGAACGTCTGGTGGAAGGCTTTCTGGAAGCATGGAGGATATCCTTCACTTGCTGAGAAAGGTGTAAATCCTGAAGGTCCAGGCCTTCAGCAACCAGGCTCTGAGATGAAGAGAGTGAGGATTTGGGTGCCACAAGGTTCCCTCCTCCTGGGAGAGGAGATCTGGAGCAGACCCCAGGTCCAGGGAGGGAGCTTGAGAGAGATGCAGAAGTAGAGGGTACCACACTTGGTGTGGCCAATGTGGTGCTATGAGGATCATAGACCCCTTGTCTCTCTGAAGCTTGAACAGAGTTTTGGGAATGAGGGGAATAGGTGGAAAGGCATAGAGGAAGTCTTGCCCCCAATGAAGGAGGAAGGCAATTCTGGCCTGAACTCCCTGACATGGAATCCTGGAACAAAACCGGGGAAGTTTGGCATTCCACAGACTTGCAAACAGGTCTATGTCTGGGGTACCCCAAATCTGAAAAATCCTGGCTATCTGGTCACCATGGAGGGACCATTCGTGTGGAAGAAGAACTCGACTGAGTCTGTCTGCCCAAGAGTTTTGAACCCCTGGAAGATACACTGCCATGAGATGGATTTGATGCTCTCTGGCGAAGGCCCACAATCTGAGAGCTTCGTTGCAAAGCGACAGAGAGCCAGTCCCTCCCTGCTTGTTCACGTAGAACATGGCTACCTGGTTGTCCGTGTGGATGAGGACTGTCTTGTAGCTGAGCAGGGTGTGGAAGACTCTGAGAGCCAGAAAGATTGCTCTGAGCTCTAAAAGGTTGATATGTAGAGATGTCTCCTGTGGAGACCAGATGCCTTGGGTCGAGAGATCTTGTAGATGAGCTCCCCAACCCTTTGGAGAGGCATCTGTTGTAAGGGTTGCTTGGGGTAACACCTGTTGAAAGGGGGACCCCAGCAACAGATTTTGAGTGGACATGGCGACTGGAGGTTGCTATTTTGTCTGACAGGCAACCTGATGCCTGAGTCCATTGGGTGGATAGGGTCCACTGAGCTGCCGTCATGTGAAGGCGAGCGTAAGGAACCACATGCACCGTGGATGCCATGTGGCCTAAGAGTTGTAACATCTCTCGAGCAGTTAAATGGGATTTTAACTGAATCTGGGAGGCTAACTGCACCAAGCGTAGGCAACGGGCCTGGGGAAGATAGGCCCTTGCAGTTGTGGTATCCAGTAAGGCCCCTATGAACTCTAGAGGCTGAGTAGGGGTGAGATGGGATTTTGGAATGTTGATTACCAGTCCCAGATACTGAAGAACACGCCTTGTGCAGGTCAGGGAAGTCTGGGCCTCTGACTGGGATGGAGCTCGGATGAGCCAGTCGTCCAGATATGGGAATACGAATATTCCTAGAGTGCGCAGAAATGCAGCTACTACTGCCATGCATTTTGTGAACACTCTTGGAGCAGAGGCCAGACCGAAAGGAAGCACTTTGTATTGGTAGTGCTTTCCTTGGTAAAGGAACCGAAGGAACCTTCTGTGTGTTGGATGGATGAGAACATGGGTGTACGCATCCTTGAGATCTAGAGAACAAAGCCAGTCCTGACTCTGGAGGTATGGAAGGAGAGTTCCGAGAGAGATCATCTTGAATTTCTCCTTGCATAGAAACTTGTTCAATTCTCTGAGATATAGTATGGGTCTGTAGCCCCCGTTTTCTTTGGAATGAGAAAATAGGGGGAGTAGAACCCTGAGCCCTGTTGAAGAAGGGGTACTTCTTCTATTGCCCCTTGGGCAAGAAGGGTAGCAATCTCTTGACCTAGAAGGTTGAGGAGAGATGTTGGAGAATTGAACTGTTTCACCATGGTGTGAGGAGGAAGGTTTAAGAAATGAAGCTTGTACCCATCTCGTATGATGGAGAGGGTCCATTGCTCTGCTGTGATTTGTTCCCATCTGGGAGCAAAGTGAGCTAACCTTCCTGGGATGGTGAGAGGCTCTGGATGTTCTAGAGCCAGAAAGGCTAAGTTCTCTAGTGGAAAGTCAAAGGCCCTGAGGAGGCTGAGGCTGTTGGGCCGTAGCAGTCCTCGCAGCCTGAGACTTGGCCTGTTTTGGTGGTTGTTGTCTCTTTGTAGCAAAACGACCTTGGGAAGAGGCCTGACCATAACCTGAAGAAAATTTCCCTTTTTTTGGGAAAGATCCTTTTTTGAATAAACTCTTTTTAAAAGGAGCAGTAGTAGACTTTGAAAGTCTATCTAAAGCAGAATTTTCAGCATCCATCTGGTTGGCCTTTGCTTGCCAATCTTTGCCAAAGAGGTTTTCTCCTGTACAGGGAAGGTTACCTAGACCATCCTGTACCCAGGATTCCAAATAAGAGGCTTGTAACCAAGCAACTCTGCGTGCACCTATGGCAATAGCTGAGGCTCTACTGGCACCCTCAAAAGAGTCAAAGGCTGCACGGTTGGAAAACTTGGATACATCCTGTGCCTGTTTAAGCCAGGTGATATATTCTTCTCTTTTATCTTCTGACATAAAAGGAGATAAGGTTTGCAGATGATCTGTAACTTCTTTTAGAAACATCCCCATATAGAGACTATAGGAGTTGATTCTGGCTACAAGCATACTGGCCTGGAAGATTTTCCTGCCAAAAGGCATCTAGGGTTCTGCATTCTCTTCCTGGAGGAGCAGAGGAGTGCCTTTTTGTGCTCTTGATCTTTTTCATAGCAGATTCTACCACAATGGAGTGGTGAGGAAGCTGAGTCTTATGAAACCCAGGACAAGGAGGAACACGATACATGGTGTCCAACCTTCGGGAATGAGGGGAGGTGGAAAGAGGAGTCTCCCATATGCCCAACATGTGATCATAAAGAATCTCATGTACTGGTAAGGTGGCAGCCTCTTTAGGAGCCTTAAGATATTGTAGGATATCTAATTTTTTGGCTCTAGGTTCAGTTTCAGAGGCTACTGAAATGGACAGGCCTTT
This sequence comes from Ichthyophis bannanicus, assembly GCA_033557465.1. Taxonomy (NCBI): domain Eukaryota; kingdom Metazoa; phylum Chordata; class Amphibia; order Gymnophiona; family Ichthyophiidae; genus Ichthyophis; species Ichthyophis bannanicus. The sequence continues at coordinate 1,876,195,823 of CM066031.1, read as the reverse complement.
GGCCACCTCCCTAATGAAGTCCTGAAAAGACAAGTCTTCAGGAGGAGACATTCTCCTTTTTGGAGAAGAGGGTTCCTGAGGAAGGATCCCCGATGATTCAATTGAGGCCTCTGATGTATCAGAGTCTTCAGAGGAATTGAAGTATCGACTGTCTGGATGCTCTCGCAGAGCCCGATACGCGTACCGGGAGGTATCGACATCGGGAGTAATCGGTACCGAGTCGGTACTGATAGGCATCACTGGATAGCGTACCGCTGCCGTCGATGCTGATGTCGATGCAAGCGGTACAGGTATCGGAACTGATTTCGGATCCGGTACCAGAATCGGTACCGGTACCGACAACAGGGTTTGTTGCGGTACCAGAGGCGTCGCAGCTTGTATGAATGCCGTGATGGCACGCTGCATGGTCAGAATATTCTGATCCGTCGACGCCACCAATGTCTGGATGTCGGTACCGGTGTTAACCGCCGGTACCCCAGAACATTGTAACAGGTGATCAGTCGAGGCCGAGCCATCGATGTCAACCTGTGACCCCATAGGTAGAGCTTTGGAAGCCGGAGCCTCCCGCCGGGGTAATTTTGCCGGTGTGGATTCCTCAAGAGTAAGCCCGGGGGCATCTCGATACTTAGAGGGAGATGAACTCTTTGAGGACCGGCCAGATTTAAGTTTGGTTACCTGAGATCCATGGGATGAAGAAGAAGCCCTGGAAGATGTCGATGCCACAGAAGCTGCATCGGAGGGAAACAGGGTACTGAGCTTGGCTGCCCGATTTTGTAACCCTCTCTTAGACATCATAGAACAGGACTCACAATCCGCTATGGAGTGGTTAGGACCTAAACATTTTAGACACCAGTCATGGGTGTCTGTGACAGAAATAGTGCTGCTGCACTTAGTGCACTTTTTAAACCCGGAGGCGGGTTTTTCCATGAGGAAAAATATATCTGTAGGCCTAAGGCCCCAGAAGAAAAAATGCACTGTAGTTTTTTTTTTTTTTTTTTTTTAAAGAAAGAAAAAAAGACCGGTGGTACCGGTCCGGAATCGAGAAGGCAGACACGCGACTAAAGAAAAATAAAATAAAATAAGAAATTCTTCAGCGGTGACAGGAAACACGACATGCTGGCTCCGCGGAAAAGAAGAACTGGAGAGAGGCAGTTAGGAAAGGCGGGAAGGCAGTGCGCAGGCACTGTGGGATGCTCCCAAAAGCTTTCCTTTTGGACGCTGGGGAGCGTTCCCGCGCAGGCTCCGTCGGTACTGACGATACCCATATGTGAAGACTCATTCCTGCTTGTTCCTGGAGATTGCAATATTCATTTAATTAGAATTTGGGGAGGGAAATAAACAATGGGGTATTGTGAGTCTTGGTATGACTTGCTAAGCTCAGGCTTAAGAACATAATAGAACATAAGAACATAAGATATGCCATACTGGGTCAGACCAAAGTCCATCAAGCCCAGTATCCTGTTTCCAACAGCAGCCAATCCAGGTCACAAGTACCTAGCAATTTCCCCAAAAGACATAGGTTCCACAATGCTTGTATTGGGACAAGCAGTGGATTTCCCAGGTCCCCTTTAATAATGGTTTATGGACCTTTCCTCCAGGAACTTGTCCAAACCTTTTTTTAAACCCAGCTACACTAATAGCTTTTACTACATCCTCCGGTAACGAATTCCAGAGTTTGATTGCTCAAACATTAAGTGAAGGAGATACAGTCCCAGATTTGTTGGGATCAAGAGAGACAAAAACCTGGGTGGACCTTTTAAGGGTTTATGACAACTCGAAGTACAAAACTCTTTTGCAATCTAACGTTTGCAAGGCATGAGCACTACACTATGGCAATGTTGCTTAGGCAGTTGATACTACCTGAGCAAGGAATTTTGGATGGGTGCATAGAAACACCCTATTGCTATAAAACTTTGTGTAGGATGTATCAGTCACTAAGGCCTGGAACGTCACCAAATATAAGACATTCCAGGTCAGGAATTTCAGCTCACAGGCATATAAGTAGCTAGGAAGCTTTCATCAGGGTCAGGGCAATTTTGAGATTCTAAGACATGGTTTAATAGGAGACTTCAGTAGAAGCAAGCCTGCATAAAACAAACTATCAAAGGTTGTACAGAGATGGTTCTTCCTTTTAAATGGTGGTGGAAGATGGCAATTGCGCTGAACTGAGCCCTAAGAGTTGTTTTTTAAACCTGGCTCCAAAACATATAGAAGTTATTCAAGTCGTTTTTGTGTGGGCAGGTAAAATAATCTAGGTCCTACCATCATGCCACACAGGAAATCTTCTTCATTTAAAACTTCAAGATTGAAGGCTCTGAGACATTATCAGGCAGGTCCCGGCCCTTTCGGCATCCTGGTTATGAGGCCCAGGGACCTGATGTAGGGATGCAGCAGTGTCCCCTGCATTTGTGTGAGCAACGCTGAAAAATTCCCTAAGTTTGATTGATCTCTTTATGGATAGTTCCTTAAAGAGAGGAAACCAAACTTGCCTTAGCCAAAAGGAATCTATGAGAATCATACAAGTTCTCTTGCCTTGCATGAATTTTAGCAGTCTCTTCATTAGAAGCAGCATCAGAAGATAGTCAATCTAGAAGGAAGACATCTGAGGCTAGTTTGCTATAAGTCCCTAACCTGGAGCAAAGCTAAGAAACATCCTCATTCTGAGAAGATACAAAAAGATCTACTTTGGGTGTGCCTCACTTATGGAATATTTCTGCTAGCCATGAGCACAGGAACCGATCACTCATGTGACTGAAGCACTAGGCTGAGCTTGTCTGCCAGGATAATGTCTTTTCCCCACAGCTATGTTGATTCTGAGAATCATCTCTTTAAAGATGGCCCAATTGCACATTCTGAGAGTCTTCCAACACAGGAGGTATGAATCTCTTCCTCCCTGTGCAGTACATGACTACCTGCTTGTCTGTCTGGACAAGTGTAATTTTGTTGGCCAACCAATCTTTGAAAGCCTTTAAAGTACTGTAGACTTCTCTTTGCTCTATGAAATGTATATGGAGATTTTTTTCCTGAGTAGACCAGAGACCCTAAGTATAAAGCCCATTTTCATGAGCTTCTCATCTCTGTTTGAACTCCATGTCTGTAGTGAGGACAATTTACACAGAAAGGGTTTGATAAAGAATTCCTTTTGCCAGATCATATCATTCCATCCACCAGGACACAGCAGGCTAATTAAGACTACATCTTGCAAACATCAGGTCACTAGAGTTCACTCTAAGGCCATCAGGCTCCTCTCATTTTCAGACATGCCAGGAGAGTTATGTGTACAGTTGAAGCCATATGACTCAACAATCTAAATATACCCCATGCTGATGTCTGCTAACTCACTGTAATTTCCTGAATAAAAGCCAAAATCGTGATCCTTTGTGGCAAAGAAATACTGGTTTGAGGGGAGGAGCTCAGTCCCTTTATACTGTGACATCATCAAAGCCTAGAATTCTCAGTCTCCATCTGCTGGAAGTGGGACATAACCCAGGAGTCTGGATTGGACTAGAGGGATAGTAACAGCGGCGGCTCTATAATGAGGCGAAGTGAGGCGGCTGCCTCAAGCAGCAAAGTTTTGAGGGCAGCAAATGCCCCCAAAACAGCCGCCTCACTTCACCTTCACCTTCAAGTTTAAAACAAACAAACAAACAAAAAACCTAAAAAGAAAAGCACACAAGTTGCTGCCACTGCTGAGTCCACTCCTCGGCAGCAGCAAACTCACCACCTCCCTTCTTCTGTAGCCGCGGCTCCCTGCCTCTTAGGGAACCGTGGCTGTGCCGGTGAAGCCATTGTGGAGCCTTCCCGTCTCTCAACGGGCTCAGTGCAGCATTGTCCCGCCCCCAAAGGAAGAGAATGGACACCAGTGGCAGTCATAGGAATGCAAGTTGACATTGGAAGGTACTGAGAGCGAGGACTGGAAAGGGGCTGATACTGGGGAGGGTTACAGGGACTGGAAATAGGCTGATGGAAAGAAGTGAAGAAAACAAAAGAAGAGATAAGAAGTGGCAGATGGACCATAGACCACAGAAAAAGAGCTAAGAGAAGACAGGAAAGTAGAAGCCTCAGATCGGGACCAGCATGATCAGAAAATAAAATGATCAGACAACAAAGGTAGAAAAAATAATTTTATTCCATTTTAGTGATTGGACTTTGTGCTATTTTTATATTTTACGCAGTATTGGGGAACTACATCTCTTATTTATCTGATGTTGCACTGCATGTGGACTCTGGCTTCTTGGGGTTTCAGTTTAAATTTTGTCAACATATTTTTATTTTTACTTTAGATTATGGTTACTTATTCTGTACTTGGTGAGGGTCGACGTTGTGAGTGTGTGACTGAGGCCAGGTGTTCTGATAACATGGAGTTTGTACATAAAGATGTATACTGTACTGTAGTAATTTGACTTGCTCAGCTTTTCAGATAGGTGTATGGATGTTCTAGGGCCCACTGTAGTATTTACAGTGACACTTTTTTGGGATGGGCTCCTTATGTGAGTTTTGGAAGTTTGTGCTGATATGGTATTGTATGGTATGGTAGGTTTGCTCTTTGTTGTAGGGTTTTGTATTAGTTCACAATATGCCTGGTACTGGAGAATAGTGGTTGTTGTTGTTGTTGTTAGTGAGATGATCAGAAGGTGAAATTAGACTTACCTGCTAATTGTAGTTCCTGGAGGAACTCCAGTCTAGTCCCGAAACCTCTGGGTTGTGCTCCTCCTCCAGCAGCTTTGGAGACTGAGAAACGTCATCCTTTTGATGACTCTGGTATATATACAGAGGGACCGCCTCCTCACTCCAGTAACCTACTGACAAAGCAAACTCACCAGAGCAACAATTAAGTAACAACTAGTATTCAAACAAGTATAAACTATCTGAACTAGAAAACAATAAGGGAGACACACTTCCCATCCTGATCCCCCTAACCCCATTCTAACTCTGGGTAGAAACTGTCAGGCCCGCCCCCACCCCTCACGGAGCAAGGTGACCTCTTTACTAGTGTCCTGAATCGACACTCCCCTTTGTGATCAGCACCCATATAGGCTTACATTTGCTTACCTGTGATAAACTGCTTGCTTCAGGCTCTAGTCCAACCATGAACCCCTGGGCGGGATACGGGACTAGACTGGAGTTCCTCCAGGAACTACAATTAGCAGGTAAGTCTAATTTCACCTTCCTGATCGTCCCTCCAGTCCCAAAACCTCTGGGTATGTAACAGAGCAGTGAAATATATCAACGGGAGGGACCTGCTATACCCGCCTGAAGCACTGCTAAGCCAAAAAAGGTATTCCTTTCCGCCTGCACATCTAGACGGTAGTGTCTTACAAATGTATTTAAGAACGACCAGGTTGCCGCCTTACAATTTCAACGCTGGTACCAACTTGTACTCTGCCCAGGAAGCTGCTTGGGCTCTAGTCGAATGAACTTTCAGCCCTTCTGGTACTCGTTTGCCTTTCAACAGATACGCCGACGCTATCGCCTCTTTAATCCATCTGGAAATAAAAACCTTTGAAGCTGCTTCCCCTTTCTTTGAACCACCAAAAAGAACAAAAAGTCTGACTTTCTGAAATCATCCATCCGCTTAATATATTTCTTTAAAGCCCAGCGAACATCCAGCTGATGCGAACTCTCTGTCGACAAAGACTCGGAACCTCCCCTGAAAACTGGCAAAGACACTACTTGATTCATATGAAAAGGGGATACCTTGGGTCGGAAGGACTGGGGTTTCTAGTCCCACAGGTGCTCCTTGTGGTCTTGGGCAAGCCACTTAACCCTCCATAGCCCATGTTCCCTGTAAAATAGTTATCTCCAAGTTATAATGCCCTGTTCAATGTAATTTCAGTTTGTTCAATGTAAACCGCACTGATGCAGAATAGTGCGGTATATAAGAGAATGTAAATAAATAAAATAAAATAAATAAATACCACCTTTGGTAAAAAGGACGGAACCGGCCTCAACACCACCTTCGAATCGGAAAAGGATAGAAAGGGCTTCCGGCAAGACAAGGCCTGCAACTCTGAAATTCTCCTGGCTGAACAAATGGCTATCAAAAAGACCACCTTGAGAGTTAGATCCTTCAAAGATGACCTTGCCAAGGGCTCAAAGGGTTCTCGCCCTAACGCCTCCAAAACTAAGGAAAGATCCCATGTCGGAACTACCTGACGACCTGGTGGCCTCATCAGCAACACTGCCTATAGAAAATGCTTCACATCCGGGTGTGCTCTCATGGCCATCCCTTTAATCTTACCTCTATAACAGGCCAGCGCTGCCAGCTGTACTTTTAAGGACGAAGCCGCTAAACCTTTCTGAAACCCGTCCTGTAAGAACGCGAGAATCTGCGGAATTGAAGTCCTTAACGCATCTAACTCCTTTTCTGCACACAAAGCTTCAAACACTCGCCACACTCGCACATACGCCAAAGTAGACATTCTTCGCGCCTTCCGTAATGTCAGAATGACTGCTGCGGAATATCCCCTTGCTCTCAGCCTTGCCCTTTCAAGAGCCAGGCCGTAAGCGAGAATCGATCCACCTGGGGCATGTATAGTGGTCCCTGGGACAATAGGTCTCTCCTGACTGGTAGCCGCCAAGGGCACTCCACCAACAGTCTCCTGAGATCCGCATACCACGGCCTCCTTGGCCAATCCGGAGCTATCAAGATCACCAATCCCTTGTGTAGCTCAATACGTTGAACCACTCGGCCTATCAATACCCAAGGAAACACGTACAAGAGTTGCCCTACTGGCCAATCCTGAATGAGAGCATCCAGTCCCTCCAACATTCTTTCTCGTCTTCTGCTGAAGAACCGACTGACCTTTGCCGAGTGAAAAGTTGCCATGAGATCCATTACTGGTGACCCCCATCGATGAACCACCATTTCGTAAACCTCTGGATGAAGAATCTACTCTCCTGGATCTACCTTCACCCGACTCAAGAAATCGGCCTCGACATTGTCTACTCCTGCCACATGCGCTGTCGATAGAGCCCCAAGGTTCAGCTCGACCCACTCAAACAACTTCTCCGCCTCAGCTTCCAGTGCCACACTGCTTGTGCCTCCTTGCCGATTGATGTAGGCTACTGCGGTTGCATTGTCGGAGAATACCCGAATCGCTTTCCCGCGCACATAAGGCTGAAACACCTACAACTCAATTAGACCTGGCACCACTAGTAGACTGCCTTAATACGGTCTCTGAGTGGCTCCAATCACAAAACCTACGCATTCAGCATAAAAAAACAGAGGTGCTTTTCATCGCCAGAGACCCCAACTTCACTCCTCCAACCCACGTCAGTGTCAAGGAAGCTGACCTACAAACTAAAGAAACAATAAGATACCTTGGAGTTACATTGGACCAACGTCTGGATATGAAACATCACATAAATAACATAGTCAAAGCGGTATACTTCAAAATCCGCTCTCTCAGGCATATACGTTCCCTGTTGGACCCGGACGACTTCCGGACCATATACCAAGCGCTAATCCTGCCACACTTCGACTTTGCAAATGCCATCTTACAAGGTCTCCCTCAATCCACTCTTAGCCCTTTACAGATGGCCATGAATGCCGCAGCAAGAGTCCTCTACGGAGCATCCAGAAGCGACCACGTAACTCCCATTCTTAAACAGCTTCACTGGCTCCCCATCCATGGGAGGATCATCTTTAAAACCCTAGTCCTATCATTCAAGGCAATCAAGGGTATCTCATCCTCCTCACTCACAGATCTGATTCACACTGTACCCCCCAACAGATCCAGAAGAGCAACAGCCGTAAACCTACTAACAACCTCGAAGGCATCAACAAAGTGCAACATGACAACCTCAAACAGAGCTTTCAGTTTATATGCCCCCAAATGCTGGAACGCTCTACCCTCCGACATAAGGACCATTACTGTCCTACCACAGTTCAGGAAGGCACTCAAATACCACCTCTTCCTTCAATACTACCCTAACAGCAATTGAACCAAAAGAAGTGACACACTCTTTAAACCACCCTTCCGTGCTTTATATTACTATGACTATGACTATGACTCTATTCTGTTCTATGTAAATATCTCATGTATATAGTTTAACCCGGTTCTCCAAGTTGGTACTCCTGTTCGATGTAAACCAAACAGCTTGTTGTTATGGTCTTTATGTTATAATGTAAACCGCGCTGATGCCGAATAGTGCGGTATATAAGAACTTGTAATAAATAATAAATATAAATAAATAAGGCTAATGCTACCGCTCTGAGTTCCAGCCTCTTGATTGCCCAGCGCTTCTCCTGATCTGACCAATGCCCTTGTGCAATTCTTCCTTGGAAGTGCGCTCCTCAGCCCAGTAGGCTGGCATCCGTTGTCACGGCTATCCAATTGGGCGTTTCCAAGGGCATCCCCTTCTCCAGATTCCCTGGAAGCAACCACCACCACAGCACCTTCCTCGTCTCGCTCGGACAGGGCAACCCCCGGGACAGATCATCGTTCTGGTGAGACCACCGCCTGAGCAGCGCCCTCTGTAACAGTCTCATATGGGCCCTCGCCCAAGGCACCAGCTCGAGCGATGCTGCCATCGTCCCGAGCAACTGTAGATAATGCCACGCTGTGGGAAGCGGCCTCTTCAGAAACTCACGTACCAACTTCCTGAGACCTTTCGCTCGATGGTGAGGGAGGAACACTCTGCCAACTGCTGTATCGAACCTTGCCCCCAGGTATTCCAGATTCTGCGACGGAGTCAATGTACTCTTCGCCCCATTGACTACCCAACCTAGGCCTTGGAGACACACTACAACTCTGGCTGTGGCCCTGTCGCTTTCGTCTCTTGACTTTGCCCGGATTAGCCAATCGTCCATATAAGGGTGAACTAGGATGCCGCCCTTTCTCAGCGATGCGGCTACCACTACCATCACCTTGATAAATGTCTTTGGTGCCGTAGCCAGTCCGAAAGGTAATGCTTGGAACTGAAAATGTCCCATCAGTACTGCAAATATGAGAAACCTTTGGTGTTCCTGCCGAATGGGAATGTGCAGGTACGCTTCCGACAAGTCTAGGGACGTAAGGAACTCTCCTTTCCGTACGGCCACTATGACCGACCTCAATGTTTTCATGTGAAAATGAGACACTCGGAGACAACGATTTACTCTTTTTAGATCTAGAATTGGGCGAAAAGTTCCCTCTTTCTTTGGTACCACGAAATAAATGGAGTACTGACCGGAACCGCATTCGTCCATGGGAACCGGCACTATTGCCTTGAGGGCTACTAGTCTCTCTACTGTCTGTTTGATGGCGTCAAATTTGAGCTATGCCTTGCAGGGGGACTGAATGAACGAGTCTGTTACCCGCTGTAGCAATTCCAGAGCATAACCTTCTCAGATAACCTCTAGCACCCACTGGTCCGAAGTTATCTGGACCCAGGCAGGATAGAAATCTTGTAACCGCCCCCCTATCAGTACTACTCCTGCCTGGGTCCCCCTCGCTTCATTGTGTCTTCCTAAGATTTGAGGAGGAGGCCGCAAAACCTCTGCCTGCTCCTCAAAATCCCCGAAACCCCTGGCTTCTATAGGGGAACCGCCCCCTCTGGCTTTGGTTGAATCTAGGGGCACGAAAATGGTGAAACTCCCGCTGTGGAGCCTTAGGAGGTACATTTGAATGCCCCTGCTTCTGCTTATCCTCCAGGAGCCGTCCTCCTTTGGATTCGCCTAGGTCCTTCAACAGCTTATCCAAATCTTCTCCAAAAAGAAGTTTACCTCTGAACGGCAGCTTACTCAGCCTAGCTTTAGACGAACTATCCGCTGCCCAGTTGCGCAGCCACAAATACCGCCGCGCTGCCACCACTGAAGCCATACTGTTAGATAACCCATGAATAAGGTCATAATGGATATCTGCCAGATAGGCCGTCCCCGACTCTAGCCTGGCCGCTTCAGCGGCCACTGCCCCCATCTGTTCTTCTTGAATCCACTGAGACCAACGCAAACAAGCTCTAGTTACCCATGCTCCACATATAGAAGCTTGAACTGATAACGCGCTTACGTCAAATACCTGCTTCAACAAGGTATCCAACTTCCTATACTGAGTATCCTTAAGAGCCGCGCTACCCTCTACCGGAATAGTAGTTTTCTTGGTAACAGTGGCGACAGCTGCATCCACCCTCGGGGACTGAAACAACTCCTTATCCTGCTCTACCAGTGGGTAAAGACGACCCATAACTCTGGATCCCTTGAGAGCCGCCTCCGGCAAATCCCATTCTCCTTGAATAATTTCCTTGATGACCTTGTGTATCGGAAACGTCCTCTGCGACTTCTGAAAGGTCTGCAACAAGGGATCTTCCAAAGTCGCATCCTCTGCCGACCCCACCGCCGGCATATTAAGCGCCTTGAGCATCTCTGAAATGAGGGCAGGTAACTCTTCTCTGTGGAAAATTCGGACCACCCTAGCCTGGTCCTCCTGTTCTGCGATCTCTCCTTCCTCTAACTCCTCCTCAAACTCTAGGTCCTGATCTCCCTCATCGGAGAGACCTACCTCAGACACCACAGACTGTTCTGTGTCCCTGTCTAACCTGGGCTTCTTAGCCGGACCCCTTGCTGAACCTACAGCAACCGGTATACCTGGCTGCTTTTCCACTTACTCCGCCTCCGCAGATGAAGACGGGAAAGCCCTCTTAATACCCCCAAACACCTGCTGCATTAGCGTAACGAATGTCAGGGAAAAAATTGCCTCCAGACCCCCCTGGCAGCGGCGCCGGAGTAGGAGGGAAATCCGTAGCTGAGGAAGGCCCCGCCACGGGCTCCCCTGGCTGCTCGGCTGGAGAAAATGGTTCCTGCAAAGGTTCTACCACCCCCTTGGGACCCTCTGGGACTACCTCTAAGGCTTCTTCCATCATGGTCGCCTCCAGCATACAGCCTTTGCGCACTCCCGTGTCCGAGACAGCCCCCCTCTTAGCACCACAGAGCACACACTGCGGTCTAGAGGGCATCTCCGTAAAAAAAAAAAGGATAAAAGGAACGGATATCAATAATGGACTCTGTAGCCCCTATCGTGTACAGGATCAAGAACCCCTTTACCATTCCTAACCTGTATGTACCCCTTTAACCAAATTCTTCTTTTTTTTTTAAATATTTCAAACATATAGCTGCCCTCCACCAAGATGTCCTAGGTGGGAGCTGAAGAAACGTTTCAAAAACGAAGCTCTGGCTCCAAAAAAGGAGATCTTTCAGGTCTCCCAATACAAAACGGCGCTTCTCGCGCTGCATCACACGGTCGGGCCTGCAGTGACACATGCGCTCTGCGGCCTGGCGTCCCATCACCCGGCGTCTTACCTCAACGGGGTTTTACTCTCCTCCACTGCCACAGTCTTTCTTGGCCCTCCGCCGCTGTCCGGCCTGACCACCCCAGAGGCAAGACTTACTTCTCTGCAGCCGCCGCTTTCCCCGATCCGCTGCAGTCGGCTCTGCATGCTCTCAGGCAAAGACTTCTGGCGCGCTACAGAGCCTCGGGCACCGGTTCCTCACCCAGCAATGTGGGATCGGGAACCGGAGTCCTCTCTCTCTCCCCCTCAAATAGCTGTTTCTCGGCACTGCCTTTCTCCTGACAACTAAGCTGGAGGGGAGAGGGGGGGGGGCCTTACTCACTCCTCCAAATTTAATGATACAGAGCCCAGAAAATAAGAAAATGCATTTAAATTTGAAAGGTACTAAATCCTTCCCACTTCTAACTTTCTAAATACCTTAATTGCTCCTCTAGTGAGCCCCTAACCTCCGGGCTCACTTCTCTCCAGCTGCTTGGAGACTGAGAGAACTGGAGTGAGGAAGCGGTCCCTCTGTATATATATACCAGGGTCATCAAAAGGATGACGTTTCTCAGTCTCCAAAGCTGCTGGAGGAGGAGCACAACCCAGAGGTTTCGGGACTAGACTGGAGGGACGATCAAGAATCAGATATTTTTTTTTAAATATTGAGTTCTGTGGATGAATGTCCTGGTTCTGCTCTGCACCCACTGTGGATGCAAAATATATGTTGAAAAAGAAAAGGCAAAAACCATAATGCAGTTTATAACAACAAAATAAAAATGAGTTATAATTTAGTTTTATAAACTGTGCTGTTGGTTCTTGCTCTCTTTTAGTTCCTTGGTGTGCAAACAGGACCGTACCTAGCCCTGTGCAAGCGGTGCAGCCGCAAAGGGCGCAAAGGCTTGGGGGGTGCATTTCGGCTGTCTGCTGTTGCCCTGCTGCCGCTGGCAGGACAATAGCAGACAGCTGAAATGTGCCCCCCAAACCTTTTTGCAGCACTTTTAGCAGGTCTGGTCCCTCCCTCCTCCGACGCAATGTCAGAGCAGGGAGGGACAGATCTGCTTAAAGTGCCGACGCCTTTATAGATCGGGCTAATGCCCTCCTCCTCCTCCACATACCTTCGTCCAGCGCTGCCTGCTCTTTCCCTGTTGCCAGTGCCGCCATGAAAAAAACAGAGGGTGGCAGCAGCAGGAAAAGAGCAGGCAGCACTGGACGGAGGTATGGGGGGAAGAAGGGGGGCGCGCGCCCAAGCTGCAAGTTGCACAGGACACGATTGCAACTTGGTACGGCCCTGTGTGCAAACATCTTGCATTCCCTCCATATAATCTAACTGGCTTTTTGGTTTGGTTCAGTCCCTGATTGGAGTTCTGAAAAAGCCCTGCCCCCCTCTAAGGTCCCCCCCCCATCTCATTCTTCGCCTCAGGCAGCAGATTGCCTTGAGCTGCCCCTGGATGGTAAGGAAGTGAATTGATCATTAAGCTGCTTCCAGAGATGGGCTCTTGATCGATGAATCATCCAGAAATATATGCATTCCCAATTTGTGCAAGTGCTCAGCTACCATGGCTAGAAAATTTGTGAAAATACATGGAGCTGGTGTTAGGCCAGTAGGATCTGATACTAGAAATGATATTTCCCTATTGCAAAATCTGAGATCCCTACAGTGACTTTATCTTTATTTCAACACTTTATATACCGCCCATTGTCAAGACATTAGAGCGGTTTACAAAACAAAAAGAAGTCTACGCTAAAGAAAACAATGAAAAGAACGCCACAAAATATAGGAAAGAAGAAAGAGTAGTAAAGCAACAGCAAAGCTACAACGAGAAACTAACATGGAGGGGCATCACAAAAGGGTATCATGTGGGGGGAGGTTAAAAGCCTGCTGAAATAAATGTGTTTTTAACATGTTCTTAAACTCTGGATAGGAGGGTTCCAAACGGAGTGAAGCTGGTAGGGCATTCCAAAGTGAGGGACTGAGGAAGACTGTGATGTATCTCCGGGTATAGGCTTCCTTGTAAGTTGTTATAAAATTACCTCCATAGTATCTTGTACTTTGTGCAAATATCTGGTTGGAAGAGGGACCATGAATAGCCATACTGAATCATGGGAATTCACTGGTGCAATGCAATGTGTGCCACTGGTGCAATGAGTCAACGTAGAATCCTGGTGACCCAGCATCCCTGGGTTTTCTTGGCAAGGTGTGACTGGAAGTAGATTACCAGGCTAGCCCACAAGGACTGCCAGTAGGAGCTGAACCTGGTCTCTTGGTCACCAAGCCGCTGCTCTAGCCACTAGGCTACTGCTAATCCCCTCATTGGTGCAGAGGTGTTTATAATATACAAGGGGGTACCCAAAAAAAACAGGAATAACATTGCCGTGGGCGGAGCTTGTGTAGTACGCACTTCTGCCGCTAGGCGTGTATAGTGCAACTCATTGTCAGTTCAGTGCCGCCTGTGTTGTCGACCTGGCTTGTTCTGTTCATCTGCAGTGATTGTTTTTGCTAGCGCTGTTTTGTTCTTGTTTCTTTTTTTATGATGACAAGTTTAAGTGAACAACGTGCAGCTGTGAAATTTTGTTTTCTACTCGGTAAAAATGCTGCTGAAACTGTTTTAATGTTGAAAACAGCTTATCAAGATGACGTTATGGGAAAGAGTCAAGTGTACCAGTGGTTTGCTCGGTTTAAAAATGGCGACATGTCGATTGATGACAAACCTCGTTCTGGGCGTCCATCAACTGCCCGAATCGACGAAAATATTGAAAATATTAGAGAGCTTGTGCTCACAGACCGTCGACAGACAATTGATCAACTGTCAGAGATTAGTGGGTTATCTTGGAGCTCGGTTCAGCGAAATTTAACGGAAGATTTGGGAATGAAAAGGTTTGCTGCCAAGTTTGTTCCTCGGGTTCTGACTGACAATCAAAAGGAACATCGAGTTGAAACATGTCGTGTTTTGAAACAACAGCTTGAAACTGATCCAGATTTTCTGTCAAAGATCATTACAGGTGATGAGTCATGGTGCTATGGTTACGACCCAGAAACAAAGCAACAGTCAAGCCAATGGAAGACGTCATCGTCACCCCGTCCAAAAAAATGTCGTCAAGTCAAATCAAACATCAAAACAATGCTGATTTGCTTTTTTGATGCCAAGGGGGTAGTTCATTCAGAGTGTTCCCCCAGGTCAGACCGTCAATCAAACCTTTTATTTGGAAGTTTTAAGAAGATTGCGCAACAGTGTTCGTCAAAAAAGACCCGATTTGTGGCAGACAGGAGACTGGTTCTTCCACCACAACAACGCACCTGCACACACAGCCATCTCTGTTAGACAGTTTTTGGCTAAAAATGGCATGGTTCCGCTGCCCCACGCACCTTACTCGCCTGACCTGGCTCCGTGCGACTTTTTCTTATTTCCACGCATGAAAAGGGGCATGAAAGGACACCGATTTGACAACATTGAAGAAGTCAAGAAAAAAAGGAGGGAGGAGCTGTCAGCCATTTCTAAAGATGACTACAAAAAATGTTTCGAACAGTGGAAGCACCGGTGGGACAAATGTATCCGTTGTAATGGAGAGTATTTTGAAGGGGGATAAGGTTGTTTTGTAAAGAATTTGAAATAAATAGTTTTTAAAAAATAATTCCTGTTTTTTTGGGGTACCCCCTCGTAAATGAGGAAGAGGAATGGTTGTGGACTTAATTGGCGATGACCGTGGCGAAAAATAAGATAAGTAACTTCTGCAAAAGGCTACCGTGGTTTAGTAAGCACATCCCTTAAAAATGTTTTTTAAACAAACATTTTTTTTAAACTTTTTATAATGAAATCAAAATGGCTTAACTGAATAAGAAGTGATGCACGTAATCTCAAAGTAGACAAAAAAGGTCCGGTGCAGTCTGTATTTTGCTGCTTCAGGGACTCTAGCAATCTATATGCACAGATACAACCGCTGTCAGACATCCTTAATTGCTTATTTGGTTAAGTAGTCTGGAATTCATTATAAAATGTACAAACGTTTGTAAAATAATTTTTTGTGACACTCTTGTTAAGAGGAAGTTGTTTTTTTTTGTTTTTTGTTTTTTTACTGGCGATGAACTTTTGAAGTATTGATTATAATACTGGGGCCACTCTGAGATTTTCCTCCTTCGTGTTTTAAATTATTTTAACAGCAGTCCTTCAGTGTTTTGAGGTAGAGGGCGGATCCATTCACTGTTTTTTCTCTGTTAATAACTTTCTGGAAAATTGGTGTTCATTTTCGGACTTGTGTCTACTTCCATTTGCCATTTTATATTGATTATAATGTAAACCAGCTTGGATGGTTTTTTAACTGAAAAGGCAGAACAGACGTAATAAATTAAATTCCAAAAATGATCTTTGTGAGCTGTGGCCAGTACATTGCTGGGTAAATATGAACTGACCTGGAGATGAGAAACCATTACCTGAATCATTAATCCAGACTTGGCCGTGATGTCCCGCTGGGAAGAAGGGAGAAAGAGACATTACCTTGCAGATCAGACAGTTCAGCTTCCAGCAGATGGGGCACTGGAACTCGTTGACAGAGTCTTCATAGATGCACCACCCTCTGCAGTCCACTGTTTTGCAGTGGTAACTGTTTTCACTCCGTCTCTCTGCGACCGTCAGCCCTCGCTCAAGAACCTTTCTGTATTCTTCTGCCGACACTAGCTGGTTATAAGAAATAGCCCAAAGTTAAATATTTCCAAACTACTACTGCTGCTTATCATTTGTATAGTGCTACAAGGCAAACATAGCGCTGTACGTTTACACATAAGAAACAGTCCCTGCTCCATAGAGCTCATAATCTATGCAAGACAAAACGCTAGAGACAGGGGACTGGGGATAGTCTTGACACACTGGGTGATAAACAAGAGAATAAAGGGGTCAGGATCCAAAAGCAGCCTCAAAGCCTGGATTTGAATAGGAGCGGAGATGGAGACTGAGGCACTGCCTCATCTGTTCTAGGCATATGGTGCAACAAGGGGAAAGAACGAGGTCTGGAGTTGGCAGTAGAAGAGAAAAGCACAGATAGAAGGGATCTGCCAGAAGCATGGAGTTCCCACGAAGTGGTGTAGGGAGAGATATAAGAGAGGGAAGGTAGTGAGGAGAACTTATAGGTCAGTAGGAGAAGTTTGAATTGGATAGGGAACCAATGAGCAAGACTGACAGAAGATTAGCCGTGCAGTTGAGTTTTAACAGATTGAAGGGGAGAGAGATGATTCAGAGGGAGAACAGCAAGGAGGAGGTCGCAATAGTCTAAATGGGAGGTGATTAAAGAGTAGATAAGGGTCTTAGCAATGGGTTTAGAAAGGAAGGGATGAATTTTGCTGATGTTAGAGAAAGAAACAGGTTTTAGCAATTAGTTAGATGTGTATGGAGAAGGAGAGGGAGGAGTCAAAGATAACCCCAAGGTTGTGAGTTGAGGAAACAGGGAGGAGTAGAGCACTAGTCACAGAAACAGACAAAGGAAGAATGGGGGAGGTAGGTTTAGGGGGAAAGATAAGAAGCTTGGTTTTAAGTGCAAGGCCGACATCACCCATAAGGTATATGCAGCGCTGTACATAAAGATGTAAGACACAGTCCCTACTCATCAGAGACTACAAGCTAATTAAGATGAAAAAACATCACAAAACTGAGGACTAGAGTATGGTAGGACACACATAAGTAGTGAACAAGAGAGTAAGAAGCATCAGGATCCAAAAGCAGCTTCAAAGAGGTGGATTTTTAGCCTTTATTTGAATAGGGCCAGAGAAGGAGTCTGACGCGACGACTCAAGTAGTTTGTTCCAGGCATATGAACAGCAAGGTGGAACGGATGAAGTCTGGAGTTGGCAGTGGCAGAGAAGGGCACAGATAGAAGGGATCTGCCAGAGGAGCAGAGTTCCTGAGGAGGGGCGTAGAGTGAGATAAGAGAGGAAAGGTAGTGAGGAGTCATGGAACGAATGAAGTCTGGAGTTGGCAGTGGTAGAGAAAGGAACAGATAGAAGGGATCTGCCAGAGGAGCGGAGTTCCCGAGGAGGGGTGTAGAGTGAGATAAGAGAGGAAAGGTAGTGAGAAGTCTGGAATGAATGAAGTCTGGAGTTGGCAGTGGCAGAGAAGGGCACAGATAGCAGGGATCTGCCAGAGGAGCGGAGTTCCCGAGGAGGGGTGTAGAGCGAGATAAGAGAGGAAAGGTAGTAAGGAGTCGCGGAATGAATGAAGTCTGGGGTTGGCAGTGGTAGAGAAGGGAACAGATAGAAGGGATCTGCCAGAGGAGCGGAGTTCCCGAGGAGGGGTGTAGAGTGAGATAAGAGAGGAAAGGTAGTGAGGAGCCGTGGAATGAATGAAGTCTGGAGTTGTCAGTGGCAGAGAAGGGCACAGATAGAAGGGATCTGCCATAGGAGCGGAGTTCCTGAGGAGGGGTGTAGAGTGAGATAAGAGAGGAAAGGTAGTGAGGAGTCGTGGAATGAATGAAGTCTGGAGTTGTCAGTGGCAGAGAAGGGCACAGATAGAAGGGATCTGCCAGAGGAGCGGAGTTCCAGAGGATGGGTGTAGAGTGAGATAAGAGAGGAAAGGTAGTGAGGAGTCGTGGAATGAATGAAGTCTGGAGTTGGCAGTGGTAGGGAAGGGCACAGACAGAAGGGATCTGCCAGAGGAGCGGAGTTCCTGAGGAGGGGAGTAGAGTGAGATAAGAGAGGAAAGGTAGTGAGGAGTCGTGGAATGAATGAAGTCTGGAGTTGGCAGTGGTAGAGAAGGGCACAGATAGAAGGGATCTGCCAGAGGAGCGGAGTTCTTGAGGAGGGATGTAGAGTGAGATAAGAGAGGAAAGGTAGTGAGGCATCGTGGAATGAATGAAGTCTGGAGTTGGCAGTGGTAGGGAAGGGCACAGACAGAAGGGATCTGCCAGAGGAGCGGAGTTCCTGAGGAGGGGTGTAGAGTGAGATAGGCGTGGAAAGGCAGTGAGGAGCTGTACTTGTAGGTAAGTAGGAAAAATTGGAATTGGATGTGAAAATGAATAGTGAGCTAGAGAAGTGACTTGAGAAGAGGGGTTATATGAGCATAATGACACTGGCGGAAAATAAGCCGTGCAGCTGAGTTTTGAACTGATTAAAGAGGAGAAAGAAGATTCAGAGAGAGACCAGAGGAGCAGGTCATAACAGTCAAGACGGGAAGTGACTAGTAAATGGATAAGGGTCTTAGTGGTATGTGTAGAAAGGAAGGGATGAAATTTTGGTGATATTATAGAGAAAGAAGCAACATGTTTTAGCTATCTGTTGGATGTGGGCAGAGAAAGAGAGTAGAGTCAAAGATGAGCCCAAGGTTGCGAGCTGAGAAAACAAGGAGAAGTGTAGTGTTATCCACAGAAAAAGAGAAGGGAGGGGAAGGTGGTTTTAGGAGGAAAGATAAGGAGCTCATTTTTGGCCATGTTCAGTTTTGGCAGTGAGACATCCAGGCAGTAATGTCAGATAAGCAGGCGGAGATTCAGCCTAGATTACTGGAGAGATTTCAGGCACAGAACGGTAGATCTGAGAATCGTCAGCATAAAGATGGCACTGAAAACCATGAGAGGAAATAAGTGCACCAAGGGACTGAGTGTAGAGAGAGAAGTAGAGGTCCCAAGACAGAGCCCTGAGGTTCACCAGCTGAAAGCGGGATGGCAGTAGAGGAAGATCCACCAGAACATACACTAAAAGTGCGGTGGGAGAGAAAAGAAGAAAGCCAGGACAGAACAGAACCCCTAAATCCAAGCAAGGACAGGGTATCGACGAAGCTGGTGATCAACAGTGTCAAAGGCAGCAGAAAGGTCAAGAAGGATGAGAATCAAGTAGAGGCCTTTGGATTTGGCGAGGAAAAAGTTGCTGGAGACTTTGGCAAGAGCCGTTTCTGTGGAATATAGAGAACGAAATCCAGATTGCAGTGGGCCCAGAAGGGCTTGAGAGGAAAGAAATTCAAGACAGCGACAGTGAACCGCTTGTTCAAATAGTTTTGAAGTAAAGGAGAAGAGAGAGATAGGCTGATAACTGGAAGGACAGGTAGGGTCTAGTGAAAGCTTTTTGAGGAGAGGTGTAACTGCAGCATGTTTGAAGGCCACAGGAACAGTTGCAGTGGAAAGGGATGGCCAATCTACATCCTGAATGTTTCCTAACACAGGAGATATAACCCCATTCCTCCCTGCTTGTTGATGCAGTACATTGCTACTTGATTGTCAGTCTGAATTATGCCAATTTGGTTGACCAAATTATCTCTGAAAGCCTTTAGAGCATTTGAGATTGTTCTCAACTCCAGGAAATGAATCTAATAGAGGCTTTCCTATGTGGATCATATCCCCCAAGTATGAAATCCATCTATGTGTGCTCCCCAGCACAGCTTGGATGCATCTGTCATAAGCAACTTTTGGAAGGGAGGAATTTGAAATGGTAGATCTTTCAGATTGGAATGATTCATCCACCAGGACAC
The DNA here is from genome assembly GCA_033557465.1 of Ichthyophis bannanicus. Lineage (NCBI taxonomy): Eukaryota > Metazoa > Chordata > Amphibia > Gymnophiona > Ichthyophiidae > Ichthyophis > Ichthyophis bannanicus. Next base: position 1,876,176,136 of record CM066031.1, on the reverse strand, counting down.
GGAATCCAGGAGAGGATGAGTGACAGAAATGTCATCTCATCACTAAAATATTGCCAAATAATCACAGCCCCAACACATCAGCATGGTACAACTCCAGACATGGTCTTTATACCAGTGCAATTGGCGGAACAAAACAAGACCACAAAACCAACAATCACGCCAGTACCTTGGTCAGACCACCATGTGATTGAATTCACCATGACCCTGAATAACCCCAACCAACGCAAAGAAGAAGAAAGAGCAACTAGACGGTTTAAAGCTTTCAACAAAGACTCATTCATAAACAAAATCACTCAACCGCAACAGGAACACGACACCCTTAACCTAAACATAGAAAAATGGAACAATATAATATCCAACGCAGCATCTGCCCCAGTGAGCACAGAGCCACAAACACGCAAGAGATCCAATGCCCCATGGTACTCAAATGAAATCAGAGACGCAAAGCGCACACTCAGAAGACTGGAAAGAAAATGAAAACGGAACAAATCACATAACTCCCTAACCCTATACAGAGCCAAGCAACTGGAATATAACAATCTAATAAATGAGCGTAGACAGCAACATCATACCAACCTAATCATGAAATCTGCTAACAGACCAAGAGAACTCTTTAGCATTGTCAAAAAGCTCACCAAGGATGACACGCAACAAAGTACCCACCACCTTGACCCACAAAAATATGCAGATTACATGAAGTCAAAAAACACCATCCAAACATGCTCTATTACGCCACAGACAGACGATCACAAGATAAAAAAGCAGCACCAAACTTGGAAGGATTTCAGCATACCAACAAAGCAGCAAGTAGAAGATATTATAGCTGGACTCAACACAACAACCTCACCATCAGACCCATGCCCAGTGGCATGGATCAAAGCTACAAAAAGCCGGCTCTCTCATCACATTCAAAAAATCGTAAAAGATTCACTCCAACAAGGATACATGCCGAAACCCCTAAAGCAAGCAATGATATGACCGATACTAAAAAGTAACAATCTGAGCCCCTCCAAACCAAAATCATACCGTCCCATCTCCAGCCTACCATTCCTTGCTAAAATAGTGGAAAAGGAAGTGCAAAGACAACTTTAGGACCATATTGATTTAAATGCCCCACTAGACATCCATCAGCACGGATTTAAGCCCCAACATGGCGTGGATAAACTACTCCCCTTTTTCTTTGACAATCTCATAAGAGGCATGGATAACATAAAAAACGGCTTCCTACTAATGTTCATGGATATATCAGCGGCCTTCGACACTGTGTCCCACACTAAGCTGCTGCAATGCTTGCAGCAGATAGGATTATGCAAGAATACCCTGAAATGGTTTACATCATACTTGGAAGAGAGAACACAACAAGTCAAATGCGACCAAAAGAAATCACTGCAGTTCCCCACCATGCAAGGAATACCACAAGGCTCAGCCCTATCATCAATGCTCTTTAATATCTACATCCAGCCTATATGCAACATCATCAAGCACCGCAAACTCATGGTGTACACTCCAATCAACCTACAAGCACTAAACACCTCAACAATAAGCAAATGTCTTGAAGAAATGAATGATTGGCTCACAGCCAACAACCTAACAGTCAACTACGATAAAACGGAGGCAATGTTCGTCACCAGGAATCCCACCTTCACACCTCCACAAATTATCAGCATCCTAGACAAACATATAGTAGTCAAAGAAGAAGTTAAGTACCTGGGCATCACACTGGACAGAGCCCTGAATATGAAATCCCACATCACCAAAACCGCAAACAAGACCTATCAACGATTGAGGAGCATCAGACAAATCAAACCAATACTCCGTCAGGACCACTTCCGCACAGTGTGCCAAGCACTCATCACACCACTGCTTAATTACGGAAACTCACTATATCAAGGCCTCCCTCAGCAGACACTACACCCACTACAGATGGTGCAAAACACCACAGCACGCATCATTACAGACACTCCAAGGACCGAGCACATCACCCCTGTCCTACAACAATTACACTGGCTCCAAATGGTGGCAAGAGCAAAATATAAAACAATTATGATCATCTTCAAAATCATTCACCATCTCTCAGCAGACGTACTCCAAGACGTTATAACAAGGGATATCAGCAACAGACCAAGAAGAGCTAATAATGACAGTATGATGGGCACACCTGCAGGCTATCACACAATCAAACAAACAACTTCAAAAAGAGCTCCATCACTACTGGCATCCACACTATGGAACTCCCTCCCAACAAGCCTGAGGGAACTGGATGACATCACAGACTTCCGCAAAGACCTCAAAACGCTGTTATTTATAGAGACATATGAGCATTCAAACAACAGCCCCTAGCCAAACAGAAATACAACTACCTCCGCCAGCTAGTCACGTACACATCCTATCTACACATACAAGTTCATTGTACTACATTGTTAATTACCATCATGTTAAATGTTACCCTTCAATTGTACTGTCTAAATGTCGTTAAGCAACTGTAATGTCTAAATGTTTATAAGTACCCTAATGTTAAATGTAACCCCTCCAATTGTGATGTGGCGTGACCACCTTGATTGAAGGATAAGGTGGCACACAAATCTGTCTAAATAAATAAATAAAATCTCAGAGCCTGTGAGTGGCCTGTGTCCACAGTGTACCCAGGGTCCACTAAGACTGCCTTATGTTGAGACGTGCCAAGGGAATAACATGAACTGTTGAGGCCATGTGGCCCAAAATTCTCAAAATCTTTCTCACTAATGTCTGCCGATTTTGTTGTACTTCTTCCTCGATCACCACCAAGTGGATGAGCCTGTCTTGTAGGAGGAAGGCTTTCACTTGAGCTGTGTCTCGCAAAGCTCCAATGAATTCCAGTTGATGTGATTGGCTCAAATTGACTTGGGGTAATTGATGACAAACTTAGTAGCTCCAGCACCTGGATGATTATGTGTATAGATCCTTCTTATGTGGTGCTCTTGAGTAGCCAATCATCCAAGTAGAGAAACAGATTCACATTCAGTTTGTATAGAAATGCTGTAACTACTGCAAGACAGTTTGTGAATACAAGCAGATGTGAAGCTGAAAGACAGTACATGATACTAGACGTGGTGTTTCCCTATGACGAATCGCAGATACGTCCTGTAACTAGGATGTATCTGTATATGGTTGTAGACATCCTTTAGGTCCAGAGAACATAGCCAATTCCGTTTTTGAAGAAAAGGAAGCAGGATGACGAGGAAAACCATCCTGAACTTTTTGCAAACCAGAAACATGTTCAAATCCCTCAGGTCTGAGATGTGAGTAAAATCCCAGTCCTACCTACCATTGTAGAATGGGCTCAGCCGAATTTGCCAGAGACATCCTGAAGAAGTATATCCTGGTGCTGAGTAGTTATTTAATGCACTCTTGCTGGGCAATTTGGAGGGATTCCGAATTGGAAAAGTCTGTGCCCATCCTGGATTATTTTGAGAATTTGTCAGAGGTTATAAGGGGACCAACAATCTGCAAAGAGCTGAGTCTCCCTCCAACAAGAAAGCAGGATGGGATACAGACTATGTTTTCTAGGAGCCAATCAAAACCTCATCCCTGTTTTTGACTGGGATGATGACTGGGGCTCCTGAGTCTTCTGTTGCTGAGGTTGGGAGCAAGAAGGCCATCCATCTACTGTGGGTAGAGCAGGATGAAGGAGGATACCTATGGCTGTGAGGGTAGTAGAATCTCCGCTGCCCCGCACTGTGGAACTTCTGAGATGATGTGGAGGCTGGGTCAAAAGTGGGCCTGGAGAGGGTTTTAAAGGTGTCAGTATGTTGTTTGATCATGATTGCAGCTTCTTGCAACTTATCTCCAAACAAATTCTTTTCACAGCATGGCACATCACTGAGTTGCCCCTGGACAGTGGGCTGTAAGTCTAAGGCCCAGAGCCATGATAGTCTCTGGGGGCCAATACTTAAGGAGGCGGCTCTTGATGCAGTATCTAAAATATCATATGTTGCTTGCACAATATATTGTCCACACTCCTTCCCTTGTAACACCAAAGATCAGTATTGTGCAGCTTTCTCTGGAGGGAGAACATCCACAAACTCATCCAGATTGCTCATGATGTTCCACAAGTGCATGCCCATGAAGAACTAGTAAGACACTAAGCAGGACATCAGCATAATGCTCTGAAATAATTTCCTCCCAAAAGATTCCAATGTCCTAGTCTCCCTCCGCAAGGGCGCTGAAGAGTGAGACTTGGAATTTTTGGCTCTTTTCAGCGTGGATTCGACAACCATGGAATGTTGTGGCAGCTGGAGCTTCTTGAATCCATGAGTCTTCTGGATTCTCTACTTAAAATAGACTTTTCAACTGACTGGAGTCACAGAGAAGGGAATCTGCCACATTCTCATCTGTGTGCCTTTGTTAACTGCTTGTACTATTATTATACCTACCTGCTTTTGCTGTTTGTTATTTTACAGAGTCCTAGTCCAAATCTCCGCCTCTAGTTCTGCCCCTCCAGTGTCAGCCCAATCACCTGAATGGCATTCTGAAGAGTTCTAGTCTAAATCTCTGCCTCTAGCTCTGCCCTTCTAGTATCAGCCCTATCACCTGATTGGCATTCTGAAGATGATTCTCCCTTTATGATCCACACTACTGCGGTGTTTCGCACCATGGTGGAGTGCACCGAAGGGATGCACTCATGGAGCAGATCCTGCTGCTTGGACGAGCTCCTTGAGGAGTCTCCTCCTACTCCTGCAACTTATTTTTACCATCTGGCCCCCCTCTTTCTTCTTTCTTAGGTAAGTCCTTCTCAACTCGAGTACTTAATTGCATATGACCTCTGTTGCTTACTGTTGCTCTGACAATGAGTGCTATTCCTGTACAGTGGTCCCCTCGGTTCCCAAGAGTTGTGGCTCTGCTTCCTACTCGCAATCCTAGCAACCTCATCTATTGCCCTCTAGTCTCTGTCGGTTCTTCCTTTCAGCCCCTTCCTACACCCTGGGCCTCCTCCTCTACCACACCTATAATGTGGTCTTTTAAACTGTAGATCTCCGCGCAAAAACAGCTTCATGATCAGCTCCTGCAACATTCCTTGGATCTTTTATTTCTCACTGAAACCTGGCTCAAGCCAGGTGAAGACCTGGTTTTAAACCACTGCCTTCCAACCAGTTTTTCCACGCTCTCCACCCCATGGGCTTCCCGGACTGGTGGTGGATGAACTCTATTGGACTTCATTAAACATCTCTGGCGTTCCTTCTCATGCTCTCCACTATCCCTGTTGGTACGTCTTCCTACCAACCCGGTGACCTAATCTTCTTCTAATATATTCTCCCCACACACTGTCCCCCTATCTCTGGGACTCCCTTCTTCTTACAATATCTGAAGATTCCTTTTACTACTCCAATGTATATATTCTAGGTGATTTCAACTTCCACGTGGATCTTCCTCGCAAATCCCATGAAAAACGTTTTCTTATACACCTTTCTGATCTACACCTCATCCAGCATGTTGCATTTCCCACTCACTCCGCCGGCCGTACTCTTGACCTGATCATTATTATGTCCTCCACCTCTTTTCCTCCAACACAGGTTACTACTTTGCATTTCCCTTGGACAGATCACCATCTCATCCTCTTCCACTGTTCTCATTCCTCTAGCACATTGTTCCATACTCCCTCCACATCTGATTTTACCAGACAAGTCCGAAAAATCACTCCCACTACTCTTGCGGCATTTCCTGCTGCCGATGCTATCTTCCCCCCCAATTTTTCTACTGTTCCAGTTGATGATCAGGCTCATCAGTGGAACTCCCTTATAACCTTGACCCTTGATACTCTCGCTTCCATCCGCCCAGTATCTACCAGGCCACAATGCCAACATCCCTGGTACCACCCAGGTCTCTTTCATGCCTGCCGGTGGAGGCGTCGGCACTCAACTGATACCTTACATCGCTTTTATAAGTGCCATTGCGCTTCCTGCCGCATGATCAATACTGCCAAGAAGGATCATTACTCTACTCTCATTGCCAATGCATCCTCCCAACCAAAGTAATTACATTCCATTCTTGCCAAACTGTCCCAATCTTCACAGCGCTCTGCAAGTACTTCTGAGCAACCTTTCCCTACACAGCTAGCTATATTCTTCCATGATAAGATTGCTCATCTGCAGAAAGAATTCCTTCTTACTCACCCTATCACTAGCACAGCATAGCTTTCCCTCCTGCCTCCCCAACTATTACCTTAACCCATACTTGGGGCTCCTTTAATACTGTCTCCCCAATTGCTTTATCAAAACTCGTTTCTTCCACTCACCAGACCACCTGTGCTCTGGATCCTGTTCCCTCTGTATGGATTTCCAAAAGCTCCCTGGCCTTTCTCCCGATTGCCCTCTCCATCATTAACAATAGCCTCACCTCCGGGACGTTTCCATCTACCTGGAATACAGCCATAGTTCGCCCCCTACTGAAAAAACCATCATCAGATATATTGGTTCCATCTCAATACAGACCTGTCTCAAACTTACCATTTCTTTCTAAACTCATTGAAAAACTTGTCTTCTCCCAACTATCTACCCACCTTGAAACCACTAATTCACTTCATCTTCATCAATCCGGTCTCCGCTCTGGTCATAGCACAGAAACTATTCTCCTGTCTCTACTTAGTGAAGTTCACCACTCCTTGGATCGCGGGACTGTTACTATTGCTGTTTCTCTGGAACTTTCTTCTGCCTTTGATCTCATTAATCATAACCTGCTCCTCTCCCATCTGTACGATATTGGCCTTTGCAGCATTGTTCTTCATTGGTTCAGTTCCTTTCTATCTCACCACTCTTTCAGGGTCAACATGGATGATCTTTCCTCTGCTCCCTGTTCCCTCACTTGCAGTGTGCCTCAAGGTTCTGTTCTATCCCCTCTTCTTTTCAATATTTTCCTGACACCCCTTGCACTCTTAGTTCAACAGCTTGGTATTTCTGCCTATTACTACACTGATGATATTCTGCTGCTCCTTCACACTGATCATTCTTTTCCTGACCTCTCTCCCTTGAACACTTGTCTTGAGCACATCACCTTAAGCTCAACCCTACTAAAACTATGGCTTCTTGGTTTTCCAGTCTACTGACCCCCCCTCTCTTCTGCTTCCCCCCTTCTTAATGGTACTCAGATCATATTTACTTTTGCTATCTTGGGGTTATTCTATCTTTTCACCAACATATTAGCTCAATTATTCAACATTCTTTCTTTTCCTTATGGTGCATTAGAGCTGTCCACTATATTTATAAACTTGTGTTTTCTATACCACATTATCATGGTTTCAAAGCAGTTTATATTTCAACTCCACTATAACATACATTGTAACAGTTTGTGTTTTAACTTACATAACATACATTATAACAGGGCGTTTAACTTGGATATTAATTTTGGGTTCCTTCACTGGGTGTTTAATTTAAGGTTGATAACAATCTGTTATTACGTGGTGTAATGGTGTGTGGTGTGAGGGCTTACTGTTAGGATTGATTGCTTTTTGGTTAATTTGGTTAGCATTATGTCAGTCCATAGTGGTCCTTAAAAAGATGTGTTTTTAATGCTTTTCTAAAGTCCAATAAGCCTTTTATGCCCTTTATGTTTTCTAGAAGTGCATTTCATAATATTGGTGCATAGATGGTGAATGCTCTGTTGCATGTTGATTGATTGTATGTTTTTTTTCATTTTTGGTATTTCTATGTATAATTTGCTTTGCTCTGTTTTCAGGGTCCTTGATTATCAACGGATGTAGTGTGTCTGGGGATATTTTATTTATGATTTTGAATATGTTAAGTATATTTTTGAATTTGGTGCGTGCTTGTATCGGGAGCAAATGAAGCTGTATCAGAGTTGGTATTATGTGCTCGTTTCTGTTGGTTTCTATGGTCATTCTTGCTGCCATGTTCCGAGTTGTTAGCAGTGGTACTGTTACATGCTTTGGTAGTCCTTAGTAAATTATATTACAGTAATCTAGGGTGGGTGTTATTATTGCCTGACAAACTGTTCTGAAGTCACTGTTGCTGAGAGGCGGTTTGAGTTAGGCTAATGTCCTTATTTTATAGTATGCTGCTTTGGTTGTCTTGTTTATATGTGGGCTTATTTATTTATTTATTTATTTACATTCTCTTATATACCGCGCTATTCTGCATCAGTGCGGTTTACATTGAACAAACTGAAATTACATTGAACAGGGTATTATAACTTGGAGATAACTATTTTACAGGGAACATGGGCTATGGAGGGTTAAGTGGCTTGCCCAAGACCACAAGGAGCACCTGTGGGACTAGAAACCCCAGTCCTTCCGGCCCAAGGTTGCTGTCCTCTAGTGGGATTTGAACCACTGACCTTCCGGCCTGAAGTACCTTGCCCCTACCACTAGGCTACTCCTCCACTCTTGGCTTGGAAGTTTAGTGCTTGTTCTAGTATGACTCCCAGGTATTTGACCTCCTTTTTGACTGTAAGTTCATTATTTTTCAGTTTTATTGTAGCTGGTGGTGCAAATGTTGCATTCCTGGTGACGTGTAGGACCTCTATTTTTTTGTAGTTTATATTTAGGTTTTGCTTTTGTAGCCAATTTGTCATTGCCTCCATGCAGTTTGTTATCATTGCGTATTCGGGCATTGCGGTTTTAAAGGTTGTGTAAATCATACCAGCCTATATGTATATAATATTTCCTGTTTGAAGTGTTCCCAACAATCAACTGTAAAATGTAACTCTATGATTGCCGTGCTCTTTCCCCCCCCCCCCCCCAATCTCAATGTATACCCTTCTAATTCTTGGCCCGTACAGCCACCCTTACCTTGTATAGCAACCACTGCTGATCGCTGGAAGCAGCGGGATACAAATGTACACTAAAAAAAAAAAAAATAATAATATCATCTGTGTATAGTTTGTATTGTATGTTGTGTGTTTTTATTAACTCTGTTAGAGGTTGTAGGTATATATTGAATAATGTTGATGATAAGGCTGATCCCTGTGATATTCCCTGTGTTTGTGTGAAGAACTTAGATCGCCTTGCTCCACATTTGATTTGTTGTTTTCTGTTTTTTAGGTAGGAGGTAAACCAGTTGATGATGGTGCCGCCAAGTCCTATTTCTTGTAGTCTTGTTAATAGGCATGTGTGGTTGATTGTATCGAATGTTGCTTTGATATCAATGAAGATTAGTATGTATCCTAGTTTGGGATTGTCTGTGCCTGTGATTAATGTGCTTAGGAGAGCAGTATGAGGAATGTTTCCACACTGTGCTTGGGGTGGAAGCCATGCTGGTGTTTATCAAGTGGCACATCTTGGTCCAGATGGTCTTGCAACTGTTGTAATGTTATTTCAATTATTTTCACAATGAATGGTAGGCTGGTAATGGGTCTGTAGGAACTTGATTCTGTTTGGTCACGTTTGTTGTTTTTCAGTACTGGCCCTAAGAATAGAAACATTTCTTTTTGTGGGGCCCCTGTTCAATTGTTTCCAGACGTGTCAAGAGCTATGCAGTCATGGAGGAAAGCCTTCTTGGCTTTGAAATCTCGTGTCTTGGCTCTCGGAGCTTCTTTTTTTGTGCGATATCCCTGTAAATGTTTGTTATCCCTTCAGGGGGTTAGATATGGTTGTTTTGATCCGCTTCAGTTAGAGAATTTTCTGTCTAGTAAGGAGGACACGGGTCTATGAGGTTGGTGGGTGGATGAATAGGGTTTTGTTTGGCTGCAAATATGGAGTTTAGTCTCCTTGTGATTACTTTAATTCTGTACATTCTTATTGGGTTTGTTTCTCCTCTTTTTGTGGACTATATTGCTTTGGGGTTTTTTCTTATAAAGCACAGTTACTTACCTGTAACAGGTGATCTCTGGGAACAGCAGGAATAAGTCTTCACATATGGGTACGTCGGTACCGACGGAGCCTGCGCGGGAACGCTTCCCAGCGTCCAATCAGAAAGCTTTTGGAAGCATCCCACCACGCCTGCGTGCTGCCTTCCCGCCTTTCCCAACTGCCTCTCCTCAGTTAAGTTTTAAAGCTGAGACAAAGAGAGAGAGAGAGAGAAAAGGGAAAGATAGAGATAGAGAATACAACTCCTAGGGGAGGTGGGTGGGTTGTGAAGACTTATTCCTGCTGTTCCCAGAGATCACCTGTTACAGGTAAGTAACTGTGCTATCTCCAGGAACAAGCAGGAATGAGTCTTCACATATGGGGACTCCCAAGCTAAGATGCCTGGAGTCCCAGCATGTTATGGATTGGAACACGCCAGGCATATGGCCAGGCATCCTCAGGATGGTGGGAAGGAGTTGAAACAGAAAGGTGCTGTAAAAGACAGCTAACCTAGCATAGGACTGCAGACAAGAAGTCCTTGTGTGGATGACAATTATCATCAAATATACTGAAAATGAAATATTGCAATATGGACCTCCCCTAACAGGATTGTACAAAAGTATGGAGGTTCATGAGATCTACTGGGGATCCAGTAGAGGAACCTCAAGGAGGACCTCACTGCAAAGTAGAGGTAATAAATCTGTAGGAAAACACAATGGAGGTCAGAAATTCTGAAAGGTAAGAGGTAACCCCAGGGATAAACTGGGGTAGTACAAAAACTGTAAGTCGTCAGCGGAAGGCTTTATGAAAAAAGCCCAAACTCTTTTGGCTACAGAGTGGATCACTCATAGGAGCAAAAAGAGGAAAAGGCTGACTGATTTGGACAAACAGGCCTAGTCCTTGTGGGAAGAAGGGGTATGGAAAACCCTTATATCCCAAAAGAAAGGACAGATGCCCGAGGCGTTAGCCTCAGAATAACTGAAGATCTGCAATGTCTTTCCTAACTGATGTCAGGTAGGAAAGATACTGGAACATGGAGAGCTTCATGGACCTAACCTTTAAGGTTATGGTAGAAAAGTTGTTAACTACCACTGGAGTGGTTGTGTGTGTAGCACCCCAAACATGCTGGACAGCATGGTATGGGTAGAGCCGAACTGTCAGAATCATATGTAAATTGTATATATTGTTATTGTATATAGTTACCCTGTTAGCCAAGTTGAATTTCCTGTTCATATGTAAACACAAAGTACTATTGGAAATATGTATATTCGTTGTTTATTGTAAACCGCACTGATGCTGAATAGCGCGGTATAAAAGAGACTTTAAATAAATAAATAAATAAATAATAAATATATATATATATATCTATATGAGCATAGACAGTCATATAGATAAGTATGTAAATACATATCTACCTATAATGACACACAAATGACAGACATATATATCTATAGATATAGATAGATATAGATATGAATATATAGGCCTATATATAAGTGTCTGCAATTAAGCAGACAGAGATATGCCTATAGAAAGTATATTCACATAGGAGATGTGAAGAGGAAAGATTCATCTAACAACAAGAAGGTGGAACCTACTTGAGAAGATATATAGAGAATCTATTCCCCCTGGTTATGATGGAAGGAGTCAGGGGAAAAATTTCCCTGACAATGAACAGACTAGATTGCTGCAAGAATGCTAGCCAGTGAAATAACCAGGATGGTTACGTGAAAAGCAGAGGATAATATCAGTCTGCAGGCAGCAAGTCCCGAGTTCCTCAGAACTCTGGCATGGTAAATGGACAGAAGACGCATAGGAATGAGATACCATGTTGACCTACTTGAGGGGCAAAGGGTATCATGCGTTCTTTAGCTAAATATGCGCTGTCCATGAAGGATTAGGATACCATGAGGACAAGCTGCAAGGAAAAAGAAAGCATATTCCCGGTGGGAATCCTGAGGACCAAACGAGGGAATTGAACAACTCTTTAAGCTTTCACGTAGAAGAAAGTCCAGGTCCTTTGCTTTAAAAAGGAGATAGTAGGGTAGGAAGAACCCTTCCAGTCATGAAGGGCATGACTGAGGGAGCTTTTTCCAACCATCTAGGACAGCTGTTTGAGGAAATCCTAATGCTCTCTAGCAAGGGCCCATAGTGGAAAGCTTCTCTGTAAGATTGCAGAGAGCATAATGCAGGAGAATTAGGAGATAGAACTGGCTGCTGGAAAAGCCAGTACCTAGGTCGACTATGCTGCCAAACCTAAGGGAATTGGAGATGGCAAGAATAGAAAACAATCTGAGAAGCCTGTAGTGATAAGATTTGCCAAGAAAGATGAATCCACTGTCTTGGAGTCACTACTAAGGCCCAAAAGAATATAGTGGAGGACAACTCTGGATGCTTGTGGGGAAGAACCAGTGGTCCAATCACTAGGACTCCTGCATGGGCAGCTGCTAGTAAGACATCAGAAAGAATCTTTCTGTTAAAAAACAGAAAGAACAGACAGAACAGGAGTAAGAAAACTCTGGACCTGCCTGAAAGCTGCCCCAAAGCAAAAAAGAAGGAGGAGTTAACTCAGAGAGGAAAACTCCACACTGGAATAGTGACAAAACTAGAAGGGCTGAAGAGAAGCCCTCCAGTGTAATAGTACCAACTCTTACAGGGGAAATGCTTGATAAGAGGGTAGAGAAGATGGAGCTGAATGGAGACTTACAATGTGGTAAGTCTGTAGAAAAGAAAAATTCATGCTGGTACAGAAAACTATCGTTTGATAGTTGTTAAACCTCTTTCCCTAGCAGGAAGAAGAGGAGAAGCTGTGACCTATACGCATGAACATCCTAAGAGCTCATATAACAGAGAAAAATGGATGTCTTGTGAAAAGAGATCCATGCCTAGAGTTTAGAATGAAGCAGTGGAAGGTTTCTACTGAGAAGAAGCCAACTGCAGGTTCTAAACCCCAAGAGACACAAAAAATATGTGATTAATCAGAAACCCTGCGGATGCTGGGTTTGGTGAGCCTGGTGAGAGTTTGGATTCTTCAGACCAGGGCGATGTTTCCCCTGTTTGGGAACATCTGTGTGATGGGCAGAAGATGAATAAAACCTTCTCCCCCTAGGGGAAGAAAGTTTGGTAGGACATTTCCTACCTACTGGGAAAGAAGAGGGCATAGAACAGCCCTTAGAAACAGGTAAGTCAGTGAACCACTGAGTAACCTGACGTAAAGACTCCTTATTGAAGAGATTTTCTCCAGTGCAAGGAGTATTACCCAGTCTTTGTTGTGCCCATTTGTCTAACTCTGAAGCTTGGAGCCAGGCTCTACGTCGTGCCCCTATAGCTATAGCAGAAGTCCTGCTAACAGACTCAAATGAGTCTAGGGAAGCACGAGTAAGAAACCAAGAGATATTTTGAATATGACTAAGCAGTGAGGAATAGTCTGCACTCTTGGGTTCTGAAAGAAAGGGAGTCAAAAGATGCAATTTCTTTGTGACCTCCTCAAGAGATAGACTCATATAAAAAATATATGAGAGAATTCTTGCTGAAAGCATGGATGTCTGGAAGGTTTGACGTCCAAAGGCATCTAGTGTCTTAGACTCACGACCTGGCGGATAAGAAGAGTGCTTTTTCTTACTCTTCACCCGCCTCATTGCTGATTCCACTACAATGGAATGATGAGGAAGTTGAGTCTTTTGAAACCCTGGAGAGGGGGGCACCTGATATAGGAGATCAGTTGCTCTGGAAGGTGGGGGTACCCTTAAAGGTGCTTCCCACATTCCTAGAAGAAGATCCTGCAAGGAATGATGCAAAGGAAGCACTATGTTTTCCTTTGCTTCGGTAGAAACAGAGCCTTGTGTAGGATCATGTCCAGGGATAGAGATGGCAAGTGATCTTGCCATATCCCAGAGGAAACTCTGAAAAGAAGTATCTCCAAAGAGAACCTCCCTTGGACAGGTTAGATCTGAGGAACTAGCCTGGGCACCGAAGGATCTATCTGGGTATATAGGAATATAGGATCCTGCACGGTGCAATATGGGATCCTTAAGGGATGGACGCTGGTACTGGAGGTCAGGACCAGCGACAGTCAGTAGCACATCGTCCATGCCAGGTATCGACTCCAAACTTGGTATAGAAGGGAGCAATCCTGTTGAAAGAAGCATGGAAGGAGCTGGCCACGATGCTACAGTGGATACCAGTATCGATACCGGTACCGATGTCGGAACCGAACCAGACACAGACATCGGAACAGCCATCGGTGACAGCTCAATCGGTACCGAGGTAACCGAAAACTTTCGGCAGTCACCCTCGGCACCGAGCCTCCGGTATCGACAGGTCGCGGTACCAAGGCGTGTCGGAACTGCGTCTTCCAGACTGGAGATCGATTCCAAACTCGGCATCGAGGATAATGTAGACATCGGTACCGACTTCGGTACCGTGTCTGATACCGATGGATGAAACCCAGCCAGTGGTAACCCAAACGGCATCGTAGGAATCGAGAGTTGTGGATCCGAACCATCGAAACTGAGCCTTCGGTACCGACGGGAGCCGGTACCAAGGCGAGTCGGTACCCAGTGCTCCAGACTGGAGATCGATCCCAGACTCGGCATCGAAGGAAGCGAGTTTATCGATGCATGTCTGGAGGGTACCGACGTCAGAGGTAGTATCGGTGCCGGTACCGATACTGGAAAGTCAGTCTGGGACGTATGCACCGGTCCTGTAGGTACCGAGGATGCCAGATGACGATCCCTGGTGAGGAGTGTTTCGTCCAACACCAGTGCCGATGCCGGGGTATCGGTACCGCTCGAAGCGGATGCCACCACCGGACACGGCTCAGGTATGTTCTGTGGGGGGTGAACCCCAGGAACAACCTGAAACCCCACATAGGCTTTGGAGGCCGAAGACTCCCGCCGGAGTTTTGAAGCCAATGGGCCCTCAAGGGCAAGGCCGGAGCCGTCTACATGCTGTGCATGAGACCTACCACTCGAGGGTTGGCTAGTCTTAACAGACTGTTTGTGGGTTACCTGATCCTGTGTAGAAGAAGAAATGGTCGGTGCCCTGAAGTTGGAAGGGAACCTCATATCGAGGGAAACTCGATGTTGAAAACCTCTTCTCACAATACTGTTGCCCGAGGGCTCCGAAGGAAAAAGGTCAGGACCCAAACAGATTAGACACCAATTTTGGGAGTCTAAAAATAAAGTTGTACCGCCACAGTTTGAACATTTCTTGGGGGAAGTGGCTGGCGGTTCCATGAAGGACATGGAGAGGCCTGGAAGGCCTGAAAAACCGTAAGACACTCAGAAGAAAAAATATTCCCTAAAAGGAAAATAATTTTACAAGAAAAGAGAAAGAAACACCAGCGGTACCGGTGGCGTCGGGGAGACAGCCGCGACCACAAGAAAACTAAAGAATTAAAAGAAGAATTTTCTGCGGTGACAGGAGGACGTCCTGCCGGCTCCGCGGAAAAACGAAAACTGAGGAGAGGCAGTTGGGAAAGGCGGGAAGGCAGCACGCAGGCGTGGTGGGATGCTTCCAAAAGCTTTCTGATTGGACGCTGGGAAGCGTTCCCGCGCAGGCTCCATCGGTACCGACGTACCCATATGTGAAGACTCATTCCTGCTTGTTCCTGGAGATTGTGAAAAACATTTGTGGTTAGTTTTTGCTTTAATTGCTTGTAACTGGATGCATTATGGAAAAATTAATAAAAATATTTCATCATAGTACTGGCCTGATTGATGCCATTTTTATCCTCCCTACTTCTGCTTTGGCTACTTTGCTAGTTTTTCTTGTTCTTTCTCATCTAGACTCTTATAACTCTGGCTTTGCTGGTCTTCCCCAATACAAGCTCAAGCATCTTCAACTCATTCAGAATACTGATGCCAAACTGCCTTTTTTTGCTTCCCACTCAGACCACGTTACTCCATTATTCATTTGTTTACATTGGCTCCCCATTCATTACCAAATGCAATTCAAGATACCCACCACAGTACACAAAGTTCTTCACTATGGCACTCCGCAATATCTCTCTACCCTCATTATCCTTCATACTCCGCACCATGTCCTTCGTTCCATTCATGTGAACCGGTTTTGCCTCCCGTCCCCCACACAAGCCCACCCTGAATCCACCCGTCATTCTGCTTTCTTCTTTCTTGGCCCTTTTTCTGGAACAGGCTTCCCCCAGACCTCAGTACAGAACTCTCCATCCCTAGATTTAAAGCACAACTTAAAACTCACCTGTTCCACATAACCTATGATCTTCTCCCCTGACTGCCATACCCTGTGACCGTCCCCCCGACTGCTCTATCTTCTCTTTCTCGGCTGCTCCTGTCTATCATCCTACCTCTTGTGTTTTCCCTGCCTAATCCACCCTCTCGCTCGCATCCCTTGTCTGTGTCCCCTATTTTACTTTTCTGTTTTTAATGGCATTCCTTTTCCATTCTCTATGTTTGTATTGATTTTTACCTTTTTTTTTTTTTTTCCAAAATCTGTTTATTAAAGATTTTTACCTTTTTTTATTGTAAACCATTTTGATGTTTATTCTAAAAGAGGTATATCAAATTGTAATAAATGAAATGAAATGTAACCACTGAAGGATGCGGTGCACAAGTACTGTCACCACCTCCTAAGTGGGATTAGAATATTGGAGGATATCCAATACTTTATCTCTGGGATCCTCCTCCATTTCTAACTGAAATGGAATAGACGTGGCCATTTTCCTCATAAAATCATGGAAAGTAAGCTCCTGTAAAGGACTTTGGTCGCTCATGAGGTGGTGTGGAATCTGAGAGAAGTTCTGCAACCCTCTCCTCCGAGACATACTCAGAGTCATACTCAGAATCTCAGGAGCACTCAGATGTAGACTCAAAGATGTCCGAGTCTCCATCTGGGCCAAACTCTGCTTCTCATTCCTTCTTCTGCAGACAGGTGGTGAGTCTCAAAGATAGCGTAGTTACTCACCTGTACAGGTGTTCTCCAGGGACAGCAGGAATCAGCACCGATGGAGCCCTTGCAGAAGCATCCCCCCAGCTTTCAAAGAAAGCCTTTGGGAGATGCCACCACGCATGCGCGGTCCCCTTCCCACCCAAGGGTGCCATCTTGCTAAGTCAGATGACATAGCTAAAAGATGGCAAAAATAAAAGATGGTAAAGGAGCTACTCCAAGGGAAGGAGAGAGGGTTGTGAGGACTGATTCCTGCTATCCCCGAAGAACACCTGTTACAGGTGAGTAACTACGCTTTCTCTGGGAACAAGCAGGAAGTCAGTCCTCACATATGGGACTCCCCAGCTACAGGCTACCGAAAGCCCATAGCAAAAATAGGGGCTCCCTCATGGGGAACTGCAAGCAGCAGCAATTAGCCCATGTATACAGACCACAGTAAGACCTCTGTGTCCGATAAACCAGCACTCTGGTAGCCTGAACACAGAAGGGTCGGAGGTAGGAGTTGCCTAAACCCCGATAATGTTATGGAGCACAGCCTGGCCGAAGGCACTGTCCTGTCGGGACTCTCTTTCCAGGCAGTAATGGGCTGCAAAGACCCAGGTGGTGGCCCGGCAGATGTCCACCATCGGGACAGAGCGCAAGTTTGCCACTGAGGCTGCCATGGCCCTAACACGATGCGCTGTGATGTGGCCTTCCAGCGGGAGCCTTGCCTGCTCATAAGCAAGGGCGATACAGTCCACCACTCATGTGGACAGCGTACGCTTGGTCACTGCCTCCACCAGCCTACTGGGGTCATAAGAGATGAAAAGCTGAGAAGCCTTGCGGTGGTCCTGAGTGTGCTGGATATAGAAAAACAAGGTCCTCTTACAGTCCAAGGTCTCCGCCCGACTGGAGTGAGTCTTGGAAAGAAGGTAGGAAACACCACTTCCTGGTTGAGATGGAATGGTGACACTACTTTTGGCAGGAATTTGGGGTGCGTGCGAAGCACCACTCTGTTCTTGTAGAACCTGGTATAAGGCACCTCCGCCACCAGGGCCTGGAGCTCGCTAACTCTGCAAGCAGAGGTGAGTGCAACCAGGAAAACCACCTTCCAGGAAAGGTAGTGAAGGTGGCAGATCGCCAGAGGCTCGAAAGGCGGGCGAGTAAGCTGCCCCAACACCACGTTGAGGTCCCATTCGGTTGACAGTGGGTGAACCAGGGGCTTCGATAAGAGCAAGCCCCGAAGGAAACGGGTCACCAACAGCTGGATCGAGAGAGGTTTAGCATCCACCAAATGGTGGTACGCCGCCAGGGTACTGAGATGCACTCGGACAGAGTTAGACTTGAGCCCAGACTGAGAGAGGTGGACAAGGTACTGTAAGACCAGAGCCACCAGGCAGGAGAAAGGATCAGCTTCGTGTTCAGCGCACCAAGCAGAGAACCTGTGCCATTTGAGGGTGTAAGCCTTTCTAGTAGTGGCCTTGCGAGAGGCTAGCAGAATGTCCTCCACGTCAATCGGAAGATTGAAAGGGGCTAGAATCACCCTCTCAGCAGCCACGCTGTCAGCAACAGGGACCCCAGATTGGGGTGTAGGAGAGAGCCCTCCTCCTGAGATAGGAGACCCAGGGCAGTCCCCAAGGGGATGGTGGCCTCCACTGTCAGACGTAGAAGCAGAGGGAACCACAGTTGCCTTGGGTCACCGAGCAGCTATGAAGATGAGTGATGCCCTGTCGTGGAGGGTCCTGAACAAGGTCTTGGTGATCAGTGGCGTCGTAAGGAAGATGTACATGAGGCCTTCTGATCATAAGACTAGGAACATGTCCGCTGCCACCCTGGCGGGGTGGGCTTGCTGGGAGCAGAAGCAGGGCAACTGAAAGTTGTCCTGGCTGGAGAACAGGTCCATCACGGGTTCCCCCCAGAGCCGGAAGAGCCAACCGGCTACCCTGGGGACCAGCTGCCATTCGTGCGGCTGGAGAACTCTGCTGGGTCTGTCCTGGCCTGGCAGGTACACTGCCCGCAGGAGGATATCCCATCAGATTGCGTATGAGCAGAGGGTTAAAGCCTCCTGACAAAGGGACTGGGACTCCATGCCACCCTGTTTGTTCATGTAGAACATTGCCACCTGGTTGTCTGTCTGGACCAAGACCAGCTGGTGATGCAGATGGTGACGGAAGACCTTCAGAACTAGCTATATGGCTCAGAGCTCCAGGAGGTTGATCTGCTGGGTGCTCTCGTGTGGTGACCAGTTGCACTGGGTGCGGAGATCTCCGCAGTGGGCTCTCCAGCCAAGCAGGGAGGTGTCCATGGTGAGGACCCTCGAGGGGCTTGGAGTCTGAAAAGGCATGCCCGCCTTGAGATGCTGGGGCGACTGCCACCAGACCAGGGAGTCTGCCAACTGGTGGGTCACAGACACACTATCTCGGAGGTGGCCTGTGGCCTGAGACCACTGGTCCTGGAGACACCCCTGTGCCACTCTCATGTGAAGGCGAGCATCTGGGGTGATGTGGACCATGGAGGCCATGTGCCTAAGGAAGTGCAGAAGAAGCCGACAGGCACAAAGGGACAATACTATACATCCCGAGCTAGAGACCTGAGATGATCCCCAAGGAATCCATAAAATGTACTCAAACAACTAGGAATAGAGCATTCGCTTTCTACGCCCCAAAGTGCTGGAACAACCTCCCACCAAAAATAAGATCAATCAGAGACCTCACACAATTCAGGAAAGCAATCAAGCTTCACCTATTCCTCCTATACTTCTCACAACCAAACAACCCCTCCCCACTTAACTCACCCCAATCCTTTCAAGCAGTGCCTGACACTTCACAAACAAATTAGGACAAACTTAATAGCAGAACTATCCATTGGTATGCGCAACAATACCAATCTGAGGTGTATATATTAGATCAATGATGGAATACCATGTTTTTTTGTCTAATAGTAACATAGTAACATAGTAAGTGACGGCAGATAAAGACCAGCATGGTCCATCTAGTCTGCCCAGCAAGATGGCAAGAGTAGGTGCACCTGTCGCTCTGTGCAGGCCACCCCTCCCCATGTTTTTGTTTCTGTTTAGGGGTGAACCCACCACTCCATGTAGGACACCCTTATTTGTTCAGATGCTAGATAGATGGTACTGTTTGTTTTGCTTTTATCCTGTTGCTGTAAAGGGATCCACTGTGTTTGTCCCATGCCGTTTTGAATTCCATCACCATGTTTGCCCTCACCACTTCCATCGGGAGGGCATTCCAAGCATCCACCACCCTTTCAG
Source organism: Ichthyophis bannanicus (assembly GCA_033557465.1). Taxonomy (NCBI): domain Eukaryota; kingdom Metazoa; phylum Chordata; class Amphibia; order Gymnophiona; family Ichthyophiidae; genus Ichthyophis; species Ichthyophis bannanicus. The sequence continues at coordinate 1,876,156,187 of CM066031.1, read as the reverse complement.
TGAAGAAATATTTCCTGACATTGCCTTTCAATTTACCACCTTGCAGCTTCATGTTATTTAAACCCGTTGTTTAAGTTAAGATGCTCTATGTAAAAAGTTATCATTGTTCTATGTAAAACAAGCTCTGCATTGTTGACTGTTGTTGATTGTACACCGCAACTGATCGCTGGAAGATGCGGTATATAAATAAGTGTTAAATAAATAAAATAAATAAATAAATAAATGCCCTCTAGTTTTACAGCTTCCCCGTCTTTGGAAGAGGTTTGTTTGTTCATCATTTCTCTTTAAGTATTTAAAGGTCTGAATCATATCTCCCCTGTCCCTCCTCTCCTCCAAAGTGTACATAATGTGTAAATAGTTTGCCCAGTTAATGCTCCAAGTTACATATCCTGTTAAAATGTAAGCACAAGACAGTTTTGACTGAATTGAGCAAGAATTGTTAATTGTAAACCGCACTGATACTAAAGAGCGCAGTATATAAAAGCTGTTAAATAAATAAATAAATAAATGATCGGCTTGGTCCCTGGACAAGAAAGCCTTTGACTGAAGAGTGTCGATCTTTGCCCCAATGAACTCCAGACATTGTGTCGGGAGGAGGTGAGACGGGGTATTTTATGACAAAGCCCAAGTGTTGCAGAACCCAGATGTATATGAGGCCTTCTGATCATAAGACTAGGAACATGTCCGCTGCCACCCTGGCGGGGTGGGCTTGCTGGGAGCAGAAGCAGGGCAACTGAAAGTTGTCCTGGCTGGAGAACAGGTCCATCACGGGTTCCCCCCAGAGCCGGAAGAGCCAACCGGCTACCCTGGGGACCAGCTGCCATTCGTGCGGCTGGAGAACTCTGCTGGGTCTGTCCTCGGAGACCTCGGAGACTGTGCCTCCCTTTATAAGCCAGTCATCCCGTAGAGAAAGACAAAGACTCCCTGGAGACGATGGTAGACAGCCACAACTGCCAGGCATTTTGTGAAGACTCTTGGGGCATAGGCGAGGCCGTAGGGGAGCACCCTGTATTGGAAGTGCCTGCCCCCTACCACGACCTCAGATACTGCCTGTGATTGGGGTGGATGAGAATGTGGATATAAGCATCCTTGAGTTCTAAGGAGCAGAGCCAGTCTCCCTGCTGGAGGTATGGCAGCAACGTTCCAAGGGACAGCATCTTGAACTTCTCTCTCACCAGGAATTTGTTGAGGTTGGGCAGGTCGAGGACCTTGCCCTTGAGGTGGTGGGGCACCGGTTCCACCACTTTGTCCTCGAGAAGACCTGCCAACTCCTTCAGAAGAAAGTCCCGGTGGAGGGGAGACCTAAGGGGCAATCCCGGGAAATAAGGGGGAGATGTCTGAGTCAGGTGGAGGAGGTACCCCTCCCTGACTAACCGTAGTGCCCAGGAGTTGGTGCTGATGGTCACCCACTTCTGGGCATAGAGGGCCTGATGTCCCCCTGTGGGCTGCTGAGCTCCTTGGGGTAGAGAGGCTATGCTCAAGAAGTCAAAAACTGCCCCCTGGTTGGGCCGGAGCCGATGCCTGGGGTTTTGGAGCTTTCTGCTTACGTGGGCCATGCCTGTGTCCTTTGGCCTGCTGACCCTGTTGGGGAGCTGGAGAGGCCTGATAAGGTGGGTAGTTTCTGTAAGCAGCACCCTTCCTTGGGTAGAAGGGCTTTTTACACAAGCCCTTCCATCGGGGAGGGGCAGCAGTCTTTTTTGAGAGGCTGGTCTTCATCATGAACTCAGTCTCCAGCTCGGCAGCTTTTTCAGTCATGGGTTTGTCAAAGAGGTTCTCCCCTTGGCAGGGGATATCAAACAATTTGTCCTGAACCCACTGCTCGAGGTCGGATGACTGTAGCCAAACTGCTGCCGCTACTCGAGCCGCCGACTCAAACCCGTCATAGGCTGCCCGAGAGATGAATTTGGAGCATTCACAGACTGCTTTAGCCAGGTTCTTGAACCGCTGCAAATGTTCCTCAGAGAGACCAGATGAGAACCCGGCGAGTTCCTTTGCCAGATACATGTCCATGTACAGCTGGTAAGCCTGGATGCGGCCGATGAAAATCGAGCCCTGGTAGCACTTCCTGCTGAGGGCGTCCAGGGTGCGGGCCTCCCTGTCGGGGGGCATTAAGGAGTGTGTCTTCTGACTTTTTAGCCGACACATGGCCGACTCCACTACCATGGAGTTATGCAGCAGTTGTGACTTCTGGAAGCCCGGGCTCTGGCGGACTCGATACATCGAGTCAAGCCGTTTGCTCACCACCGGCACAAAAACCGGTATCTCCTACATTTGGAGCATCAGCCATTCCAGGATGGGAGGAATGGGCACCATAAGCAATTCCCGCGGAGTAGCCTCGTACTGGAGGATTTCCAGTTCATCGGCCCGAGGATCCTCCTCCAACTCGGTCAGGAATGTGAGGGCCTTGGACATGTCCTTGACAAAATCAAGGAAGCCCATATCCTCGGGAAGAGACCTCTGTCGAGACTCCGAGATGGGAGAGTCAGATGGGACGTTGCAGTGGCGATGGGTATCAGGGGACTCCTCATCCTCCATCTCCCACTCGGAGTAGTCTTGTAGGAGGGCTCCTGATGCCCCGCGGCAGACTTGCTGGGGATGACTGCGGTTCCATTGAGCGGGACTCGGAACGCAACCTCAGCCGAGGATTGACTCGAGGCCAAGGACCTCAAGGATTGGCTCGGCCTCCGGGGACATCTTGGACATCGAAGGCTCGGTGGTAGGGGCGAATGAACCGATCATGCCAGACAAGAGTGCCCACTGTTGGTCCATGAAGGCAGACAAACTGCGGTCCAGGGCTGCCATTCTGGACTCCAGGCCAGAAGGCTCCGCAGCCTTCAATGCGGGGACCGAGGGACTCGGGCCCGATGCCAGCTCCCCCGAAGAGGAATCCTTGATAAGGATAGTGTCTGGGGACTGAGGCCGGTCCGCGGTGGGATCCTTCCGGGGGACCTTTGCAGATCGCTCCTGCAGGACCGGCCAGGGGGGGCCCCCAGCCGGTTGGAACCATCCAAGGAGGCTGCCTTCGAGGGCTTCTTCCTGGGTTCCCTCGAGGGAGACCCCCTTTCTGAGGACCTCCGATGAGGCTTGGGTTTGAAGTGTTCCGCCCGAGATGTTGGGGCCTCAGATGAGGCCCTGGCCTTCAGAGGCACTGGGTACTTTGGGAAAAACGTATCGTGCTGCTGCTGGCGGTTCTTGGGGGCCTTACTGGACATCCTCTTGCAGAGACCGCAGGTTGCTGGGTCGTGATCAGGTCCCAGGCAGTGGAGACAGCAGTTTTGTGTGTCAGTTAAGGACATAATTTTGAAGCACCAATCATACTTCTTAAAGCCACTGGTAACTATGGAGGGGAAAAAGTACCCCTGCAAAGATGAAGACTCTCCAGGCTGCCAGCAGGAGACAAAAGGCGCGAAGATGCCGGGAAAAGAAAAAACTACAAAAAATGAACCGAACTCGACGCTGAGGCAACGAGATTGGTAGGCAGGAAGAGTACCGGTATGATACAAGAGGCGAGTATGAAACTCAGAGAGAAAAAAAATCAACTTTTTCCAGGGACAAAACAGACGTCTGAAGGGCTCCGTGGGAAAAAGGAAACTGAGCAAGAAGGCACCCTTGGGCGGGAAGGGGACTGCGCATGTGTGGTGGTATCTCCCAAAGGCTTTCTTTGAAAGCTGGGGGGATGCTTCCGCAAGGGCTCCATCGGTGCCGACGTCACCCATATGTGAGGACTGACTTCCTGCTTGTTTTCGGAGAAAGGCTTGATGTGTCGATGCACCATCATCAATGCTGTCGAAGCAGCAGCTTCACGTAGGACAAAGAACATCGTCATCCTCTCTTTGAGACCTCTAAAGAGATGCTCCTCAAGGACAGCCATGGACAAAGGCGTGGGACTGTCAACAGAATCAGTCAATGACTCCGGAATCTGACAGGGTGTTTCGGTAGGCTGGTCTGAGCCCCATGGAGTCTGGCATGGCCTTTCCGATACCAAGGAGAATGAGCAGTCCTCACACTGGGGCTACTTTGACGGTCGGGGTTTCTCCAATGTGTCGATGCTCTTGACATCATGCTCTTCTGAGATTACCCCTTACTGTTCAGCAACTTATGTTCCAGAATCCCATACCATCTAGGAGTACTACTGAGGTGGGATGGCGTATTAGAGATGATTCCTGTTCTGATGCTCAAGCTTGTCTCATTACCCCATGTACCTTTTCAGTCTCAATTATGTTTACCTCACTCACTCTCCGTTTAACATTATGTACCTTTCTTCTTTACTCCAAATCTTTAGAAGTGTTTACACCTACTGTTTCTCTAGATGACTGTCTTAAGCAAACATTCTCCACAATCATTGTCCCTACACTCAGCTCAACAAAATACCCAAGGTACACACAATCACTACCACTACAACTACCCACATATAACTCTTCTTACTCACACCATCCTGCTATTTAGGCATGCCTAACAACAACTCTCACATCCACTTTTTTTAAAAATCAGCAAAGTCCAGATCTTTGGGGACTCCCCATATGTGCAGATGGTTCCTCCTCATGCGAGTTTCCATGTCTTTGAGTTTTAGAGCCATCATTTCTCGGGCTTCCTCAAGTTCCTCCACAGTGCTTGAAGCCATCTGCTTCATCTTGTAGCTCCCTCTGCTCACCCTTTGTAGCCCTCCATTCAAAGGCCTAACTCACTGACCTCATCACGAAGATGCCCCATCTTTCTCTCTCAACATCAATGATTTCTTTTTTCAGCTCCAAAGACCAACTCCTCAGTTCATCTATGTTGATCAAGATTTGGATTTCATTCAGAGAGGGGTTTATCTCAACACCTCTTCTATGGTGCTTAGCGCACTCGCAGTTCCTGTCACCATATTGGAGTTGTGGCTTTCTGCCTTACTGCTGCAGTAGATTATAGGTTCTGCAGTTTTCTGCTTTGTAGACATTCCCACTAACTACACTACAACCCCAGATGAGCGTGAAGGAGTGTAAAGTAATTGTGTGCACCCAATGGAAGTATGATTCTAAAGTTAAGTCAAATTGGCAGACTGGAGCAAAGTTCTCAGTCCTCCATCTGCCTGGATGGCATCACTTTCTGCTTTTTTTTAGATTTAATAATTCACCTGTCCAAACTCAATCTCAAGGGGATTTACATTCAAGTACAGTGAATAAACAGTAGCATGGGCTGACTTCAGTATATGGGCTGTTCCTTCAGCACATTGCAAACAAGCCTCCAAAGCAGAGAACTATGGGTGATACGATATTCTTCAGACAGAGTAAGCACACAAAAATACTGGCTTGTAACATTATGCCCTGACTTAATAAGACACTGAATTAAAATACACAGATTTTATCAGCTTTAACCCAAAGAATTCCCTTTTCCACAAGATTTAGAGAATTTCCCAGCAAGTAAATATTTACAAGTGCAGATTCCTTCCCAGCAGTAGCAGTCTCTGGTAGTCCTTCAAAACTGACTCATTGAGCCTGTCTCATTTTGACAGGTACCAAGGGTGTTTCATGCATTGTTGAGGTTATGTGGCTCAACATTCCCAACATATTTATTTTATTTATTTAACATTTTTTTTATACCGAGCTATTAACATCAGTGCGGTGTACATCCAACAAACATATACACTGCAGGCTAACTGCAATGTATTCACATTTGAACAGGGATTGAAACTTGGATAACAAGGGTAAACAACAACAGTTATTACATTGACAAGTATCTACAGTTATTTACATGGGGAGTGTATTTCCCTATCGGGTCTACACCGAGAAGTATCTTGTGAATAGGTAGTGTTTTAGGACCTTCTTGAATTGGGTTAGGTTGGTGATAACTCTTATGTCAGGTGGGAGGGCATTCCAGGCTCTGGGGGCATAGATGCTGAAGGCTCTGTTAGTTGTTGCCTTTGTACATCTCGTTGTTTCCTTCGGAATTATCAGGGTGTTTACTGCTGCTGATCTTCTGCTTCTATTGTGGGGTGAGGTGTGTATCAGCTCAGTGATGGCTGTGGGGGTCTGACTGTTCAGGGCTTTGAAGGTTATAATTATGATCTTATATTGCGTTCTGGCTTGAATTGGTAACCAATGGAGCTTTTTCAGGATTGGAGTGACGTGGTCAGTCCTTGACATTCCTTCTAGCACCCTAGCGGCCGTGTTCATTGCCAGTTGGAGGGGGTTTAGAGTTGCTTGTGGGAGCCCATATAGGATTGCATTTGCGAAATCAATGTGTGGCATCACCAGGGCTTGGTAGATTGTTCTGAAATCCGTGTACTCAAGTAGTGGTCATAAGTGACGAAGTGTCCGTATTTTGTGGTAAATTGATTTTGCTGTGTTTTTTTATATGTGTTTTCATGTCCATCCTTTGGTCAAGGGTGATGCCTAGGTATCGGATAGTGGGTTTAGCTGTCCAGGGTGATGTCTACTGACTCATTTCAATTTCTTTCATGACGGATACCAGTGTGGTAATCTTTTCTTGTGGATTCAGGCTTTTGCCTAAGCAATTTCTAGCAGAGCTCCAATTAATCCCAGTTGAGATGATGGGCTCAGATAGGATCTGGGATAATTTATGACAAGCCCTAGTAACTCCAGCACCAGAATGGTGATACACATGGACTCCTGAGCCCCTTCCTGATAAATACATTTCAGCCAATTGTGCAGATAGGGAAAAACATGCGCTCAGTCTGTATACATATGCAGGATCTGAAAAGTAATATATTTCCTTTTTAAAGAAAAATTTGTTTGAAAAATTAAGCACAAAAGAAAAGAAAAATGTAATAAGCTCATTATGAAGAGTTTTTCTGACCAATGATGGTGGTTGTTTCTTAAACCGGGTATAGTGCTACATGCCTTAAATGTTCCTGGGTTTATGAAACAGGTCTTTTCCCCTCTTTAAAAAAGTGGGTTTTTTTTTAATATAGGTCACTCAGTCCGTCTTACATAAGAAAAGATCTAGATTTTTTTTAGGTGGATTGTTTGGGTTTCACTTGTTATCATCTACCTTTTTGGCTATTTTTGGGTGTGGTCTAACTTAAATGGAACAGCTTCTGCCATTTTCCTTACAAAGTCAATAAAGGAGAGATCCTCCACTGCAGACTTTCTCCTTTCATGACGTGGTGTTGGATCTGATGGGAGACAGGTGAGCCCTCCTTTTTGGAAAACCTCTCTGGCTTTTAATCAGAATCCAGGAAGGTTCTGAATCTAATCCAGAGGAAAAAAATCAAAAGGAGATGACTGGGTCTCTGCCAGTCTCAACCTTCCCTCAATAGCATGAGCATGTCTCACAGTAGAGTGAGAGATGGACTGGTACAGCTGACACTGAATTGGATATCAAACCCAATGCCCTTCGAGATTTCAGTGTCTGTGTCTTTTTTCTAGGAAGTGCATGGGATTCAAGGACTGGTTGGACTTCTTGATGCCTCAGCCTTGATGATGTTGAAGCCACATTTCTGTATCATACCAGGAACTGCTTCAGCCTTCCATCAATCTTTCTCAAGAGCTGCAACTTGAAAGATGGCAAAAACAAAGATGTGAGGAGAACAGTAAGATAGACCACATCCTCCTGAGTCATGGTGGTGGTATCGGTGATGTCTGCTGCATGCCCTCCTGATGAATGATCTTCATGGCAAAGGCACTTCTAGTACACTGGATATCTTGTGCCTTGATGTTCTCAATGTCACGCTCCAATGAGGTGTGATATCAATGAACTCCAACCTTCACTCAATGCCCAGCATCACAAGCCCTCGATGTCCATGAAAAAGAGGATGAATCCTTCCTTTTCTTCAGGTGTGAATCCAGTGATGAGCCCTTGCCAGTAACCTCTACTGACGCTCAATGTGGAGAATGTACAACGCACTCTCGATGCTGCCGATGTATCCCTAGTGTCCAGTGCTGCCCCTGGACCCATGGGAACTGATTCTTCTGATATGAAAGTTGATGGACTGGACTTAGTAGCACCAAAAATACATTCATAATGTTTTTCTTGATCTTTGAACTCTCTTTTGGGCATCTGTGAACAAAAATCGCAATGAGAGGGATCATGCAATGCATAATCAAATTCTGGAATTCATTGCTGGAGGATGTAGTAAAAGCTGTTAAGAGTAGCTGGGTTTAAAAGAGGTTTAGACAAATTCCTGGAGGAAAAGTCCATAAACCATCATTAGAGTGGATTTGGGAAATCCACTGCTTACCCCTGGGATGATCAGCATGGAATCTGGAATCTGTCTAATTTTTGGGAACCTGACAGATACTTGTGACCTGGATTGGCCACTGTTGGGAACAGGATACCGGTCTTGATGGACCCTTGGTATGACCTAGTATGGCATAGCTTATGTTCTAATGTACAGTCGAGGTCTAATCACCAATTATGTTTATTTATGATAGATATGGTCTTGCGCCAACTGGGGGTTTTCTGAGATTTGTTATTGAAAAAGCCGCAGTAAAATCACATGATTCAATTTTGAAAAAATTCCCCAGCTGGGACACCTGTGGCCTCTAACGCACAAGCAGCCGAAAAAACATCCTAAATAACTACTAGGAAAGAGGGGGGATTTTTGTAGTATTTAGCTCAAGCCTTGAGTTGAAAACTGCAACACCACAACATCCGAAAAATGAATACAAGTTTTGAAAAAAGAATATATGATGAAACATGAGCAATTCGGTGACATGACTGACCAGTTCCATGGAAGAACTGAGATGGTCCCAAGCAGCAGTGGCAGGTGGGAAGTGGCATGCATACATAGTGAATCTACTCAAAAGCTTTGAGAAACAAGCAAAGCTGGAATAGCTGCTCCCATGAGTCAGGCTACATTGGTGATGTCACCTATGAGTAAGGACTTAATGCCTTGCTTGCCCATGGATGATTACTAAATTCCTAAATGTAGGAACCTAAAGGTGAACACAAAAAGCAGGGTAGAGTCAGGTTGATGGAAGTAAGTTAGGAACTCTGTACTGATTTCCAGTTTAGGTGCTGTAGATACCTAAATGTATTTGAATAAATAGTAGATCTCTGTTTTAGGTGCCTCGATTAGGTACCATGATTTTCAGTTCCTAAATTACGAACTGCAAACAGATTCCTCAGTATAAATGTTCAGCTTTTTTTGACTATCAGCTTTTTAGCCTCTCTCCTAAAGAGTCTAGACTAGCATACTGGCTGTCTCTGGACTGACTTAATAACCCATTCCAGACTCAAGGCTGCAACCTTTATATAGCAAGGCCGAAAACCCTGCTGCTGCTAGGGATGCCAGGTTCTGGAAAACAGTTTCTGGTTCCCGATGCCCATATCTTCCATGGATGCTGGAGTAGAAGAAAGGGCCTAAAGCACGGTATGGTGGCCTTGAAAAAGATGCACAGGCTCCTTTATCTTATCTACAAAGAGATTTCCACTCAACACCATTATACCACAGCTGTTCAAGGTTTTAACCAGCACTCTGTGAAAATTACCCCATACTTTCTTTGAAGCATAACAGCAGAAAATAATAAAAGGATAAAGACAAACCAAAATAATGCAGAGAAGCTTGAACTGTAAAGAAGTGTCTAGAATATATTTTGCACTAGCTCTTCCTCAGGTCTGGGTGACTCTTCTGACACTTACAGCTCTGATCTCTCGCTCCTGTAGTTTGCTGCTGCAGGCATACAAGTCATCCCGGAATGGGCAAGACACCTCTGGCTCCTCACAGCAGTTTATCACTTGCCTCAAACATTCTCTGTAGGGTAGAGAAAGCATGAACGTAAGATATCACCCAGAGACATCCTTTCTCAGAATATATTTATTTATTTAACAGGTTTTATATACCGCTTTATCATTTCAGTCAAAGCGATTTACATTCTAACTTAAACTTGGTAATGTACATTAAACAGGGACATTGATAACTTGGATTTTTCTAAGGCAATGGAGGGTTCAGTGACTTGCCTAAGGCCACAAGGAGTGCTAGTGGGAATCGAACCCTGGTCTCTGGGTTCCCAAGCTAATGCTTTAACCATTAAGCTACTCCTTTAAATAAATAAATAAATAAAGCTGAAGCCTCTTGAGCGCTGCAGAAAGAACTTAGGTTTATTCCTTTGTTTTAGCATCATGTGGTACTCTGAACTACTATCCTCCTCTTTTCTTCCATTCATTTAATCTTTTACTATTCGCCAATGCCACTAACAGCTGACCTAAGCAGAGTTAATACAGCCATAATGTGTACTCACTTGTAACAGGTGTTCTCCAGGGACAGTAGGAATCAGTCCTCACATATGGGTGACATTGGCACCAACAGAGCATGCGTGGTAATCAATCCCCAGCTTTCAAAGAAAGCCTTTGGAAGTTACACTGCACATGCGTGGTCACCTTCCCACCCAAGGGTGCCATCTTACCTCAGTATGGTGACAAAACTTAATCAAGCATAAAAAAGAAAACAACTCCAAGGGGAGGGAGGGAGGTTTGTGAGGACTGATTCCTGTTGTCCCCGGAGAACACCTGTTACAGGTGAGTAAGCGTAGTTACTCACCTGTAACAGGTGTTCTCCAGGAGCAGCAGGAATCAGTCCTCACTTATGGGTGACGTCGGCGCCGACGGAGCCCTCGCGGAGCAATTTTCCCCAGCTTTCAAAGAAAGCCTTTGGGAATTGCAGCGCGCATGCGCGGTCCTCTTCCCGCCCAAGGGTGCCATCTTAGCCAGTCAGATGACATAGCTAAAAAAGACAGCATAAAAATTTGCAAAAAAACTAAAGCAGACGATTGCAACTCCAAGGGGAGGAGGGAGGGTAGTGAGGACTGATTCCTGCTGCTCCTGGAGAACACCTGTTACAGGTGAGTAACTACGCTTTCTCCAGGACCAAGCAGGAAGTCAGTCCTCACTTATGGGACTCCCAAGCTCAAGGCTACCGGAGACCCTAAGCACAAAAATGAGCTCCCTCTAGCTCAGCAGCACAGAAGGAAAGAATCTTTGCTGAATTATCACCCACCGGTAGCCCACATCCGGGATGGAGGGTAGGAGTTGCTCAGACCTCAAAGAGATTACGGAGGACTGCCTGTCCGAAAGCACTGTCCCTGCGGGACTCCCTCTCGAGACAGTAATGGACCGCAAAAGTCTGGCTCGAAGACCAAGTAGCGGCCCGGCAGATGTCTGCCAGCGGAACAGAGCGGAGGTAAGCCACTGACGTAGCCTTTGCCCGAACGCAATGAGCCGTGACTCGACTTTCTAAGGAGAGTCCGGCTGCCCCATAAGCCCAAGAGATACAGTCCGCAACCCAGATGGACAGAGTACGCTTGGAGACCGGGAGCCCCAATTTATTGGGGTCAAAAGACACAAAAAGCTGAGCAGCTTTACGGTGCTCCCGCGTACGGTCAAGGTAGAAGTTCAAAGCCCTTCTACAGTCCAGGGTATGGAGGACCGTTTCAGCTCGGCTGGAGTGTGGTCTGGGAAAGAAGGTTGGAAGTACCACCTCCTGATTGATGTGAAAAGGGGAGACCACTTTTGGAAGAAATTTTGGGTGAGTCCGTAGGACTACCCTATTTTTGTAGAACCGAGTGTAAGGGGGATCAGACACGAGGGCCTGCAATTCACTTACGCGTCTAGCGGAAGTGAGGGCTATCAAGAACAGTGTTTTCCAAGACAGAAAACGGAGAGAACAGGTAGCCATAGGTTCAAAAGGCGGACAGGTGATCCGCTGCTAAACCACATTCAGGTCTCAGTCAGGCGCTGGCGGGCGCAGAGGTGGTTTAAGTAGAAGGAGACCTCGGAGAAACCTCGCTACGAGAGGGTCGCTGGAGAGAGGTCTACCGTCCACCGGCACATGATGTGCCGAAAGAGCACTGAGGTGAACTTTGACGGAGTTGGACTTAAGTCCCAGATTAGAGAGGTGTAGCAAGTATTGCAAGATCACCGATACCGGACAGGAGAAGGGATCCTGAGACTGTTGGGTACACCAGACGGCAAAGCGACGCCATTTAAGGGCGTAGCATTTGCGGGTAAAAGGCCGTCGCGAAGCTAAGACGACCTCCTCCACCTCTGCCGGCAGGAGAAGGGGAGCAAGGACTACCCTCTCAGCAGCCAGGCCATGAGGTTGAGAGACCTGAGGTTGGGGTGTAGTAGAGACCCCTGATCCTGAGTGAGGAGATCCGGTTGTACCCCCAGAGGGAATGGATCCTCCACCGCTAATTGCAGTAGAAGCGGAAACCACGGCTGTCTGGGCCAGCGAGGGGCCACCAGGATCATGAAGGCTTTGTCTCGGAGAACCTTGAAAAGAGTCCGAGAGACTAGCGGGATGGGAGGGAAAGCGTACAGAAGGCTCCCCAACCATGATATTAGAAAAGCGTCCGCCGCAACCCGAAGGGGGTGTGGCTGACGAGAGCAGAAGCGAGGAAGCTGCCGGTTGTGAGGACTGGCAAAGAGATCCACCGTGGGGAGGCCCCACTTTAGGAAGAGCCTCTGGACTACCAAGGGATCCAGACGCCACTCGTGCGGCTGGAGGATCCTGCTGAGTTTGTCCACCAGGCAATTCTCTTGGCCCGGGAGATAAACCGCCTTGAGGAGAATGCCGTGACTGACGGCCCAAGAGCAGAGCTTCTGTGCCTCCCTGCAAAGGAGGAAGGAGCCCGTGCCCCCCTGCTTGTTCACGTAGAACATGGCAACTTGATTGTCCGTCTGGACAAGGACGGACTGGTGGGAAGTCAGGTGGGAGAACGCCTTGAGAGCCAGGCGGATCGCCCTGAGCTCCAGGAAGTTGATCTGCTGAGCAGACTCCCACGTGGTCCAGAGGCCCTGAGTACGTGCCCCTTGCCAATGTGCTCCCCAGCCCAGGAGGGATGCATCCGTGGTCAGCACCCGGGTCGGCTGAGGTGGCTGGAAAGGCATTCCGAATATCAGGTTCGGCTGCCGAAGCCACCACCGGAGAGACGAGATCAGCGGCTCGGAGACGCGCACTAGGTCTGCTAGGCCGCCTGTGGCTTGCCGCCACTGCTGGCGGAGACACCATTGAGCAGGCCGCATATTCAGGCGGGCATTGGGGGTCACATGGACGGTGGAAGCCATATGGCCGAGCAGTCTCAGGAAGCGCCTGGCGGAAACCAGGGGCTGGCTGCGAAAGCGGTCGGCTAGGTCCATGAGCCGTCGAGCTCTGTCGAGCGGTAGGTATGCTCGCGCCTGAGGAGTGTGCAGCCTTGCGCCGATGAACTCGAGATCCTGTGAGGGGAGCAAAGTGGACTTTGCGAAGTTTATAACAAAGCCCAAGTGCTGCAGAAGAGTCACCGTGCGGCGCGTGGCGTTGGTGACCTCCCGAGCGGACGCTGCTCTGATGAGCCAGTCGTCGAGGTACGGAAAGACATAGAGGCCGTGAAGCCGGAGATGGGCCGCCACCACCGCGAGACATTTTGTGAAGACTCGCGGCGCGGAGGACAGGCCAAAGGGCAGTACTCTGTACTGGTAATGATTTCCCGCCACCACAAACCTTAGGTATTGGCGGTGGCTGGGGTGGATGAGGATGTGCGTGTAGGCATCCTTTAGATCCAAGGAGCATAGCCAATCTCCCTGCTGGAGGTAGGGCAGAAGGATTCCAAGGGTAAGCATTTTGAACTTCTCCCGCACAAGGAACTTGTTGAGGTTGCGCAAGTCCAGGATGGGTCTGAGGCCCCCTGTTCTCTTTGGTATTAGAAAATACCTGGAATAAAAGCCTTGACCTCTCAGGTGGTGTGGCACCGGTTCCACCGCCTGATCCTGCAGAAGACCTGCTAACTCCTGAAGGAGTAATTCCCTGTGCAGAGGGGGTCGTGGAGGTTCTCCCGGAAAATAGGAGGGAGGGACCTGGTGGAAGTGGAGAAGATAGCCTTCCCGCACGACTTGAAGCACCCAGGCATCTGCGGTGATGCTGGACCACCTGTGGGCGAAGTGAACCAGCTGGCCTCCGGTGCTGGGAGGAACCAGCGGGGGGGGAGAGGCTATGCTTTGTGAGTCAAAAGCCCCCACCCTGCTGAGCAGGGGCTGGTGGTGCAGGCTTGGGGGCCTGCTGCCTACGGGACCCGTTACCCCGTCCCTTGGCCTGCTGGCCCTGTTGGGGAGCTGCAGGGGCCTGATAATGGGGGTATTGTTTGTAGGCAGCCGCCTTCCTCGGGTAAAAGGACTTTTTCCCCGAGCCCTTCTTTTTCTGGGAAGGGGCGGAGGTCTTCCTAGAAAGCCTGGTCCTGGTGAGAGTCTCAGTCTCAATTTGCGCAGCCTTTTCTGCCATGGGCTTGCCAAAGAGGTTTTCGCCTCGGCAGGGGACATCGACCAACTTGTCCTGCACCCAGGGCTCAAGGTCTGACGACTGAAGCCAAGCCTGTCGGCGGGCACCGATGCCGGCTGCGGCCACTCGAGCCGATGCTTCAAAGCCATCATAGGCTGCCCGGGACATGAACTTTGAGCATTCCCGAATGCCAGTGGACAAGGCCAGGAACCTCCGCAAGGGTTCCTCGGACAAACCAGCGGAGAATCCGGCTAGCTCTTTAGCCAGATCCCGGAGATACATGCCCATGTATAGCTGGTAAGTCTGGACACGACATGCGAGCATAGAGCCCTGGAAACACTTCTTACCAAGGCCATCCAGGTTACGGGCCTCCCTGCCAGGAGGCACCGAGGAGTGCATCTTCTGGCTCTTAAGACGATGCATGGCCGATTCCACTACCATGGAATGGTGTGGTAGCTGTGCCTTTTGAAAGCCAGGGCTCTTGCGGACTCGATAGATAGAATCGACCCGCTTGCTCAGGACCGGCGAGGAGGCCGGACTCTCCCACATGCGGAAGAGTAGTCGTTCCAGCATAGGAGGAACCGGTACAGTAAAGTGTTCCCTCGCGGGAGAGTCATACTGGAGGGCGTCGAGCTCTTCGGCTCGAGGCTCCTCCTCGGGATCCGCAGGGAAGGCCAAAGCCTTGGCCATATCCCTAACGAAGTCCGAGAACCGGGCATCCTCCGGGGGGGACTGCTTCCGAGGCTCGGACTCCGGTGAGTCCGAGGGGACACACCGAGTCCGGAAAGAATCAGGCGACTCTTCCTCCTCAGACTCCCAGACCGACTCCGACGAGGACTCGGTGGGGTCGGCCCGGGCAGGGCGCGGCGCCTGCCGCCCCGACGCCGAGGGAGTCGGCGTCGGCGACCTCGGTCCCGAACGGGAGGCCGAGGGTGACCTCGACCGAGGATCGACTCGAGTTCTCATCGACTCGAGGATCGGCTCGGTCTCCGGGGTCGACTTGGACGTCGACGTCCCGGCGGTCGGAGCAGCGGCGCCAGCAAGGCCAGCGAGCAGTGCCCTCTGCTGGTCCATGAAGGCAGACAGTCTGCTCTCCAAGGCCGTCAACCTGAGTCCGAGCTCAGGTGACCCAGCAGTCCCCGACTCGGGCCCCGACGGCGTCGGGCCCGACGTCGGCTGTCGCGGAGGCGAGTCCAGAAGGACCACAGGACTTACCCGAGCAGGCATCTCCGACTCCAGGCGAGGTCGCTTCGGGATGTGTTCCTTCTCCGAGGACCCGGGGCGGCTGTCGGGGCTATGCGACCTGGCCCTCGCAGAACCAGGAGCGTCCACCGACGCCGCCCTCGCGGGTTTCACCTTCCGACGATGGTCCCCGGAGGGAGAACCCCGGTCGGAGGAACTCCGGCGACGGTCCGAGCTGGAGCCTTTTGACGCGGAGGCCTCCGACGAGGTCCGGGTACGGCTGGGGTCAGCGAAGATTCGATCACGCTGATGCCGCCGACTTCTCAACGCTTTTGAGGACATTTTGCCGCAGGGCCCACAGATCAGTTCCTCATGATCCGGGCCCAGGCAGCGGAGGCAAAAGTCGTGTGTGTCAGTTAGTGACATATTTCGGTCACACTGACCACACCGCTTAAACCCACTGGCAGCCATCGGGGGAAAAAGGGCCCCTGCGAGGTCAAAGGACCGGGCTGCCAGGGAAAAATCGAAAACGAAAGCTGACAAAGTCAGAAAAACCGAAAAAAGTAAGAGGACTCGTGACCGGCGTCGCGAGTCCGGGCGGGAAAAAGATCGGCGTCGAACCGAAGGAAAAAGAATAAAATAATGAAGAAAATCGACTTTTTCGCGGGGACAAGACGGGGACGTCTGTAGGGCTCCGCGGAAAAAAGAAGACTGGCTAAGATGGCACCCTTGGGCGGGAAGAGGACCGCGCATGCGCGCTGCAATTCCCAAAGGCTTTCTTTGAAAGCTGGGGAAAATTGCTCCGCGAGGGCTCCGTCGGCGCCGACGTCACCCATAAGTGAGGACTGACTTCCTGCTTGGTCCTGGAGAAAGCGTAGTTACTCACCTGTAACAGGTGTTCTCCAGGAGCAGCAGGAATCAGTCCTCACATATGGGTGACGTCGGCGCCGACGGAGCCCCTCGCGGAGCAATTTTCCCCAGCTTTCAAAGAAAGCCTTTGGGAATTGCAGCGCGCATGCGCGGTCCTCTTCCCGCCCAAGGGTGCCATCTTAGCCAGTCAGATGACATAGCTAAAAAGGCAGCATAAAAATTTGCAAAAAAACTAAAGCAGATGATTGCAACTCCACGGGGAGGAGGGAGGGTTGTGAGGACTGATTCCTGCTGCTCCTGGAGAACACCTGTTACAGGTGAGTAACTACGCTTTCTCCAGGACCAAGCAGGAAGTCAGTCCTCACATATGGGACTCCCAAGCTTAAGGCTACCGGAGACCCTAAGCACAAAATGAGCTCCCTCTAGCTCAGCAGCATAGAAGGAAAGAATCTTCGCTGAATTATTACCCACCGGTAGCCCACATCCGGGATGGAGGGTAGGAGTTGCTCAGACCTCAAAGAGATTACGGAGGACTGCCTGTCCGAAAGCACTGTCCCTGCGGGACTCCCTCTCGAGACAGTAATGGACTGCAAAAGTCTGGCTCGAAGACCAAGTAGCAGCCCGGCAGATGTCTGCCAGCGGAACAGAGCGGAGGTAAGCCACTGACGTAGCCTTTGCCCGAACTCAATGAGCCGTGACTCGACCTTCCAAGGAGAGTCCGGCTGCCCCATAAGCCCAAGAGATACAGTCCGCAACCCAGATGGACAGAGTACGCTTGGAGACCGGGAGCCCCAATTTATTGGGGTCAAAAGACACAAAAAGCTGAGCAGCTTTACGGTGCTCCCGCGTACGGTCAAGGTAGAAGTTCAATGCCCTTCTACAGTCCAGGGTATGGAGGACCGTTTCAGCTCGGCTGGAGTGTGGTCTGGGAAAGAAAGTTGGAAGTACCACCTCCTGATTGATGTGAAAAGGGGAGACCACTTTTGGAAGGAACTTTGGGTGAGTCCGTAGGACTACCCTATTTTTGTAGAACTGAGTGTAAGGGGGATCAGACACGAGAGCCTGCAATTCACTTACGCGTCTAGTGGAAGTGAGGGCTATCAAGAACAATGTTTTCCAAGAAAGAAAACGGAGAGAACAGGTAGCCATAGGTTCAAAAGGCGGACAGGTGATCCGCTGTAAAACCACATTCAGGTCCCAGTCAGGCGTTGGCGGGCGCAGAGGTGGTTTAAGTAGAAGGAGACCTCGGAGAAACCTTGCAACGAGAGGGTCGTTGGAGAGAGGTCTTCCGTCCACCGGCACATGATGTGCTGAAAGAGCACTGAGGTGAACTTTGACGGAGTTGGACTTAAGTCCCAGATTAGAGAGGTATAGCAAGTATTGCAAGATCACCGACACCGGGCAGGAGAAGGGATCCTGAGACTGTTGGGTACACCAAACAGAAAAACGACGCCATTTAAGGGCGTAGCATTTGCGGGTAGAAGGTCGCCGCGAAGCTAAGACGACCTCCTCCACCTCTGTCGGCAGGAGAAGGGGAGCAAGGACTACCCTCTCAGCAGCCAGGCCATTAGGTTGAGAGACCTGAGGTTGGGGTGTAGCAGAGACCCCTGATCCTGAGTGAGGAGATCCGGTTGTAACCCCAGAGGGAATGGATCCTCTACCGCTAATTGCAGCAGGAGCGGAAACCACGGCTGTCTGGGCCAGCGAGGGGCCACCAGGATCATGAAGGCTTTGTCTCGGAGAACCTTGAAAAGAGTCCGAGAGACTAGCGGGATGGGAGGGAAAGCGTACAGAAGGCTCCCCGACCATGAGAGTAGAAAAGCGTCCGCCGCAACTCGAAGGGGGTGTGGCTGACGAGAGCAGAAGCGAGGAAGTTGCCGGCTGTGAGGACTGGCAAAGAGATCCATCGTGGGGAGGCCCCACTTTAGAAAGAGCTTCTGAACTACCAAGGGATCCAGGCGCCACTCGTGCGGCTGGAGGATCCTGCTGAGTTTGTCCGCCAGGCAATTTTCTTGGCCTGGGAGATAAACTGCCTTGAGAAGAACGCCGTGACTGACGGCCCAAGAGCAGAGCTTCTGTGCTTCCCGGCAGAGAAGGAAGGAGCCCGTGCCCCCCTGCTTGTTCACGTAGAACATGGCAACTTGATTGTCCGTCTGGACAAGGACGGACTGGTGGGAGGTCAGGTGGGAGAAGGCCTTGAGAGCCAGGCGGATCGCTCTGAGCTCCAGGAAGTTGATCTGCTGAGCAGACTCCCACGTTGTCCAAAGGCCCTGAGTACGTGCCCCTTGGCAATGTGCTCCCCAGCCCAGGAGGGATGCATCTGTCGTCAGCACCCGGGCCGGCTGAGGTGGCTGAAAAGGCATGCCGAGCACCAGGTTCGGTCGATGAAGCCACCACCGAAGAGACGAGGCCAGCGGCTCGGAGACACGCACTAGGTCTGCTAGGCCGCCTGTGGCCTGTTGCCACTGCTTGCGGAGACACCATTGAGCAGGCCGCATATTCAGGCGGGCATTGGGGGTTACATGGACGGTGGAAGCCATATGGCCGAGTAGTCTCAGGAAGCGCCTGGCGGAGACCAGGGGCTGGCTGCGAAAACGGTCGGCTAGGTCCATGAGCCGTTGAGCCCTGTCGAGCGGTAGGAACGCTCGTGACTGAGGAGTGTGCAGCCTTGCGCCGATGAACTCGAGATCCTGTGAGGGGAGCAAAGTGGACTTTGCGAAGTTTATAACAAAGCCCAAGTACTGCAGAAGAGTCACCGTGCGGCGTGTGGCGTTGGTGACCTCCGGGGCGGACGCTGCTCTGATGAGCCAGTCGTCGAGGTACGGAAAGACATAGAGGCCGTGAAGCCGGAGATGGGCCGCCACCACCGCGAGACATTTTGTGAAGACTCGCGGTGCGGAGGACAGGCCAAAGGGCAGTACCCTGTACTGGTAATGATTTCCTGCCACCACAAACCTTAGGTATTGGCGGTGGCTTGGGTGGATGAGGATGTGCGTGTAGGCATCCTTTAGATCCAAGGAGCATAGCCAATCTCCCTGCTGGAGGTAGGGCAGAAGGATTCCAAGGGTAAGCATCTTGAACTTCTCCCGCACGAGGAACTTGTTGAGGTTGCGCAAGTCCAGGATGGGTCTGAGGCCGCCTGTCCGCTTTGGTACTAGAAAGTACCTGGAATAAAAGCCTTGACCTCTCAGGTGGTGGGGCACCGGTTCCACCGCCTGCTCCTGCAGAAGACCTGCTAACTCCTGAAGGAGTAATTCCCTGTGCAGAGGGGTTCGTGGAGGTTCTCCCGGAAAATAGGAGGGAGGGATCCGGTGGAAGTGGAGAAGATATCCTTCTCTCACGACCTGAAGCACCCAGGCATCCGAGGTGACGCTGGACCACCTGTGGGCGAAGTGAACCAGCCGGCCTCAGGTGTTGGGAGGAACCAGCGGAGGGGGAGAGGCTATGCTTAAGGAGTCAAAAGCCCCCACCCTGCTGAGCAGGGGCTGGTGGTGCAGGCTTGGGGGCTTGCTGCCTACGGGACCCGTTACCCCGTCCCTTGGCCTGCTGGCCCTGTTGGGGAGCTGCAGGGGCCTGATATTGGGGGTATTGTTTGTAGGCAGCCGCCTTTCTCGGGTAAAAGGACTTCTTTCCCGAGCCCTTCTTTTTCTGGGAAGGGGCGGAGGTCTTCCTAGAAAGCCTAGTCCTGGTGAGAGTCTCCGTCTCGATCTGTGCAGCCTTGTCAGCCATGGGCTTGCCAAAGAGGTTTTCGCCTCGGCAGGGGACATCGACCAACTTGTCCTGCACCCAGGGCTCAAGGTCAGATGACTGAAGCCAAGCCTGTCGGCGGGCACCGATGCCGGCTGCGGCCACTCGAGCCGATGCTTCAAAGCCATCATAGGCTGCTCGGGATATGAATTTAGAGCATTCCCGAATGCCAGTGGACAAGGCCAGGAAACCTCCGCAAGGGTTCCTCGGACAAACCAGCGGAGAACCCGGCTAGTTCCTTAGCCAGGTCTCGGAGATACATGCCCATGTATAGCTGGTAGGTCTGGACACGACACGCAAGCATAGAGCCCTGGAAACACTTCTTACCAAGGCCATCCAGGTTACGGGCCTCCCTGCCAGGAGGCACCGAGGAGTGCATCTTCTGGCTCTTAAGACGATGCATGGCCGATTCCACTACCATGGAATGGTGTGGTAGCTGTGCTTTTTGGAAGCCAGGGCTCTTGCGGACTCGATAGATAGAATCGACCCGCTTGCTCAGGACCGGCGAGGTGGCCGGACTCTCCCACATGCGGAAGAGTAGTCGTTCCAGCATGGGAGGAACCGGTACAGTAAAGTGTTCCCTGGCGGGAGAGTCATACTGGAGGGCGTCGAGCTCTTCGGCTCGAGACTCCTCCTCGGGGTCCGCAGGTAAGGCCAAAGCCTTGGCCATATCCCTGACGAAGTCCGAGAACCGGGCATCCTCCGGGGGGGACTGCTTCCGAGGTTCGGACTCAGGTGAGTCCGAGGGGACACACCGAGTCCGAAAAGAATCAGGCGACTCTTCCTCTTCAGACTCCCAGACCGACTCCGACGAGGACTCGGTGGGGTCGGCCCGGGCAGGGCGCGACGCCTGCCGCCCCGACGCCGAGGGAGTCGGCGTCGGCGACCTCGGTCCCGAACGGGAGGCCGAGGGTGACCTCGACCGAGGATCGACTCGAGTTCGCATCGACTCGAGGATCGGCTCGGTCTCCGGGGTCGACTTAGACGTCGACGTCCCGGCGGTCGGGGCAGCGGCGCCAGCGAAGCCAGCGAGCAGTGCCCGCTGCTGGTCCATGAAGGCAGACAGTCTGCTCTCCAAGGCCGTCAACCTGAGTCCGAGCTCAGGTGACCCAGCAGCCCCCGACTCGGGCCCCGACGGCGTCGGGCCCGACGTCGGCTGTCGCGGAGGCGAGTCCAGGAGGACCACAGGACTTACCCGAGCAGGCAGCTCCGACTCCAGGCGAGGTCGCTTCGTGAGGTGCTCCTTCTCCAAGGACCCGGGACGGCTATCGGGGCTATGCGACCTGGCCCTTGCGGAGCCAGGAGCGTCCACCGACGCCGCCCTCGCGGGTTTCACCTTACGTCGATGGTCCCCAGATGGAAAACCCCTGTCGGAGGAACTCCGGCGACGGTCCGAGCTGGAACCCCTGGACGCGGAGGCCTCCGACGAGGTCAGGGTACGGCTGGGGTCAGCGAAGATCCTATCCCGCTGATGCCGCCGACTTCTCAACGCTTTGGAGGAGAGTTTGCCGCAGGGCCCACAGATCATTTCTTCATGATCCGGGCCCAGGCAGCGGAGGCAATGGTCGTGTGTGTCAGTTAGTGGCATATTTCGGTCACACTGACCACACCGCTTGAAACCACTGGCAGCCATCGGGGGAAAAAGGGCCCCGGCGAGGTCAAAGGACCGGGCTGCCAGGGAAAAACCGAAAAACGAAACTGACTAAGTCAGAAAAACCGAAAAGAAGAAGAGGACTCGTGACCGGCGTCGCGAGTCCGGGCGGGAAAAAGTCCGGCGTCGAACCGAAGGAAAAAAGGAAAATTATGAAGAATTATCAACTTTTTCGCGGGGACACGACGGGTACGTCTGTAGGGCTCCGCGGAAAAAAGAAGACTGGCTAAGATGGCACCCTTGGGCGGGAAGAGGACCGCGCATGCGCGCTGCAATTCCCAAAGGCTTTCTTTGAAAGCTGGGGAAAATTGCTCCGCGAGGGGCTCCGTCGGCGCCGACGTCACCCATATGTGAGGACTGACTTCCTGCTTGGTCCTGGAGAAACTACGCTATCTCTGTGAACAAGTAGGAAATCAGTCCTCACATATGGGAATGAATCCAAAGCTATAGGCTACCAAAAAACCCTGTAAAAAGCCACAGACAACCAAAAAACAGCAGACTGTGAAAGGCAGCAGGGAGCGATGAATGACCTTAAATCCTGAGATGCAATCCCCTGTAGCAAGGATGGAATCACCTTTCTGGTAGCCTGGACGTAAGGGCTGGAGGGAAGGAGTTGAACTAATCCTCAAAGAGATGATGAAGTACTGCCTGTCTGTGATCTCTCCTCAAGGCTGTAATGAACTGCAAAGGTATGGACTGAGGACCACATGGCAGCCTGATATATGTCTTGCAAGGGACCAAGCACAGATGTGCCACCGAGGCTGCCATGGCACGCACTTTATGGGTGGTGACATGATGCTCCAGAGAGAGTCCAGTCTGCTCGTAGGCGAATGAGATGCAGTCTGCCACCCAGATGGACAGAATGTAATTAGAGACAGCAATGCCAAATCTTTTCGGGTCATAGGAGACGAACAGTTGCAATGAGTGGCGATGGGCTTTCGTCCGCTCAAGGTAGAAGGCCAGTGCCCTCTTACAGTTCAGAGTATGAAGGGAGGCCTCCACTCTAGTTGCACGAGGTCTAGGAAAAAAGATGGGAAGAACAATCTCCTGGTTGAGATGAAAAGTGAACACAACATTCGGCAGAAACTTGGGATGGGTGCAGAGAACCACCCTATTCTTGTGAAATCTGGTGTAGGAAGTGTGGGCCACCAACGCCTGGAGTTCACTGACCCGCTGAGCAGAAGTGAGCACCAAGAGAAAGACAACTTTCCAGGAAAGGAATCTGAGGTGACCAGAAGCAAGTGGTTCAAAGGGAGGAGCCATGAGTTTCCCAAGAACCACTGGGGGCAGTCGAACTGGGGGCCGCGAGAGGAGGAGAACCCTCATGAAGCAGTCCATGAGAGGATGGACCAAGGATGATTGTCCATCCACCGGATGGTGATGTGCAGCCAGGGCACTGAGGTGCACCCTGATGGAGTTGGACTAGAGCAGCCTGAGAAAGCTGCAAGAGGTACTGGAGCATTGACTGCATGAGAGAGGAAAAGGGACTAAGGTCCTTGTCGGCGCATCAGAGTGAAAACTGGCATCGTTTACAGGCATACGCCTGCCTGGTGGAATCTTTGAGGGAGGCCAACACGACATCCTCAACCTCCTGGACAGAATGGAAGTGGGCAAGAGCTACCCTTTCAGCAGCCAGGCCGTCAGCACTAGAAACTGTAGGCTGGGTAATGCTGTCCTCCTGCGAGATCAAGTCCAGAGCATAGCCCAGAGGGATTGGAGTTCTTTGAGACAGTTGCAGCAGCAGCAGCAGCGGGAGCCAGAGCTGTCAGAGCCACCAGGAAGCAATGAGGATGACCGCGGCTTGATCCGACTGAATTTTGAGCAGGGTTGAGTGGGAGGATATAGTAACGTATGGTCCATCTAGTCTGCCCAGTAAGATGGCCGGAGTAAGATGGAAGGAGTAGGTGCCACTCTGTGCAGGCCACCCCTCCCCATGTCTTTGTTTAGGGGTGAACCCACCGCTCCATGCAGGACACTATTTGTTGAGAAGTTAGATGGTTCAGTTTATTTTTATTTTATTTTATTTTATATGCGTACAGTAGTCCATAACAAAAGGAATGCATTGGCCACCGCTTGGTCCTGGATCGGCATCCGGGAGCAAAAGCAGGATAACTGAGCATTTCTGGGACTGGCAAACGGTCCATCTTCAGACTCTCCCAACACCGGAAGAGAGACTGGGCTATGGCCAGATCCAGATGCGACTTTCTTGTGGCTGAAGGACCTGCTGAGTCTGTCCATCAAGACATTTTCATGTCCTGGTAGGTAGGTCACCCAAAGGAGCATGTTCCTCACCGTGGTAAAGGTCCAGAAGTGAACGCTTCCCAGCAAAGGAGGTACGAGCCTGTGCCTCCCTGCTTGTTGACACAGAACATTGTGACCTGGTTGTCCATTTGGATGAGGACTACCTGGTTCAACAGCTGACTCTGAAACATTCGAAGGGCGTTCGCCACTGCCCAGAGCACAAGGAAGTTGATCTGATGCAGGCTGTCCTCCTGCATCCAAATGCCCTGGGATTGGAGACCATTGCAGTAGGCTCCCCATCAGCTTGGAACTGGCGGGGCCTGGAAAGCTGGCCTGCCAAGAGGTTCGGCGGGTTCTGCCACCAGGCGAGGGAGTTCGCAAGGGGCATGGTGACCTGTATGCAGGGGCGGCCCAAGGGGGGGTGTGGGGCCATGTGCGGAGACTGGGTGCGGGGCCTCATTTGTATAAGAGGCCTCATTTGCATAAGTATTTGCATAATGTTACCATACGCTAACTTTTAGTAAACATGCCTCTTAATGAGTATATGGATAAAGAAAGACTAAAAGATTTCTACATAACTATAATCCAGTGCCAACCACCAGGCACATTAGAAACTACTACAAACACTGCCCATTTAGAACCCATAGCAAACCCGCCATATCGTAACAGCATTACCAGGACTCACAAAGCACCATACCCTAACTATCAAAAGGAAACACTGCAAATATTAAACCAATACATTTCAGAGAAAGAGTAGTTACTCACCTGTAACAGGTGTTCTCCAGGAGCAGCAGGAATCAGTCCTCACATATGGGTGACGTCGGCGCCGACGGAGCCCCCGTGCGGAGCATTTCCCCAGCTTTCAAAGAAAGCCTTTGGGAACTGCAGCGCGCATGCGCGGTCCCCTTCCCGCCCAAGGGTGCCATCTTGCTCAGTCTGATGACATAGCTAAAAGACAGCAAAAATAGCAAAAAAATAAAGCATATGACTGCAACTCCAAGGGGAGGAGGGAGGGTTGTGAGGACTGATTCCTGCTGCTCCTGGAGAACACCTGTTACAGGTGAGTAACTACTCTTTCTCCAGGACCAAGCAGGAAGTCAGTCCTCACATATGGGACTCCCCAGCTTAAGGCTACCGGAGATCCCAAGCTGAAAAAATGAGCTCCCTCTAGAGCGTCAGTACGTAAGGAAGGAATCTTCTCTGAGAACGCCCCCGACCGGTAGCCCAACATCAGGGCCGGAGGGAAGGAGTTGCCTAAACCCCAAAGAGATTATGGAGTACTGCCTGTCCGAAAGCACTATCCCTGCGGGACTCCCTCTCAAGGCAGTAATGGGCCGCAAAAGTCTGCCTTGAAGACCAAGTAGCGGCCCGGCAGATGTCTGCCAACGGAACAGAGCGGAGATGAGCCACTGACGCAGCCTTCGCCCTGACACGATGAGCCATGACTCGACCCTCCAACGAGAGGCCGGCTGCCCCATAAGCCCAGGCGATACAGTCAGCGACCCATATGAACAAAGTACGCTTGGAGACAGGTAACCCCAACTTATTGGAGGTCAAAAGAAACGAAGAGCTGAACAGCCCTCCGGTGTTCCCGCGTACAGTCAAGGTAGAAGGATAACGCCCTCCTACAGTCCAGGGTATGCAGGACCATTTCAGCTCGGCTGGCATGCAGCCTGGGAAAGAAAGTCGGAAGAACCACCTCCTGATTGAGGTGGAAAGAGGAGACAACCTTAGGGAGAAACTTAGGGTGAGTCCGTAAGACTATCCTATTCCTGTAGAACCTAGTGTAAGGGGGATCAGACACTAGCGCCTGAAGTTCACTTACTCGCCTAGCAGAGGTAAGAGCTACCAGAACCAAAGTTTTCCAGGAGAGAAAATGGAGAGGACAGGTAGCCATAGGTTCAAATGGCGGACAAGTAATCCGCTGTAAGACCACATTTAAATCCCACTCAGGGGCCGGTGGGCATAGAGGAAGCTTAAGCAGGAGGAGGCCTCTGAGGAAATGAGCCACCAAAGGGTGGTTTGAAAGAGGCCTCCCGTCCACCGGCGAGTGGTGCGCTGAGAGAGCACTGAGGTGAACTCTGACAGAATTGGATTTAAGGCCGAGATTGGAGAGGTAAAGCAAATATTGCAATACTACCGCCACCAAGCACGAGAAGGGATTCTCGCTGTGCTGAGCACACCATGCGGAGAATCTACGCCACTTAAGAGCGTAGGATTTCCGGGTGGATTGCCTTCTAGAGGCTAAGACTACGTCTTCCACCTCTCTAGGCAGCAGTAGGGGAGCCAGAACTACCCTTTCAGCAGCCAGGTCATCAGATGAAGGGACTGAAGGTTGGGGTGTAAGAGAGAGCCCTGTTCTTGTGACAGGAGATCGTGTTGAATCCCCAGAGGAATAGGAGTGTCCACAGCCAGTTGCAGCAGAAGTGGGAACCACGGTTGCCTCGGCCACCTGGGGGCTATCAGAATCATGGAGGCCCCGTCCTTGAGTACTTTGAACAGTGTTCTGGACACTAATGGCGTGGGAGGAAACGCATACAGTAGGCCTTTGGACCATGGGAGCAGAAACGCATCCGCTGCTACTCTGAGAGGATGCGGTTGTCTGGAACAGAATCTCGGGAGTTGCCGGTTCAGAGGACTGGCGAAAAGATCCATGGTGGGGAGGCCCCACCTCAGAAAGATCTGCTGAACCACCAATGGATTCAATCTCCATTCGTGTGGTTGCAGGATCCTGCTCAGTCTGTCCGCCAGGTAATTGTCTTGACCTGGGAGGTAGACTGCCTTGAGAAGGATTCCGTGATTGACAGCCCAGGAGCACAGCCGTTGTGCTTCCTGACATAGAAGGAAGGAGCCTGTGCCTCCTTGCTTGTTCACGTAAAACATGGCAACTTGATTGTCCGTCTGGACCAGTACAGACTGGTGAGACGTGAGATGGGAGAAGGCCCTCAGAGCTAAGCGTATCGCCCGCAGCTCCAGGAAATTTATCTGCTGTGCAGCCTCCCAAGGGGTCCAGAGACCCTGAGTACATGCCCCTTGGCAATGCGCTCCCCAACCTTGAAGAGAAGCATCGGTTGTCAGCACTTGAGAGTGCGGAGGGGTTTGAAAAAACACTCCGAGCACCAGATTCGGAAGATGAAGCCACCATTGCAGAGAGAAGGCAAGCAGTGTGGATATTCTTACTGAGTCTGCAAGGCTCCCTGTGGCCTGATGCCACTGAGTTCGAAGACTCCACTGAGCAGGCCACATATGCAGGCAGGCATTGGGGGTTACATGAACCGTGGAAGCCATATGGCCGAGAAGTCTCAGGAATTGCCTGGCGGAGACCAGGGAATTGCTGCGAAACTGCCTGGCTAGATCCATTAATCTGTGGGCTCTGTCCACGGGCAGAAAAGCCTTCGCCTGAAGGGTGTCCAGTCTTGCTCCTATGAACTCCATGTTCTGGGACGGGAGCAAAGTGGACTTTGCGAAGTTTATGACAAACCCCAAGTGCTGAAGCAGAGCCACAGTGCGAAGGGTGGCTTGACTGGACTCCTGTGAAGACTGGCCCCTTATGAGCCAGTCGTCCAGGTATGGGAACACAAAAAGACCTTGAAGCCTTAGGTAGGCCGCCACCACCGCCAGGCACTTGGTGAACACCCTGGGGGCGGAGGTTAGGCCAAAGGATAGTACTCTATACTGATAGTGGTTTCCTCCCACAACAAATCTGAGATATTGTCTGTGGTCTGGATGAATAAGGATGTGAGTATAAGCATCCTTTAGATCTAAGGAGCATAGCCAATCTCCCTGCTGGAGGTAGGGCAGCAGGATTCCAAGGGTAAGTATCTTGAACTTTTCCCTCTCCAGGAACTTGTTGAGGTTGCGCAAGTCTAGGATGGGTCTGAGGCCTCCTGTTCTTTTTGGTACCAGAAAGTACCTGGAATAAAAGCCGTGACCTCTCAGGTGGTGGGGCACCGGTTCCACAGCCTGTTCCTTTAGCAGACTTGCGAACTCCTGTAGGAGTAGGTCCCTGTGTAGAGGGGGTCTTGGAGGCTCCCCTGGAAAAAAGGAGGAAGGTACCTGGTGAAAATGAAGAAGATAGCCCTTTTGGACTATATGGAGCACCCAGGTATCTGTTGTGACGGCTGACCACCTGTGGGCAAAAAGGGCCAGCCGACCTCCTGTGCTGATGTGAGACAGCTGAGGAGGAGAGGCTATGCTTTCTGAGTCAAAAACCCCCGCCCTGCTGTGCAGGAGCCGGTGTTGGTGGCTTGGGGGCCTTCTGCCTACAGGGCCCATGACCCTGCCCCTTGGCCTGCTGACCCTGTTGGGGAGCTGCAGAGGCCTGATAATGAGGGTATTGTTTATAGGCAGATGTCTTCCTCGGGTAAAAGGTCTTTTTTCCCGAGAGCCTTCTTCTTCTGAGAAGGGGCAGAGGTTTTTCTGGACAGCCTAGTCCTGGTCAGAGTCTCGGTCTCGAGTTCAGCAGCCTTTTCAGCCATGGGTTTGCCAAAAAGGTTTTCACCTCGGCAGGGGACATCGACCAACTTGTCCTGTACCCATTGCTCGAGGTCGGATGACTGTAGCCAAGCCTGTCGGCGGGCACCGATGCCGGCCCCGGCTACTCGGGCCGAAGCCTCGAAGCCATCATAGGCTGCTCGAGAGATAAACTTCGAGCACTCTCGAATACCAGTGGACAAGGCCTGGAACCTCTGCAAAGGTTCCTCGGAGAGACCAGCAGAGAACCCGGCAATCTCCTTTGCCAGGTCTCGAAGGTACATGCCCATGTAGAGCTGGTATGTCTGGACACGGCAAGCAAGCATAGAGCCCTGGAAGCACTTCTTACCGAGGGCATCCAGGTTCCGGGCCTCCTGGCCGGGAGGCACCGAGGAGTGCATCTTCTGACTTTTCAGTCGATGCATGGCTGATTCCACAACCATGGAGTGGTGCGGTAATTGTGCCTTTTGGAACCCGGGGCTCTTGCGGACTCGATAGATGGAATCAACCCGCTTGCTTAACAACGGCGTCGAGGCCGGGGTATCCCACATGCGGAAGAGCAGCCGCTCCAGCATCGGAGGAACCGGAACAGTAAAGGCCTCCTTCGGGGGAGAGTCATACTGGAGGGCCTCGAGCTCCTCGGCTCGAGGCTCCTCCTCGGGATCCGCGGGGAATGCCAAGGCCTTGGCCATATCCCGCATGAAGTCCGAGAACCGGGTATCCTCTGGTGGGGATCGTCTCCGAGGTTCGGACTCCAGTGAGTCCGACGGGACACACCGAGTCCGAAAGGTGTCGGGTGACTCCTCATCCTCCGTCTCCCAGCCCGACTCCTCGGAGGAGGAATCGAGCGGTTCCGGTCGGGCGGGCACTGATGCCCTCCGCCCCGACGCCGAGGGAACCGGCGTCGACGACCTTCGTCCCGAACGGGAGGCCGAGGGAGACCGTGGCTGAGGATCGACTCGAGCTTGCATGGACTCGAGGATCGGCTCGGCCTCCGGGGTCGACTTGGACGTCGATGTCCCGGTGGTCGGGGCAGATGCACCGGTGAGAATGGCGATCAGTGCCCGCTGCTGCTCCATGAAGGCAGCCAAGCTGCTCTCCAAGGCCGTCAACCTGAGTCTGAGCTCAGGAGACTCAGCAGCCCCCGACTCGGGCCCCGACAGCGTCGGGCCCGACGTCGGCTCCCCTGGAGGAGAGTCCACGAGGACTACAGTACTCACGTGCCCAGGAGACTCCATCTTGAGACGAGGTTGTTTGGCAGGCCTCTCCGACTCTGAAGACCCGGGATGGCGGTCATGGCTATGCAACATGGCCCTCGAGGAACCAGATGCGTCCGTCGACGCCGCCCTCGTGGGTTTTTTCTTCCTGCGCTGCTCCTGCGCAGGAGACCCCCGCTCAGAGGAACCCTGACGCTGCTTGGGGCCGGAGTCCCGAGACGTCGAGGCCTCTGACAAGGTCCGGGCCCGTCCGGACGCGGAGTCAGAGAAGATTCTGTCCTTTTGGTGCTGCCGACTCCTCAACGCTTTTGAGGACATTTTGCCACACAGACCACAGATCATCGGGTCATGATCGGGTCCGAGGCAGCGGAGGCAGCAGTCATGTGTGTTGGTAAGAGACATAAGTTTCTTACACAGATCACACTTTTTAAACCCACTGGCAGCCATGGGGGGAAAAAGGGCCCTGCGAGGTCGAAAGACAGGGCTGCCAGTGAAAAAGAAAAATGGCACGAACGCTAGTCACGAAGGACAAAAACCGAAAAAAGAGAGAGTGGGCTCGATACCGGCGTATCGGGCCCAGGCGGGAAAAGGATCCGGCGTCGAACCGAAGAAGGAAGACAAAAAACAGGGTAATCAACTTTTTCCTCGGCGAAAAATGAACTACGTCTGTCGGGCTCCGCGGAAAAAAGAAGACTGAGCAAGATGGCACCCTTGGGCGGGAAGGGGACCGTGCATGCATGCTGCAGTTCCCAAAGGCTTTCTTTGAAAGCTGGGGAAATGCTCCGCACGGGGGCTCCGTCGGCGCCGATGTCACCCATATGTGAGGACTGACTTCCTGCTTGGTCCTGGAGAATAACAATACATGACCTACTGGGGAAAGGGAACAAGTGGCAATGTCAAATAGGAATTACATAAACAGAATACCTCAGCTCAGTTACACATGCAGAACATAGACCATCACCAAAGAAGGAATCACAATTTAGAAACAGGAAGACAATAATTAAACTGGGAACCCCAAAAGCCAAACTTGGAATGTACAACAACACTGTAGAATTAAAACTATAAATTAATTTCCTCTTGTACTAAACAAAGCGGAGACGTTAATGATGCACATTTCCCAGAGCTGACATATTCCAATTAATAAACTCAAAATAAAGAGATATTTTTCTACCTTTTGTGCATTTTTTTTTCAGTTGCAATTGCTCCAGCCACTTTCTTCTGGTTTCTTCGTGTCTTCTGCTAACTCTCCATCGTCTGCTGTCCATTTGTCCTTTCTTCTCTCTTCTAGTTTTTTTCCATTCTCTCTCTACATCTGCTTTAACATACAAATCTTTCTCCTTTTGCTCTTTCCTCATTCCTATTTCATCCACTCAAATTTTACCCCTCCATCCTCAATCCCCACTTACTCTCCCAATCAATACCCAGCCAATTGTAGATTTGTCTTCCCTCCCACACAAAAAGAATTTCCCCGCTCCATTTCACTCTCCCAGCTCCATCCCATTCTAATCCTCCCCCAACATCAGCTCCCTTCTAGTTCCAGCCCCACCCAGCATCCGCTCCCTTCTAGTCCCCGCATCAGCCCATTTCCAGTCCTAGCCCCCCATAAGCCCATTTCCAATACTATCCTAGCCACACCATCAGCTCATTTCCAGTCCTAGCTCCCCCATCCATTTCAAGTCCTATCCGAGTCCCTCCATCAGCTCATTTCTAATCCCAGCCCCTCATCAGTCCATTTCTAGTCCTTTCCTAGCCCCACCATCAGCTGATGTCAAATCCTAGCTCCCCTCTACTCAGCCCATTTCCAATCCAAGCCCCCCCCCATGAGCCTACTTCCAGTTCTAGCCCCTCCATGAGTCCATTTCAATCCAGGCCCCGACCACAGCCCATTTCCAAGCTTAGCACCCCCCAACAGCCCATTTCCAGTCCTATCCTAGCCCCTCCATCAGCCCATTTCCTGTCCTAGCTCCCCCCCCACTCAGCCCATTTCCAGTGCTAGCTCCCTCCCCTCGCAGCCCATTTCCATTCCAAGCCCCCTCCCCATCAGCTATTTGCAGTTCAAGCTCCCCTTCCACTCAGCCCATTTCCAGTCCTAGCCCCACCCCCATAGCCCATTACCAGTCCTAACCCCCCATCACCCCATTTTCAGTCTTAGTTGACCCATAGCCAATTACCAGTCCTAAACCCCACATCAGCCCACTTCCAGTCCTAGCTCCTCCCCATAGCCCATTACCAGTCCTAGCCACCACCCATCAGCCCATTTCCAGTCCTAGCCCCCCATAGCCCATTACCAGTCCTAGCCCCCCCCACATCAGCCCATTTCCAGTCCTAGCCCCCCCATAGCCCATTACCAGTCCTAGCACTCCATCAGCCCATTTCCAGTCCTAGCCCCCCCATAGCCCATTTCCAGTCCTACCCCCCCCATCAGCCCACTTCCAGTCTTAGCCCCCCCTATAGCCCAGGTAGATTAAAAAAAAAAAACAAATTTGCTGCTGCTGCCGCTGCCGCCATGGCAGCGGCAGACTCGAGCGTCCCGCGGGGCCCCCCTGCCCGGCAGAGTGCTCCATGCGGCCTCAGCTCCCTCAGCGCAAGCTTTTCAGAGCCGCGAAGGGAGAGTTTCCCTTTCTTGCGGCTCTGTTTAAGCCCGCGGGGCTGATGGGAAACAGGAAATCCTGTTTCCCATCAACACCAGCAGCTTAACAGAGCCGTGAGGGAGAAGCTCTCTCCCTTCGCGGCACTGAAATCCGGCACTTTGGGAGCTGAGGCCGCATGGAGGACTCTGCCGGGCAGGGGGGCCCCGCGGGACGCTCGATTTTGCCGCTGCCATGGCGGCAGCAAGTTTGTTTTTTTTTAAATTTTACCGGCAGATGCAGAATGTTGTTTGCGTGGGGCCCCGTGCAAACAACATTCTTGCACATTGGACGGGCCGGCCCTGCCCGTATGCAATTGTCCAGGCGACCCGTAGTCTGTGACCATTGAGTGCTGAGGGACCACTGGGTCTGCTGCATCCAGAGTCACGTGAACCGTTGAGGCCATGTGCCCCAAGAGGCACAACATGAGATGAGCTGACGCAGTTGCGCGACCCTGCACCTTTTTTGCGAGGAATGCTAGCCGCTGAGCCCTGTCCAGAAGAAGGAAGGCACTGGTCTGGGTCATGTCGAGGAGGGCCCCTATGAACTCTAGACACTGTGTGGGTTGCAGATGGGACTTGGGTTAGTTGATGACAAACCCCAGATGTTGCAGCACCAGGATGGTGCGGCGGCCTGCCTGGTGGACTTCCTCTAGTGAGCCTCTTATGAGCAAATCATCCAGATAGGGGAAAATAAAGACACCGTGTAGTTGGAGATAAGTGGCGACTACCACCAGGCACTTGGTGAACACACTTGGGGTGACCAAGAGGCCGAAAGGCAGCACCCTGTACTGGTAGTGGCACCCGCCAAGGAAGAAGCGGAGGAACTGATGGTGCCGAGGGTGGATCAGGATATGGGTATGAGCATCTTTTAGATCAAAGGAGCATAGCCAATTTCCCCGCTGAAGGTAGGGCAGCAACATTCCAAGGGATACCATATTGAACTTCTCTCGGACCAGAAAGCAGTTGAAGTCCCACAGATCTAGGATGGGATGAAAATCTTGTGGTTTTTTTGGGATAAGAAAGTAGTGTGAGTAAAATCCTTTGCCCAGAGATGTTGGAGAACAGGCTCCACGGCCCAGTCCACGAGGAGGGTCCCGAGCTCCTTTTGCAGGAGGTCTCTGTGAAGGGAAGTCACAGGGTGCTTCCCCTAGAAAGAATGGAAGGGCGTCTGCTCGAAGTGGAGGAGGTAACCCTCCCACATCACCTGCAGAATCTGGGCATCAGTGGTGATGCCGGGTCAGAAGTGGGCGAAGGGAATGAAGCCCCCCCCCCCCCGTGTGCTCTGGGTCTTAACCCTCAATGAGGAAAGGGGCTATGCCCAGGGAGTCAAAAGCCCCCTGCAGGTTCCAGCAGGAGTGCTGTCTCGGGCCTTAGACTTACGAGGGCCGTGACCCTGGCCCTTGGCCTGCTGACCCTGTTGGGGAGCTTGATAGGCCGGAAACTGGGGGTAAGTTCTGTAAGGTTTTTTCTTCTTCGGGTAGAAGGACTTTTTCCCCCAAAGTCTTTCGCCGAGAAGAGTCAGCAGTATTCCTGGAGAACCTGGTTCTGGTCATAAAATCAGACTCCAACTCTGCAGCCTTGTCCATCATGGGTTTGTCAAAGAGGTTGTCTCCTTGGTATGAGACATTGACCAACCTGTCCTGAGCTCATTGCTTCAGGTAAGAGGACTGTAGCCAGGCCAGGCGGCGGGCACTAATTTTTATTTATTTTATTTATTACACATTTCTATACCGCCACTTCCAGGGATCAGGGGCGGTTTACAAGGAACCAACATGTTACATAAAACAAATTTGAACTTTTTACATTATAATATTAACAGTCAAGAAATTTAACTGAGCCAGAGAACTATATACATATAGCTATAAATACATGTTAACTGGGCTTAAGTGTGTGGGGTACAGTGTAGCGGGGGGTTAGGTGCCTGGGTGTTGTCATTACGTGTGTGGCTAAGTCATTTGTGAGTTTAGGATGGTATTGCCAATGCCGCAGTGTGCAGTGAACACTAATGCCCACAGCAGCTACCTGAGCCATGGACTCAAAGCCGTTGTAGGCCGCCAATCATAAACTTGGAGCAGTCCTTGACCGAAGACACCAGGGTCTGGAACCGCACCAGAGGTTCATCGGTCAACCCAGCTGAGAACCTGGCAAGCTCTTTTTCCAGGTCCCTCAGGTACATGTCCATGTACAGCTGGTAAGCCTGGATGCAGGCAACGAGCATAGAGCCCTGGCAGCATTTCCTACCAAACCTATCCATGGTGTGGACTTCCCTGCCTGAGGGCACCAAGGAGTGCATCTTCAGGCTTTTGATACAATGCATGGCCAACTTTACCACCATGGAATTGTGTGGCAGTTGTAGCTTTTCAAATCATGGACCCTTGCACACTCAATACTTGGAATCGAGCCACTTGCTCACAATAGGCATCATCACCAGGGCTTCCCACATCCTGAAGATCAACCACTCCAGTATAGGCGGGACTGGCAGAGTCAGTGTTTCCCTT
Source organism: Ichthyophis bannanicus (assembly GCA_033557465.1). Lineage (NCBI taxonomy): Eukaryota > Metazoa > Chordata > Amphibia > Gymnophiona > Ichthyophiidae > Ichthyophis > Ichthyophis bannanicus. The sequence continues at coordinate 1,876,121,488 of CM066031.1, read as the reverse complement.
AGAGGAGCATGGTACTGGAGGATCTCAAGGTCCTCTGCATGAGGCTCATCCTCTGGCTCAGCCACAAAGGACAGGGCCTTGGATATTTCCCTCATGAAGTTGAGGAATGCAAGATCCTTGGGTGGGGACCGCCTCCATTCTTGTTGCTTGGAGGGATCAGACAGAACATCCCTATGAAGCTGGGTATCAGACAACTCGTCCTTGGTCTTCCACTTCGAGTTGGACAGCGCCTCAAGGACTCGACGGGCATTGGTTCAATGGCCGACTGGAGGTGTCGAGGGAGACAGAGGTGCCCAACTTGGAGGCACTTGAGGGTGAGACCCAAGGCCTTGAGGGTGGAGGGGAGTGTCATGGCTCGGCTCGAAGTGCATGGTTCTAAAGCACCAACTGGATGTCATCCGGAGAAGCCTTCAAAGAGGAGGGCCCCGACATTGGCACAGACGACCTAGAGGCACCAGGCATCAGTCCACACTGCGATTCCAGGAAGGCAGCCAGGTTACATTCCAGGGGCACCATCCTAGCTTCAAGGCCAGATGGCTCTGCAGCCACCAGCTTGGGCACCGAGGGAATCAGGCCCGGAGCCGGCTCCCTCGATGGGGAATCACCAATGGTGATCGGTTTGACGAGCCAAAGCTAATTCCCCAAAGCGATGGAGGTGTCCTCCCGCCAGGTCAGCTTGGAGGGTTGCTCCTAGCTAACGCCATTGACATTGTGCCAAGGACTTTGGTGTCTGGAGGTCTTACCCCAGGCTCCGGCATTGGACCTTGATATCGACTCTGGCAGCATCCTAATCTTACGGGGGAGGTCCTCGGAGGATGATCCCCGATCCAAGGCTCTGCAACCCTGAGGCTCAGAGTGAGCTCAGCCATGCAACAACAAGTCACTGGACACGAACCCCGAGGACAGCGAATCCACGCTTGATGCCGGGGCCAAAACCAAGGACTTCTGGCTGAAGATCGATTTCCGCTGCATTTCACGACTCTCTTGACTCTTGTCCGACATCTGCAGGCAGGACAGGCAGGTAGAGTTGTCATGCTCAGCACCAAAGCATCAAAAGCAGCAGTTATGGTGATCCATGATGGACATGATGCATGTGCACTTGTCACATTGCTTGAAGTCATTGACCGTAGACATATCAGGGAAAATGGCTCCCACAAAGTCAAACTCGAACGTCACAGTCAGTGTGGGTGTGAGAAAAACCTCACACACTGAAAGAAAGGAAAAGAGGAGATCCGAGAAAAACACGAAGTCGAGGCGAGGCCAATCTCGGCTGAAGAGAAGGTGATCGGTACACGAACCAGTGAAGAAAACAGCGAAAAACACTAAGAGAAAAATAGAGAAAAATAAACTTTTTACCATGGGATCAGACCAGACATCTGCTGTGCTGCACAGAAAAAAAAAGACTGGCTCCCTTGGACGAGAATGTGACCATGCATGTGTGGTTTAACTCCCAAACACGAAACACATACACACGAAACATAGGGAAAACAAAAAAGGAGGAGGGGTGCTCATAATCTCCAAATCAGACCTCAACTTCCAGATTGTGGACTCTTCTAGCACAAACAGCCTGGACACTCTCTCTGTTGCTAACCAACAATTCTCCCTTACCCTATTATATAGAACACCATCTACGTCTCCAGTTGACCTTCCAACCATCATTGACCTTGCAGCTAACACCCGCACTCCCAACAAACCAATTTGGATAATGGGTGATTTCAATCTCCCATCGCTACACCAAAACCACGCAAATGCGCTCCTTGATGCAATGGAAGAGCTGGGTCTCAAACAAATCATAAATGAACCCACACATACAAAAGGGAACATTCTGGACTTGGTTTTTATGCCACATCCAGTCAAGGACAAAAGCCACAATCTGCCAACATCAGTCGTGGATGTACCCTGGTCCGACCACAAATTGATCATTATCCAGATTCCCAGCAACAATGACCAGCTGAACAGAAGCCAACCCAAGAACATCACCTCTCGAACTTCCACTAGATGCTTCCGCCCCTTCGATAGGGAACTCATCCTTTCGGAGACCCCATCACTCATCAACAAAACAACACCTGACCTTGATGAACTAATCTCTCACTGGAATTCCAGCCTGCTTTCCATCTCACAACACCCAAACCCTAAAAATACAGCAAGAGCGAAAAGAAAATCCGCCCCATGGTTCTCTCCTGACCTACGCGCTTCCCTCATGCAACTACGTAGACTCGAACGCCGATGGCGCCGATCACGCTCACCGGAAGATCAGACCGCATACCTAACCCACCTTGCAATACATCGAGGAACAATCTCTATCAGAATGAGACAATATCACACTGACACCCTAAAGAGGTCATTGAATAAACCTCGTGACCTCTTCAATTTGGTCAAATCCCTCTCAAAGGAACCATCACCCGAGCAACACATCAACATACACCCACAAGATTTCGCTGATTATCTGCAATCCAAGATTGTACAAACTAACAAGGTCACAGCAGTCCAATATCAAGAACCAGCGGACCTCTCTCCACTTAACTTTTTTTCCACACCATCCAATAAATGTATTGAGAACACCATAGCATCACTCAACACCTCCACTGCACAGACCGACCCATGTCCAGCTTTTTGGATCAAGGAACTACGTGATGTGCTCAGTCCTGTCATCGCAAATATAATGAAACTCTCCTTTACAACAGGTTATTTTCCCACTTCACTCAAGCAGACTTCCATTAGACCATTACTGAAAAACCCCAAACTGGACCCCCAAAGGGTGGACTCCTATCGACCAATAGCTAGCATCCCCATCTTAGCCAAAATAATTGAGAAGGAAGCGCAACGGCAAATTCAAGATCACATAGACTCTGTTGCTCCCTTAGATAACTGCCAACATGGGTTCAGAGAACATCATGGGGTTGAGACACTACTCACTGGTCTAATCAACAATATCATCACAGGAATTGACAACATCCATCAAGGTTTTGTCCTCATTTTCCTAGACATCGCCGCGGCTTTTGACTCCGTCAGTCACGAAATCCTCCTGGGAAGACTAAAAGAAAAGGGTGTCTGCAACAAGGCACTAAAATGGTGCAAGTCTTATCTGGACGATAGATGGCAATATGTGAAGTCTGGATCAGAAGAGTCTAGCCACTTCCATCAAAAACAAGGGGTACCTCAAGGATCCTCATTATCCTCCTTACTCTTCAATATCTACATGCAGCCCATTTGCAATATCATAAGATCATTCAACGTAAACTGCATGATATATGCAGATGACATTCTTTTATACATGCCTTTCTCCACAACCCACATGGACCTGACCCCACTCACAGATTGTTTCAATGCAGTTTCAACATGGCTCCAGACACAGAACCTACGTATCCAGCATAAAAAAACAGAGGTCCTTTTCATCTCCAGAGACTCCAGCTTTACGCCCCCATCCCACGTCAGTGTCAAGGAAGCTGATTTGCAAACTAAAGATGCAATAAAATATTTGGGAGTTACCCTGGACCAACATCTAGACATGAGACGCCACATAAGCAGCGTAGTCAAAGCCATCTACTTCAAAATCCGTTCCCTCAAACACCTACGCTCCCTGCTGGACCCAGACGATTTCCGTACCATATATCAAGCGCTGATCCTGCCGCATTTTGACTTTGCAAATGCCATCCTACAAGGTCTCCCCCAATCCACACTAACCCCCTTACAGTTGGCCATGAATGCCGCAGCTAGGGTCCTCTACGGTGCATCCAGAAACGACCACGTGACTCCTATTCTCAAACAGCTACACTGGCTACCAATTCACGGGAGAATCACCTTCAAATCCCTTGTATTAGCATTTAAGGCAATCAAAGGCACCTCATCCCTCTCACTCACGAATCTAATCCACATGGTCCCCCCCAACAGAGCAAGAAGAACATCAGCTGTAAACTTGCTAGCAATACCAAAGGCTTCAACAAAGTCCAACACGAACACCACAAACAGGGCATTCAGTTTTTATGTACCAAAATGCTGGAACACCCTACCCCCTGACATTAGAGCCATTACCAATCTATATCAGTTCAGGAAGGCTCTCAAAACATACCTTTTCTGCCAATATTTCCCAGACAGCAACTGAACTAGATATCCCCTCCAAGAAATGACCCAATCTAGAAATGCCCTCACACTGCAGTGTAGATAGTTTATGTATATAGTTAACCCAGTTATCCAAGTTTGTACTCCTGTTCAATGTAAAACCTGACAGTTTGTCGTTATGGTCGTTTTGTTATGATGTAAACCGCGCTGATTCTAAATAGCGCGGTATATAAGAAACTGTAATAAATAAATAATAAATAAATAAAGGCTTTCTTTGAAAGTTGGGGAGTGATTACCGTGCGCGCTCCGTCGGTGTCAATGTCACCCATATATGAGGACTGAATTCCTGCTTGTTTCCAGAGAAAAACATGCAAAACTATAAACACACAACAATCAACATACACTTAAGATACAACAATCATAATGCACACCTGGCTTGTTTCTATTTACTGAACAGCTTAGAAACAGTGGATACCTGAGGTAAGGGGAATTACCAATGTCACAGGAAGGAGCAGGGCTTAGATACAGGTCTTCTTCTTGTTACATTAGCCAATAGACCACTCCCTTGCCCAAGTTACTTTCAGCTTATTCACAAACAGCTCTGTAATACTCCATTTTATTTGCCACAGCCAGGGCATCTACATATCCATAAATATTCAAAAGGACACTAAGAACTCACTTGGCTATTTATTTTATTTATTTAGCTGTGCTTATATACCACTTTTCACTGGGACAAAGTGGTTTACAGATATATGCTAGCAGGCACTTTTTATTCCCTCGCCCCTGAAGGGCTCACAATCTAAGCATACCTGAGGCAATGGAGGGTACGGGGGAGCTTGCCAGTTGGTGGGTCACCACCACCCTGTCCCTCAGCCGGCCTGTGGCCTGGGTCCACTGAGAGTGGAGGCCCCATTGAGCCACTCTCATGTGAAGGCGGGCATCTGGAGTAATAACAAACTGTGGACACCAAGTGACCCAACAGGTGGATCAGGAGGTGGGCGGGCACAGAGTGTCGGCCTTGCACAGCCGTGACCAGCACCCTTAGGCGATCGACCCTGTCCCAAGGAAGAAAGGCTTTGGCCTGAATGGTATCCAGCCTTGCCACTATGAACTCCAGACACTTTTGGGAGGAAATGGGACTTTGGGTGGTTTATTACAAATCCAAAGTACTGCAAGATAAAGATGGTGCATGCCGTGTGGTCCCTTATGAGCTAGTCATCCAGCTAAGGGAAGACAAAGACTCCCTGGAGACGAAGGTAGGCCGTAACTCTGGGTGTGGAGGCCAGCCCGAAGGGTAGCACCCTGTACTGGTAGTGGCTGCCTCCAACCATGAACCTGAGGTATTTCCTGTGGCTGGGATGGATGAGGATGTGTAGATGAAGATGTGTGTATGCTCCTTTAGATCCAAAGAGCATAACTAGTCTCCTGGCTGGAGGTATGGCAGCAGTGTTCCAAGGGAGAGCCTTTTGAACTTCTCCTTCACCAGGAACCTGTTTAGGGTCCCACAGGTCCAGAATGGGCCGGAGGCCCCCAGTCCTCTTGAGTACAAGGAAGTATTGGGAGTAGAACCCCTTGTCTTTGAGAAAGTCTGTGAGCTCTTGCAGCAGTAAGGTCTGGTAGAGGGGAGTCCAAGGGGGCTCTCTCGGAAAGAACTGAGCGGGTGCCCCCCATGTAAGGTGGAGGAGGCAACCCTCCTTCACCACCTGCAGTGCCCAGGAATCGGTGGTGATAGATGGCCACTGGTGGGGATAGAGAAGCAGATGCCCCCCTCTGGGCTGCTGGGCTGGGCCTCCTGGGGGAAGAGAGACTACGCCCAAGGAGTCTGGGTACCAGAATCACCGCCTCCAATTGTACCAATCGCCAAAGAGTGGAGCATATCACTTCCTATTTCTCTGGTAAGGTGAGGCTACAAAGGCATCAGCAAGTGGTCTTGCAAACTCCAGCGCATAGCCCTCGTGAATAATCTCCAAGATCCACTGGTCGGTTGTAATGGAGTCCCAGATGGAATAAAACCTTTGTAAATGACTTCCTATTGCCGTCTGGTCTGGACTGGCCTGATTTCATTGGGGCTTTCTAAGTGGAATCTGCTGGGTAGTGTAATAGCCTGGGCCAGATCCCCGGCCTCCTCGAAAGGATGGCCCCTGCAGTCCATAGTGACTCCTCTGATAGGGAGCAAATCGCATCGCCCGGAATCGCCAAAACTCTCAGGCCTGACCTCTTTGTGTGCCCACCGGTTTCTGACCCTTAGGGCGGTCTTCTGGCAGGCGCCTCTTGGAGTTGCCCAAGTCCTTCACAATTTTGTCCAGGGCCTCCTCAAAGAGAAGCTTGCCCTTATAGGGGAGCTTACTGAGTCTAGCTTTGGATGAGGCATCTGCCGCCCAGTTCCGAAGCCACAGAAAGCATCGTGCCACAATCACCGAGGCCATGGTCTTAGAAGACACCCGTACCAAATAATAGAAGGCGTCCGCCATATATGCCATGATTGACTCCAGCTTAGCCCCCTCTGACTCCGATTGGCCTTCCAGATCCAGCGGAGCGAACTCCTGGAGCCACTGAAAAGAAGCTCTGGACACATAGGCCCCACAGATGGAGGACCGCAGAGCCAAGGCACTAGAATCAAAAGCCTGACTTAGGAGCGCCTCCAACCTCTGATCCTGCAGATCTTTAAGGGTTGCTCCGCTCTCTACAGCAGTGATTCTCAACCTTTTTTGTACCGTGACCCCTTTTACCATTGGTCAACTTGTGGTGACCCCAATGATAAAATCAAATGCATCTCTCTTCCTTTACCGTTAACGCATTGTCGCTGTAATCATTTGTTGAATTATTAATATATTACAGGCCTTTGCAATATGTTTTCATTTATAAAATTTACTTATTTAAACCACAATAACAAGTAATAATATTTGATTTCAAAATTCTGATGACTTTGTAGTCAAATCACTAATATGAAATAAAATTATTTTCTCTACCTTTGTTGTCTGACCAATTTATTCTCTGATCATGCTGGTCCCGATCTGAGGCTTCTGCTTTCCTGTCTTCTCTTAGCTCTCTTTCTGTGGTCTATGGTCCATCTGCCATTTCTTATCTCTTCTTTTGTTTTCTTCACTTATTTCCATCAGCCTATTTCCAGTCCCAGTAACCCTCCCCAGCATCAGCCCCTTTCCAGTACCTTCCAATGTCAACTTGCATTCCCATTACTGCCACTGGTGTCCATTCCCTTCCAGTCCCCCTCCTTCCCCACTGACCAGTCCCTTCTAGTACAAATACCATGGCAGCCCCTCTCAGATCCACTCCCTTCCAGTTCCATTCTCCCATCCCCTCATATCAGCCCATTTGTAGCCTTAGCCCCCAGTTTTCTTCCAGGGCCAGCAGCTCTATCCTCCCCTCCCCACAATCAGCCCATTCCCAGTCGAAACCCCCCAATCAGTTCGCTTCCAGTGCTAGTCCCCCCTAATCAGCCCAATACCAGTCCTACCCCCCCATCAGCTCATTACCAGTCCTAGCCGCCCCTAATCAGCTCATTTCCAGTGCTAGTCCCTCCTCAACCCCATTACCAGTGCTAGACTCCCCTAATCAGCCCATTACCAGTCCTAGCCTCCCCGATCAGCTTGTTTCCAATGCTAGCCCCCCATCAGTCCATTACCAGTCCTACCCCCCCTATCAGCACATTAGCAGTCCCAACTCCCCCTTGATCAGTCCATTCCCAGTCCTAGTCTTCCCTAATCAACCCATTACCAGTCCTAGCCCCCCCATCTGCCCATTATAATCCTAATCCACACTGTCTCTCCCCTCTGTCCAGCATTTATTCCCTGTCTGTCCAGTATGTCCCCCTGTCTCTTCCCTTTGTCCATGTCAGCCCCCTCCCTCCCTCCATGTCAGCCCCCTCTGTACATGTCAGCCCCCTCCCTCCCTCCATCCATCCATCAATATCAGCCACCTCTCCCTCCCTCCATCTCTCCATGTCAGCCCCCCCTCCCTCCATCCATGTCAGCCCCCCTCTCTCCATGCCAGCCCCTCTCTGTCTGTCAGCCCACCCTCCTTCCCTCCCTCCATGTCAGCCCCCCTCCCTCCCTCTCTCCATGTCAGCCCCTCCATCCATCCATCCATCCCTCCATGTCAGCCCCCTCCCTCCCTCCCTCCATCCATCAATGTCAGCTCTGCCTCCCTCCATGTTAGCCCCCCTATCCATGTCAGCCCCCCTCCCTCCATCCATCCCTCCATGTCAGCCCTGCCTCCCTCCATGTCAGCCCCCCTATCCATGTCAGCCCCCCTCCTTCCATCCATCCCTCCATGTCAGCCCCCTCCCTCATGTCAGCCCCGTTGCAGGTTCTCTGCCCCTCCTCCCCTCTCCCTGTCTGCCTGCTACTGCCCTGTTCTTCTAATGCAGCTGCGGCTCCCTGTCTCTTAAGGAACCGCGGCTGTGCCTGTGAAAACGTTGCGGAGCCTTCCTGTCTCTTGACAGGCTCCGTGCAGCATTGTCCCGCCTTCAAAGGAAGTGGTAAACAACTTCCTTTGGAGGCGGGACAATGCTGCATGGAGCCCGTCAAGAGACAGGAAGGCTCCACAACGGTTTTACAGGCATAGCCTCGGTTCCCTAAGAGGCAGGGAGCCGCGGCTGCAATAGAAGGGAAGCGGTGAGTTTGCTGCTGCCGAGAAGCGGACTCAGCAGCGGCAGCAACTTGTGCGCTTTTTTTTTTTTTTTTTTTTTTAATTTAAAAGTTTTTATTAGCACTCAACACAACAGGCAATACATAACATACTTCGGGAACCCCCCCGACTCAAATACAACAAAAAATAAAAAGTAAAAAAAAACATTCTTTACATTGTCATCAGCAGGTGTGGTAGATCCCCGCCCATAGTGCTTCTCCATTTTCTGTTAACCCCCATACTCTGTTTCACACTTTATACATTGTACCTTGTACATTTTATACATTCTACTGGTTATACAGGCAGAAATTTGTCTCTTGTGGACCATACAAGCATAAAGACCCCATACCACACACTAATAATAATAGACCCCCCCCCACCCAATAGTATCCTCCCCCTCCTACTCCCGCTAGCCCTAAACCCCCCCAACCCAAACCTCACCCCCTCCCCTAACGCAGAAGAACCCCTTTCCGCCGTACAAACAGCGGTGAGCTAACTAAAAGTAACCAAGGCAAATCTTAACACAAGGTGCAGGAGTACAGAGGTGCATACAGGAAACAACCCACCCAACCCCCCTACAGGTGAAGGGGACAGTGATTGTATACTACAACCCTGACCGGGACACATTATACTAACCCCCCCCCCCCCCTCTACCCTCCAATGCTCATATCGTTCTCACACCTTCTTGTACCTGTGGACAGTATGTTTGTGATGAGCTTCTACTGCACAATACCCCCTAAGCTGCTCCATACGCCCCACCACCTCCGCTATCGGGGGAACATCCTGTTTCTTCCACCAATGCAGCAGACCCATCCGCCCTGCAATGACACAATACCCCTGTAGTCTATCCAATTCTCTCCCTCCCCCTCCCTGCTCACTTTCATTCAGAATCACCACACTAGGGGTAAAACTCACCTGCACCCCTGTGATGGCTGCCGTAAGACTTTCCACCGCCCGCCAATAATCCCGAACTACCATACAGCCCCACACCATATGCAGCAAATCACCTCTATCCCCACACCCTTTCCAGCATCTATCCGAACTATCAGGGTAGAGGGCATGCAGCCACACCGGGGTCCAATACATTCTTAAACGGAGCTTATAGCTATTTTCCAGCATAGCTGTTCCCGGAGCCAATTTATGGGTTCTAATATAAATTCTGTCCCACCGCTCAGCATCCCACTGCCCCCCCAGCTCCTCCTCCCATTGCAACTGACCCCGTAGCGGTCCCTGTTGATATTCCCCCAAAAGTTTGTATAACTTTGAGATAATCCGAGTAGGCATCCCAGCACTCCCCATCATCTCCTCAAACGCCGTGCACTTCGCCATCCAGTCTTGCTTCACCTCCCGCTGCTGAAGCCAATACCACAAACTTACATAGGCAAATCTATCGGACTCCTCCAAGCCATATTGCTGTTGCAACACCTCAAATCCCCGAATGTGCCCCCCTTCCCCCACCAATTGGCCCACTTTCCGTAACCCTTTCTCCCCCCACCCCCTAAAAACCCTTGCTGCCTCCCCCATCCTGCCTTTCATTAAGGTCTGAATTGGGGTTTCGCGGGAGAATTGTTTCCCCCCTAGCAAGAACCGCTTCCATTTCACCCAAACCTGTCTTGTCAGTTCACGATAGGGATTCCCATCTCCTTTCTCCGTCCCCCCCCCACCAGGGTCCCATATCCATGCCCCCACCTCTGCCCCCTCCCCGTCCTCCATCTCCACCCATCCAGGTCTCTCCACCCCCTCCTTCCAAGCGAACAGCGCCCGAAGTTGCGCCGCTTCATAATACCGGAGCAACGACGGGACCCCCAATCCCCCCTCCACTTTTAACCTATACATTGTTGCCCGGGCGACCTTCGGGCGCTTACCATCCCAAATAAATTGCAGCAGAAGATTTTGCATCTTATCAATGTCCTTTCTAACCAGCCTACACGGCAGAGACATATACACAAATAATAACCGTGGGAGTACATTCATTTTAACCACCGCAATGCGGCCCAGCCAAGACAAATACAACCCCCGCCACCGGGATAGATCCTGTCGGATACTCTCAACCAAGCCTTGATAATTCCATTGCTTAAGCTGAGATAGGGGGGTCCCTAACTGGATCCCCAAATACCGAAATCTCCCCTCCACCCACCGAAACTTAAAGTGGTGCCGGAGATTCTCTTCCACCCTGGGCGCCAAATTAAATCCCAACAGCTCCGTCTTCCCCTGATTCATTTTATATCCCGCGAGGCGGCTGTACCTTTGTATAGCCGTCAAGAGCACTGGTAAGGTTGTAAGGGGCTGGGTCAGGGTAAAGACAACATCATCTGCAAACAGCCCAATCTTTTCCTCCCTCCCACAGATCGTCACTCCTTTAATATCCCCCGCCCGTCTGATATAGGCTGCCAGCGGCTCTATAGCCAATGCAAACAAGAGGGGTGACAAGGGCACCCCTGTCGAGTACCTCTATGGAGATCAAAGCTCTCAGAATATCCACCATTCACCCTAACTCTAGCACGCGGTCCCTGGTAAAGCGCTTTTATCCAACTAATATACCTCCCTCCAAACCCCATGGTCTCCAAAACCTGAAACATAAAAGACCACTCCACCCGGTCAAAGGCCTTCTCGGCGTCTACTGTGATTAACACTGCCTCCTCGGTGGCACGCTGAAGATGCCACATAACATTCAAAACTTTTCTCACATTATCACTACCCTGACGCCCCCTCACAAAACCCGTCTGATCCGGATGAATCAGGTGCGGAACCACATCTTGAATTCTATTCGCCAAAATCTTTGCCAACAACTTTGCGTCCAAATTTATCAAGGAGATAGGTCGGTATGAGCCGCATACCCCCTTATCTTTGCCCGGTTTCGGCAGGACTGTTATAAACGCCTCCGCCATCGTGCGCGGAAGGCCCTCCCCCTGCAGCACCCTATTAACTACCTTAGTAAAGAGGGGCGTGATCTGTTCGGAAAGGACCTTATAGAACTTTGCCGTGTACCCATCCAACCCCGGCGCCTTCCCCAATTTCAGCGTGGTTATAGCCCTCCTCACCTCCTCCTCCCGGATTTCCTGCCCGAGATATTCCCTTTCCTCCTCAGTCACTTGCGACAGACCACATTCCTCCAAAAATTCGGCCGTGTCCTGCCCTCCCACCTCCAATTCACTTTCATACAATTTCTGATAGTACTCCCGAAACACCCCCCTAATACCTTTTGAGGTGTGGATCCATTCCCCTTTAGTATTCCGAATACCATCAACATGCGCTGCTTGCCGCCGCCCCTTCAGGCGACTGGCCAGTATCTTCCCCGCCCGATTACCGACTTCAAAATGGGCCTGCTTCAGTACCGCGAGCTGGAATGCTATCTCTTGGGCCCGCAGTGTACTCAGCTCCGCTCTTACCCTAATAAGCTCCGCAAGGATGCTCGGATCCGACACCTTCTGATGTACCCCCTCTAAACGCCGCAGCTGTTGCAATAATTTACTTTCCGCTGCCCCTTTGTCCTGCTTCACCCGCGCCCCTAGGCTAACCAGTTGTCCACGAATCACCGCTTTTAAGCCATCCCAGAGTACCCCCCATAGACACCTCCCCTGTATCGTTGAATTGGAGGTAGTCCTGTATCTGGACCCTAATCTTCCCCACATGCTTCTCCTCTTCTAACAGAGAGTTGTTGAGTCTCCAAAATTTTAGACTGTCCTCTTTCCGACCCAGATCAAAACATACACTCACCGGGGCATGGTCGGACCAAGTGATCGAACCATGTTCTACATCCTGTACTCTGTCTAACCAGATTCCACCCCCCCATATCATATCCAACCTACTGTAGGAGCTATGCACTGGGGAATAGTATGTGTATTGCCGTTCTCCCGGATGCCAGCTCCTCCAAACATCCACCAAACCCAGGCTTTCTCTCAATTTATGCAGGCTTTGTCTATCCCTTCGCCCCCCACCCCCCTGCCCCCCGCTGGTGTCTAGTCTGGGGTTACATGTCAGATTGAAATCTCCTCCCATTATTATTGGAATACTCCCCACGCCCTCCAACTCCTTCAAAAGTTGCTCATAGGCCTCCCCCTGCTTCTCATTAGGGCCATACAGACTGATCACCCAAACCTCCTCCCTTTCGATTTGTAGCAACACCCCCACCCATCTACCTCCTTTTCCTCGTCGAACCTCCTTCACCATGTTATGATACTCCCCCCCTATCAAGATGCCCACCCCCCCCTTCCGAGAATTTAGTCTCTGGCCCGCCAGAACCACTGTAGGGTACTGCCGAGATTCTAACATATATTCCTGCCCCACCCGCAGATGAGTTTCCTGTATGCACATAATATCAGCACCTGTTCGTTTACCCTCCATCTCCACCAACCGTCGTTTCTGTCTTGAACGCAGCCCTTTGACATTCAAGGTCATAATCCGCAACTTCCTCTGCTTCCCACACCCCCCTCCCCCAAACCCTCCACCCCACCCTCCCTGCCCCATACCTCCCCCCTCCCCCTCCCCTCGCCCGTCGAACCCCTTTTAAACCCCTTCAAGGCCTCCCCCCCTTCCCCCCCATATCCTCCATCACTTCCAGAGGATAACTCAGGAGTAGTGCGTCCCCTACCTTCCCCAGCCTAACGCTTACTCTCATCCCTACCCCCCCGGCGGCCGACCCGCTGACCCGCCTCCTTCTATCACCTACTCATCCCCTCAGCCCCCCTATTCCGCTCCACATACCCCTCCCACACTCTCTGTACCCCTTCTTCCATCCCCCCTCTCCCCCGTTCCCTAAGTCCTCCCGCCCTGTACACTACTGCATCTCCATCTTCCTCCCCCTCCCATCCTCTTACTCCTTCCCCTTCACCACCCGCTCTCCAACTCCCCTCCCTTCTATTCCCCAAATTACCTTACACAAAACCTATATGCTACCATGAGGGTCAGACAGAAACATAGCACTCCACCTGTACCCTGCAACAATTAAACCAGCATGCTATCAGTCTACACCGTCTTTCAGGTGTTTTCCGGCAGCTGGGCGGCTTGCAGCTCCCGCCCTGGGTTTGCAGTTCGTGTACGCCGGTGCTGCGGGCTGCCCCCACGCTGCCCCCGCCACCCGCCAGTTGCAGTACCTGCCCCCACGCCTTCTGCCGTGGTGCTCAGTCCTGCCTCCCGGAGGGCCTGCATTGCCTCCTCCGGAGTCTGTAGCCGCCATGTCTGCCCTTTAACTGTAAACGAGAGTCCAAATGGATGAAGCCAACGATATTTAATGTCTTCCCTACGCAGGATTTGTGTAACTGGTTGCAGAGCCCTCCTCCGCTGCAACGTGCCCGCAGAAAGGTCCTCATATATGTGCACTGGGTACCCTTGCCACATAAGGGGTCCCGCTCGCCGTATTTTATGCACAATTTTCTCTTTGATTTTATACCGTGCTAGGCATATGATGATGTCTCGTGGTTTATTCCCAACTGGTTTGCCCAATGCACGGTGCGCTCTTTCCAACTGTATGTCCATAGCTGTCACCTCCTCTCCACCATGTCGGAGAGCTTCCAGGCACACTGAACGCGCAACCTTTTCACTGTCCATAAACTCCTTTTCCTCTGGGATCCCACGGAGTCTCAGGTTGTTGCGTCGCGAACGGTTCTCCAGATCCTCCAGCTTATATAACAGAGCTTCGTATTGAGATCCTAACTTCGCATGCCGTTGGGTCTCTCCTTCCTGTTGCTGTTCAAGCTCCTGTAACCTGTTCTCATGGTCTCCCATTCGACACACCAACTCTCCGACTTCCTCCTTCAGGGGTCCCAGCACCTCGTTCAACTCATTCTTCACGGACTGCACCTCATTTTTAATTTCAAGGAACCAGTCTCGAAGCTCCGCTCTGGTGATAGGTTGCGGAGTTTCCTGTCCAGGAGCTGTTACATTTTCCCTCTCCGCTTCTTCACCCTGCTCTCCTTGCCCATCCGGTGGCTTTTTATTCCCTGTTGGGCCTGCTTCTCCCTTCCCTCCATGCGATCCAGGGTAGGCAAACTCTTTGAGATCCGCCGCTTTTCTTCTGGTGGTCATCTCTGCCCCAGAGTGCGCTGTCTGGCTCTGCACTGGTCTGTCACTCTTCACCCTTGCTAGCACTAAGGGCAGCAGTACACAGCACTGTCACTCTGCTCTGTGCTGCAGATTCCTGCTACTGCCCAGCCTCCACCAGGTCCTCCCAGTGCCCTCTGACTCTAGCACTGCAGACTCCGGATTGTGCGGCTGTCTCCGGTCCTGCGGGCTCCCTCTTCAGCCTCTGCTCACCTCCAGGTCCAGTGCCTCGCGATTTTGGCCTCCTCCAGCACTCCTGTGCCCCGCAGTTTCCTCCCTCCTAGGGGCTGCAAAACGGCAGAGATTCGCCCGTCCGGGGCTGCCGCCGGCCACTCACGCCTCCTCCTTTAAACCTCGGGGCGCCATTTCTGCCCACCGCGTGGCTGTACAGGCCTCCCGCACACGCGGCTCTCCGCCGCTGAATTATGCTGCCGCCGGCGTTCCAACCGTCGCGGTCAGCTCCGGCCGCTTCCCGCACCCGGGACCACCGCTTTCCACCTCCGGGGGGTCGCAAGCTGCCTATTACCGGCCGGATCGGTGCCAGAGCAGCTCGTTCAGGCCGCCATTGGCTCCGGTGACGTCACTTCCTCCCAGAGACCCACCAGTACGGGTTTTAGCTTACCTGCAGACCTCGCACTGCATTAATTCGGCATGTGTTCTCCTTCCTCATGTCTCAGAATTCACTCTCGCTTTTTTTTTTTTAACGGCGGAGTGAGGCGACCCCCGCTAAATCCTGTGGCGACCCCCAGGTTGAGAACCGCTGCTCTACAGGAATGGTGGTCTTCTTGGTCACTGCCAAGACTAAAGCATCCACCTTTGGCATTCTCAGAAGCTCACGCTCCTCCTGCGGGATAGGGTAAAGGCGCCCCAAGAGGCGACTGCCCCTCAAGGAAGCCTCTGGGCATTCCCATTCTGATTCAATCATTTGCTCAATCACTCGGTGAACCAGAAAACACACCTGTGCCCCCTTAAAGTGGCTCCTCTACCTGGGACGAGGTCTGCCCAATATTCAATGCCGATAGGGAATGTGCAATGAGCGAACCTAACTCCTCTCTATAGAAGACACGGAACACATTAGGATCCTCCCTTGGGGAAATCTCACTCTCCTCCAGATTCTGGGTCCACGGATCCCCCCAAAGGTCAGAAGTACTCTCCCCAAGGTCTTCTGAAATATGGGTGCACAGAGACTCATACCTACTCCACTTGTCCCCGTCCTCTGCTGCTTTCTCCCCCCCGGGAAGTACCCACACCGAAGCCCCCCTCAAGGAGAGACTCCCTGGCTGCAATAACCGGGAGCTCAGTGGGAGAACCGACTGAATCTGCCTGCTTCTGCTTCAGACAGTAGACCTTATGTAGTGACAGGATAAATTCTGGTGAAAAAATGGGCTCTAGCATTCCCCGCATCAGCGGAACTGCTGGCAGAGGCTCTGCAGCCACTCCCATCGGTTCTTTTTGCTTTGGCTTTGCTTCCCCCACTTCTCCTTTTGAGCAGAGGAAATGGCCGTCCCTGTTGAAATGGCCGTGGTTCCTGCCAAAACTCCAGGAACTGCAGGCCTTAATGATTCACCCCCTTGTACTGCACTCTCTTTCTCCCTGCCTGCGTGATAATCTCCTGCTGTTGAGAAAGTTCTCTGACGCTCTCCAGAGAGGCCAGAACTGTCGCTGACAAGCTGCAGCGATCACCTCACAACTGGAGAACTGGGAGCCTGCCAACCCATCGCTGACGAGCTGCACCTTAGAAAAACGAAGAAGAGAGGAAGGAGTGAGAAGGCGTCCCGCCGATCAGCCCCTTCCCCTCAGTTGACACTCCAAGAAGAGAGTGCTTCAGAGAACCGCGTCTCTCAAACCGGGTCTGTTTTTCTGCCTTAAACCTCTTATTTTTTCCTTTTCAAAGTCTAAACGGGGCACACCGACCTGGGGAGGAACAGACACCCTGCAGTTAGCAGGCTCCGCCGACCCCGTTGGAATGAAGGAGGAGAGGGACCTGAAGATTCCAGGTATGCACCCCCGGACAGCTGGTAGTCCCGTTACAGAGCAGACTCTGCCCTACTGTCCACACTGCCACCCTTCCTGGGGTGCTCCCAGCCTAATTACAACCGGCCACTGGAATAGCACTCTGCTAGAACCATTCCGGATCCTTTTGCTCTTTTTTCTTTTTCTATTCCTTTTTTTTTTTTTAATTTTTAAACTCTGTCCAACTTCCAAATCTGCCTTTCAGGGACTCCAATGAATGGGAGCTCTTACCCCAGCTGCTGAGGACTGATAGAATGGAGTCTGGAGCTGCAGGGGGAGCTCTTATAAAAAAAACATAGAAACATGATGACAGAAAAAGACCACATGGCCTATCTAGTTTATCCTTCCATATCAACCACTACAACATTCTCCTTGTTCCCTTTAGAGATCCTCTGTGTTTGTCCTATGCTTCTTTGAATTCAGATACTGTCCTCATCTCTACCACCTCCACTGGAAGACTATTCCACGGATCCACAACTCTTTCTGTAAAGAAATATCTCCACATATTACTCCTGAATATACCCCCTTTCACCCTTATCCCATGTCCCCTTGTAGCAGAGAGCTTGCTTTCAATCGAAAGACCCTCTGCACTCAGTGGTGTCAAGCATTGGGGCACCTCACCGACAGAGTGCATATAACTTCACCACTACTCGGCTCCCTCTCCTCATGGCAGCAGTCGGGGCATCTTCTAGCGGGGCTGCCCTTCCAAGCGCCCCTGCATCAGCAAATTCTGATGACAGATGCCGCCAAGCTCAGCTGGGGAGCCCATCTTGGTGGCCTTTACACACAGGGCCTCTGGTCGGAGGGAGAGAGCCTCAAAATTAGAACCATTGCAAATGCACTGCAGAGCTGGCCTGTCAGGTTGTTCTCATACAAACAGGCAACCAGATAGTGATGTTCTACATCCATAAGCAAGGGGGCACAGACTCATACCTCATCTATTGGGAGAAGACTAAATTCCTGCTGTTCCTGGAGATCACCTGTTACAGGTGAATAACTATGCTATCTTATGGAACAAGCAGGAATGTAGTCTTCACATATGGGACTCCCTAGCTCCTAGATGCCAGATGAAGTGATCTCAAAACCGGTGGAGGTTCGCCCGATGAGGTCATGGATCCCATATGGATTTCTGGTATTGTCAAAGTCTGGGACAGAGGGTAGGAGTTGCCTCTAAGTCTGAAAGAGGTGCTGGAGTACAGCCTGCCCAAACATGGCATCCCAACAGGAGTCCTTGTCCAGACAATAATGGGCAGTAAAGGTATGGACAGAAGATCAAGTTGCTGCTTTGCATATCTCATCAATGGCAATCAAGCGTAGGTTTGCCATTGAGGTTGCTATGGCATGAATGTTGTGAGCTGTGACATGTCCTTCCAGGGAGAGTCCTGCTTTGTTATAGGCAAATGAGATGCAGTCTGCTATCCATCTGGAGAGCATGTGTTTAGATACAGGGAGACCCAGGTGACTAGGGTCAAAAAAGAAGAATAGCTGCGAGGCTCAGCAGTGCTCGCGAGTCTTTTGGAGATAGAAAGCCAATGCACACTTGCAATCAAGAGTGTGCAGGGTTGCTTCTGCTCGAGATGCATGCGGTTTGGGAAAGAAGACTAGAAAGAAAATTGACTGGTTTAAATGAAAAGGAGACACGACCTTTGGCATACTGTGGGTGAGTCCTAAGAACGACTTTTTCATGGTGGAACCAGGTATAGAGTGGGTCCACCGCTATAAAATAATTTGTTACTCCTTAATGCAAGGATATCTCTCTTCTGAACTCAAAATGGCTTCCATTCGCCCTGTAAGAAAAGGAATCAACAATTATGTTAACTAGCCAACCTCTTATAGACCAATTGCAAGTTTCCCATTTATAGTTAAGATATTGGAAAAAATTGTACTCCACCAACTGCAAGATCACAGTGATGTGCATTCCCCTCTTGATCCTCATCAATATGGCTTTAGACCCTATCATGGTGTTGAAACACTTCTGACGGCACTTATTGACAGACGGATAACTGGCATTGATAAGCTAAAAACTGGCTTCATTCTCATTTTCCTCGATATCAAAGCTGCTTTTGACTCTATGCCACACACACTGATAGTCAAGAGATTAAAAGAAATTGGTTTAGCTGATTCCCCATTACAATGGTTCTGCTCTTACCTATCAAATCGGCAACTTCAAATTAAATTGGACTTCTCTATATCTGAACCATATATTCAAACTCAAGGAGTTCCTCAAGGGTCAGCCCTCTCTGCTCTGATATTTAACATATTCATCCAACCAATCTGCTCTTATATGATTGTCTAACACCTCCTATCATATTTATGCTGATGATGTTATGATTTATTCATCAATTAATATACAAAACTCTGACTTCACACATATCACCAACTGTTTCACCATGATAAACTCCTGGCTTATGACCCACAACATGTTCATAAACCTAAAGAAGACCGAATCATTAATTATTACTAGAGATGCAAACTTCATCCCACCAAACACAATAACTTTAAATGAAACTTCACTTCAAATAAAGCAAGAAGTGTGTTATTTGGGTATTATCCTCGATCAAAATTTAACATTCTCATCCCATATTAAAAACATTGTAAAGAATACTATTTATAAAAGAAAAATAACTCATCCTCTCAAGCCCCTTAGACATCAACATGATTTTCACACTGTGATTCAAGCACCCATTTTCCCCCATCTAGATTTCTGTAACAACATCTTCTAAGGCCCGCCAAAAGCATCAAATCATCCTCTTCAAATGGTCCTTAATATGGCAGCATGCACTATACATAATGCAAAATTTAGTGATCATATCATATCACAGTGGACTCCCCTGAGGGAGTGGATAACATGAGGAAAGATCTACAAAAGCTGGAAGAATGGTCTAATGCTTGGCAGTTAAGATTTAATGTGTTTTCTATGCAACTGCTTTGATTATGACTCCATGTAATAAGTCTGTAAATAGTTACCCCTGTTAGCCAAGTTTCTGTCCCCTGTTATATGTAAACTCATACATGTTAACTGTAATGAGCATTTGTTCCATGTGAACCGCGCTGATGCTGAATAGTGCGGTATATAAGAGACTGTAAATAAATAAATGTGAAGAAGTGCATGCACTTGGGAAGCAGAAATCCAAGGGAATTGTATGTGATAGGGGGTGAGAGTTGGTGTGCACGGACCAGAAGGACCTCTGAGTGGTTGTTTCTGAGGATCTCAAGGTTACGAAACAGTGTGACAAGGTGGCAGAGAAGAATTACCAGCAGAAAGGCAGAGGTACTAATGCCACTGTACAAGTCGCTGGTGAGGCCTCACTTGGAATATTGTGTTCAGTTTTGGAGACCATATTTCGCAAAGGATATAAAAAGACTAGAATAGGTTCAGAGGAAGGCGACCAAAATGATTTGGTGCCTGCGTCAGAAGACATATGAGAAGAGACTTGAATACCTAAATATGCCCACTCTGGAGGAGAGGACAGACAGGGGAGATATGATTCATATCTTTAAATACTTAAAGAGTATTAATGAACAAACCTCTTCCAAAGACAGAGAAGCTGTAAAACTAGAGCGCATAATATGAAGCTGCAAGAGGGTAAACTGAAAGGCAATGTCAGGAAATACTTTTTCACTGAAAGGGTGGTGGATGCTTGGAATGCCCTCCCGATGGAAGTGGTGGGGGCAAACACAGTGACAGAATACAAAATGGCATGGGACAGACACAGTGGATCCCTTTATAGCAACAGGATAAAATCAAAATAAACATAACTATCTCATATCTCAACAAATAAGGGTGACCTATACGGAGCGGCTGGTACACTCCTAAACAAAGGCAAGGGAGAAGTGACCTGCACGGAGCAGCAGGTGCACCTACTCCTGCCACCTTGCTGGGCAGACTAGATGGACCATACTGGTCTTTATCTGCTGTCATATACTATATTACTAAATAACACCTTTACTAAAATGAACAATTTGCCATCCACCTACCTTCATTCTATACTCCAAAGATATCATGTCAAGGAGAACAGGATCTCTAAACACATTATCCCTGCCAGGACCGTTTGCTAAATCTAACTCAACTACTTCTAGTAGAGCTTTCTCTCTATATTCACCAAGTATTTGGAACTCAATTTCACCAAATGTACGAATCATCAAGGACTTACTTTAATTTCATCATGCCTTAAAGACTCACGTATTTGCAAACTATTTTGAAGATTAATTGTGTACAGAATATCTCTAATCTCTTGTTATTATTTTATTTATTTATTTCAACTTCTTATATACCGCACTCTTTGACATCAGCGCGGTTTACAAATAACAGAAAGGAACCAGAACAACAGGCTGTTTGGTATTACATATAACAGGAGTATCAACTTGGATAACATGGGAGAACTATTTACATGGAGTATATAATCTATTAGCTAGATAGCATGCTCGAACTATTTACATAAAATTAGCAGTGATGCTTGGAACAAGAGGGATATTGTGGATTATACTAGGGTGAGGCTGTTATGTTACGGTTCATGTAGGGTAGTATTTGATGAAAAGGTGCAGTTTAAGGGCCTTTCTGAACTGGGTTAGGTCGGTTATGGCGCGGAGATCAGGTGGGAGAGCATTCCAGTATTTTGGTGCGCTAAACATGAAAGCTCTGTTTGATGTTGATAGGCTGCACGTTGTTATAGCCTTTGGGGTTGTTAGTGAGTTTAATGCTGCATGTCTCCTATTTCTATTTGATGGGACGGATTGGATGAGTTTGGTAAGTGATGTGGACGATAAACCATTTAAGGCCTTAAATGTGAGAATGAGGGTTTTGAATGTAAGTCTTCCGTGTATAGGGAGCCAATGGAGCTCTTTGAGGATAGGTGTGATGTGTTCACTTCTGGCCGCTCCTAGAAGAACCCTGGCAGCGGTGTTCATTGCGAATTGCAAGGAGCTTATGGTGGATTGTGGGAGTCCTTGTAGAATGGAATTGGCGAAGTCGAAGTGCGGCAGTATCAGTGCTTGGTAGATGGTTCTGAAGTCTTCGTGGTCTAGTAGGGGACGCAGGTGTCTAAGAGTGCGTATTTTGAAGTATACAGATTTTACGATATTGTTTATGTGTGATTTCATGTCGAGCCTATGGTCTAGTGTGACTCCGAGGTATTTTATTGTATCCTTGGTGCCTAGGTCAGCTCCCTTGACACTTATATGTGGTGGTGGGGTGAAGTTGGGGTCTCTTGTGATAAAGAGAACCTCAGTTTTCTTATGCTGAATGCGGAGGTTCTGTGACAGGAGCCATTGTGAGACTGCATCGAAGCAGTTTGTTATAGGCAGTAAATCCATTTGCATTGTGGAAAATGGCATGTAGAGTAGGATATCGTCGGCGTATATCATACATTTCACATTGAAGGACCTGATGATATCGCAGATAGGCTGCATATAGACGTTGAACAAGAGGGATGAGAGTGAGGACCCCTGCGGAACGCCTTGTCTTTGATGGAAGAGTTTTGATTCTCCTGTTGCGGATTTGACGTATTGCATTCTGGTGTCGAGGTATGATTTACAACATTCAAGTGCTGAGTTGCAGATGCCTTTTCCTTCCAGTCGACCGAGGAGAATCTCGTGATTTACCGAGTCAAACGCTGCTGCTATATCCAAGAAGATTAGCACGACGCCTTGTCGGATGTTGTCTATGGTATTGAGAATATCATTGAAGAGGGTGGTAAGCAGTGTCTCGACGCCGTGGAATTCTCTGAAACCGTGTTGAGAATAGTCTAGGGGGGCTGCGGAGTCGATGTGGTCTTGGATTTGGCGCTGTGCCTCTTTCTCAAAGATCTTTGCTAAGAGGGGGATACTGGCTATTGGCCTGTAGGAGTCTGGCCGTTTTGGATCCAGTTTAGCGTTTTTTAGTAGTGGCCTGATGGATGTGAGTTTTAAAGCAGATGGGAAGGCGCCAGTAGTGAAAGAGAGGTTCATGATTCTTGCAATGAAGGTGCTAAAGTCACACCGCAGATCCTTTATCCAAAAGGCTGGGCAGGGATCGGTTTGCGCAGTGGTTGTGTTGAGTGAGGAGATGGTGTCTTCAATGTGTTTAGAAGAAGGCGTGTGAAGTGCGGATAGGGATGTTGGGCAGGTCGTTTCTTGTATATTGTTTTTTGAGAGTTCATCTGTCTGTAGGAGTTTTGATTGCAAGTAATCAGCGAATTCTTGCGGGTGGATATCATTATTTTGTTCAGAAGATGGTTCCTTTGATAGTGACTTAACCAGGTTGAAAAGGTCACGAAGTTTGTTCAATGATCTCTTGAGCATATCTGAGTGGTATTGCTTCTTACTGGCTGCGATTGCCTCGCGGTGAGTTGAGAGGTGAAGAATGTAGGCTTCGTGGTCATCGGTAGCTAGTGAGCGGCGCCAGCGTTTTTCTAGCCTTCGTAGGTGCGTAAGAGAGGCCCGTAGTTCCGGGGAAAACCATGGTGCAGAGGTTCTTTTCCCTGATAAGGTCTTTTTGTTTGGTAGCTGAGCAACAGCGTTGAGGCTGTCGTTCCAGGCAGCGATTGACTCGTCGAGGTTGAGTGATGTGTTGTTGAGGATTGGTTGGGTACTTGACAGAATAAGTTCTCTGTTGAAAGGTCGAAAGCCCCGTGTTACTCTGGATGTATTGGCGAGTTTGCTGGTGTTCAAATTATGACTGTTGTTCAGAGGGATTCGTAGGTTTATGAGTTTATGGTCAGACCATGGGACATCGGTGACCGATGTTATGATGTTGCTGTTTTGCTCGGCGACATGGTGTGGGGCAAATACCATGTCAAAAATGTTTCCTTTGGAATGAGTGGGTTCAGTGATCATTTGTTTATAACCAAGATTTTCGATGGCATTGAGGAGTGAGGAGGATTGGTTTTGTTGTAGTGATGGGAGGTTCAAGTCTCCCATAATCCAGTTGGGAGTGTTGGGGTTGCTGGTGTCAGCGGCCAGAACAAATATAGTGGGCAGATCGTCTGGGGAGCTCGAGGGGGCTCGGTAGACCAGGTTTATGGAGCATTGTTTGTTGGCTATGGTGATTATGTCCAGATTGTTTGTGCTATAGGAGTTAGTCATGTTGAAGAGGAGTTCAGACTTAGTGAGAATGAGTGCTCCTCCTCCTTTCTTGTTTTCTCTGTGGATTGTGTGTATAGTGAAGTTTGGTGGAATGAGTTGGTTGATAAGGACATTGTCTTCTTTAGATAACCAGGTTTCGGTGATCATGAGAGCATCAAGATCATAGAGAGTAACTATGTCTAGGATTACAGGTCATTTTTTTCGAATTGATCGAGCATTTATAAGGGCACATTTTAGGTTTTTTGAGGGCGATGGTTTGTGTTGCTTCAGGTTGCTGGATTGCTGTATTGCAATGTGGATCAGGTGGGAGTGTCGGATATGCGGATATTATTCTTTATACTTATAGTAACATTATTCCTACATCACCCTTGATCTTTTATTTTTGTACAAATGTTTGTAATTCAGTTACATGGTTACATTGTTTTATGTAAGCCATTTTGACCAAGGGATAAAGCGGTATAGAAGATCTGTTAAATTAAATAAAATAAATAAATAAAGCCTGAAGCTCACTAATGCATCTAGCTGAAGTGAGAGCAATTAGGAAGATTACCTTCCCAAGACAGGAACTTTAGTGGGGTCGTGGCCAATGGTTCAAAGGTCAGCTTGAGAAGCTGTGCTAGAAAGACGTTAAGGTCCCAAACTACCAGAGGTGGCTTACTGGGCAGTTTGGACAGGAGAAGACCTCTCATGAAATGGGCCACTAGCAGTTGAGAGGAGATTGGCTATCCATCCAGTGGTGGTGAGAGGCTACAATTGCACTGAGGTGGATTCTCACTGAGTTGGTCTTCAGATCTGTCAATGACAGATGGAGGAGATACTGGAGGAGTGACTCCACTGGAGCCGAAAAAGGATTGAGATCCTTCTGAGAGCACCAGACAGAAAATCTCCGCTATTTGAAAGCATATGAAAGCGTTTGGTGAAGGGCTTCCTAGAAGCCAAAAGGATCTCCTTAACCTCTTGAGTAAAGCCAAGGCCTTGGAAAGCTATGCTCTCAGCAGCCAAGCTGTGAGACGGAGAGACTGTGGATTGGGATGGAGTAGTGAGCCGTCTTCCTGGAAGAGGAGATCGGGTGCAGATCCCAATCACAGAGGAGTCCGAGTCAGGTGTAGTAGCAGAGGAAACCATGGTTGCCTCGGCCAGTGGGGGGATATGAGTATCATGGAACCCTTGTCTGACTGAAGCTTGAAAAGCGTCTTATGAATGAGGGGTATAAGAGGGAAAACATAAAGCAGAACCCAACTCCAGTGTAGATGGAAGGCATCCACTGGTTGGTTGGTGGATGTCGGAGTACACGTGCAGAAGTGAGGAAGCTTGGCATTTTGGGTAGTCACAAACAGATCTGTCTGGGGTTCCCCAGGTCTGGAAGATGTAGGACATTGTATCTGGATGCAGAGACCATTTGTGGAGAAGAAGGATGCGACAGTCTGCCAAGACATTGGACTCCACCGGGAGGTACATCACTCAGAGGTGTATTTGATGAGCAATGGCAAAGGACCACAGGCGTAGCGCCTCCTCGCAGAGGGCCCAGGATCCTGTTCCTCCCTGCTTGTTGACAAAGAACATGACAACCTGATTGTTCGTCCTGACTTGAACCTTTTGTGCCCTGAGGCAGTGCTGAAACACCCTGAGGGCATTTGAGATAGCTCAGAGTTCCAGGAGATTGATCTGGAGTTGCGACTCTTGCATTGTCCAGAGCCCCTGTGTAGTCAGGTTGCCCAGGTGAGCTCCCCAACCCAGATTAGAGGCATCTATTGTCAGGATGCATTGAACTGGAGGCACCTGAAAAGGTGACCCTACAAGCAGGTTGTCTGGAGAACACCACCACTGAAGGGATGTGGTTATATGAGCAGTGACATGGATCCTGTCCCAGAGACGGTCCAAGGCCTGCTTCCACTGGGAGGCCAGAGTCCACTGAGCTATCTGCATATGTAGTCAGGCATATGAAACAACATGTACTGTAGAGGCCATGTGCCCAAGGAGCTGCAACATCTCTCGGACTGTCAGATGGTCTCATAGGAGCGTCTGGGATGCTAGTTTGACTAGACGGGCACAGCAGAGCTGGGGCAGGAATGCCCTGGACTGTTCGGTGTCTAGTAGGCTCCAATGAACTCTAATTTTTGAGTTGGAGCAAGGTGAGACTTTGGGAAGTTATCACAAAGGCCAAGTGTTGTAGCACTGTGATAGTACAATGCAAGGAGAGCAGTACCTCTTGGGAAATGTCTGCTTTTATTAGCCAGTCGTCTAAGTAAGGGAAGATGAATATCCCCAGAGTTCTTAGATATGTGGCTATGGCCACTATGCACTTTGTGAAGACTCTTGGGGCAGAGGCGAGTCTGAAGGGGAGGACTCTGTATTGGTAATGTTTTCCTTGAAAAGTGAAGTGTAGAAACTTCCTGTATCCCAGGTGGATGAGGATATGTGTGTACACTTCTTTTAGATCTAGAGAACAGAGCCAGTTTTGACTCTGGAGGTAGAGAAGAAGAGTCCCAAGGGAGATCATCTTGAATTTTTCATGGACTAGAAATTTGTTGAGGTTGCTGAGGTCCAGAATGGGCCTGTACTGTCCTGTTTTCTTTGGGATGAGAAAGTACGGAGAATAGAAGCCTATTCCCTGTTGGGATATGGGACTTCTTCTATGGTGCCCTGAGACAGAAGAGAGGACACCTCGTCCTGTAGGTAAGCAGTGAGTTGGGGCTGCGTTTGATATTCCCCTGTGAAAGTAGAGGGGGGCAAAGTCTGTAGATGTAGTCTGTACCCTTCCTGGACTATGGTTAGTGTC
Organism: Ichthyophis bannanicus; assembly: GCA_033557465.1. Classification (NCBI taxonomy): domain Eukaryota; kingdom Metazoa; phylum Chordata; class Amphibia; order Gymnophiona; family Ichthyophiidae; genus Ichthyophis; species Ichthyophis bannanicus. The sequence goes on along the minus strand of CM066031.1, from coordinate 1,876,094,889 downwards.
CACTGCTCTGAGGTGATGAGGTGCCATCTGTGGGTATAGTGACACAGTCTGCCTGCTATGTGGAGGGGGTGGGGTTCCTCCAGAGGCAGGGTGACAATGTTCTCTAGGAAAGAGTCATAAACCAGGCACAGACTGTGGCTGTAGAGCTGGTTGAAATTTAGCCACCAGTGGCTTCTTTTGTGGCTTAGGAGGCTGCTGCCTCTTTTGTGGGGCCTGACCCTGGTACTGAAGCAGGTGGATAAGAAGAGAAGAATTTCTTCTTTTTATTGTAGAAAGATTTCTTTGCAGATGTCTTCCTCCTAGCAGGGTCAGCTGTGACTCTGGACAGTCTCTTTAGAGTAGTGTACTCTGACACTAATTGAGAGGCCTTATCTTGCCAGTCTTTGCCAAAGAAGTTCTCCCCTGTGAAGGGTATGTTGCCAAGGTCAATGTCGGCTCCTTTGGCAGGGACTCCACGATTGTTACAGCCTCAGAAGCCACACGCTGAACCTCCGAGGTCTCAGGAGGCAACTCCTCCCATCGGGCAGCTTGGGAGGCTGCTCCCGGCTTTCGCCCTCAGAGTTGCATCAAGGGCTCGGCATCAGGGGTTTTCCACTTGGCATTGCCCTTTAATGTCAACTCAGCCATAGTCCGTTCCTTCTCAGGGTGCTCCTCATCAAAGGAGAGTCACCGGTCTGATGCTCCGTGATCTCGAGGTTCAGAGGGCAACCCGTCCCTTTTCAGAGCCGAGGCCTTAGATGGGGCCTTCAAAGGCATCAAAACCGAGGTCAATGCTGGGGACAATGCCGAGGCCTTGGAACCAAATAATAATTCCCACTGCTTATCCCAGTTCTTAAGCCTCTTGCACGTCATCTGCAAGCAGAGAGGACAAGTTGAAGGCTCATAGTTGGCCTCCAGACACTGAAGGCACGAACCGTGGCAATTGGTGATCGAGATGGTCCGACAACACAAAGTGCACTTCTTAAAACCACTGACTGGGTTTGACATGGTTGGGAACACAGCTCCCACCAAGTCAAAGGATTCCAATGCCCTCACCAACGAGAAGTACGGAAGAAAAACCCCACACCCCGAAAAAGAAAACCTGAAAAAAATGCAGTGCTGAGGCACCAACGCTCCTCAGGATCGTTGAAGACGGGAAGGGCGATGCAAATCGAGACAAGACAATACCAGAACAGTAAAAAAACAACAGTAAAAAAAAGCAACCAATCTCCAGGATTCAGACGGACATCCAAAGGGCTCTGCGGGAAAAAGACGACTGAGGTAAGATGGCTCCTTCGGGTACGAAGAGCGGCATGCATGCGTGGAGCACCTTCCAAAAGTTTCCTTTGTAAGATGGGAAGCATTCCCACAAGGGCTCCGTCAGTGACGTCACCCATATGTGAGGACCGACTTTCTGCTCAGTCCCGGAGAAACAGAAGGCCCAATATTCAAAAGGCATTTGCATAGTTTAAAGCCCAGTAAACTGTGTAAATGCCTTAGCTGGGGATATTCAATAGCACCTACATCGTTAGTGCCATTGAATATCCCCAGCTAAGTCCTGTATGCATCCTGATACTATCCGGTTAGCACTGGGGCGTGTTGGGGGCAGTCTGGGGCGGAGCAGAGGAGGAGACTGGCTGCTGCCCGGTTAGTGATTGTCACCCTAAAGATAGGCAAGGAACACCCTCGCCTATCTTTAAGGAGCCGATAGCTAACTGGGCAGCAGGCTACTGGCTTTGGCGGCAATCACCATCTATTCAATGCCAGCACCTCGGCACTGAATATCCGGTTTGGAGGTTGACGGGGATGGCTATGCGCCCATTGGCGCATAGCTCTTCGAAGATCCGGGCAGTTCAATATCGGGCTCAGAGTATCTTTGAGGAAGAGGAAGGGATTGTAGAACTTAATAGATCCCATGGATGGGCAGATTTGATAGGCCGTATGGTTTTTATCTGCCATTGTTTTTAATATGTTTTTATGTAATAATGTATAGCTTGAATGCATCTGATGTAGGTTACCTGCAGAAACTATGAAGGCACTCACGAAGCAGCACCCCATCTCCTGGAAGCACTTCTGTGAAGCAAATTCGACACTCAATCTCCTCCTGATTGGGCACCAATACTTCATCATCCATCTGGAGCAAATGCATGAAATTCTGGACTCTCTCTTCTTCCAGGGCCTGTATCAACCCAAAGACAAACTATTTAGCTCTTCTCTGAGCTAACTGATTAGCACTAATTCCAGCCTTCCTTCTAAAATATACTTGCTAAAAAAATTGGAACTTTTTACTATGCTGTGCCCATAGCCAGATTCAGGCATAGGCAACTGCCTCCAGTGTCATTTTTTAAAACTTTTTTATCTATTCAAATTATCTGGCATGCAAGCAGAGATGATCATATACCAAGTACAGGCAAAACTGCAAATACCACAGCGACCCTCGTAAAAGAGCAAACAGTGACATATTTTGATAAGTACTGAAGTGTTAATGCTATTCCTTCAGCTGGGCCCACATTTTGTTTTTCCTGCTCTGGCTTCACAACAGTAGCAACAAGACTGAAGACTGTTCTCACACTCTGACAGGCCCCGAGGTGCCCTGCCTCTCCAGAGCCAGATGCCCTAGGCAAACCTTCAATCTTGTCCCCACCCATTGTTAACTTTCCGGCCCCAAAGCACCCCCCCTTGAAATTTTGATAATTAATTTCATCATTCATCATCACCCCATATGAGTCCTCCCAGAACAATTGTGTAAAAACACATACATGAACATCATACTTTCAATTAAACTTTATTTTGTATATATACACATCAAGGGCAACGTCCAAAAGCCATTTACCTGCTTAAATGGGCTATCTGAAAACTGTCCATCCCCTGTGAGTAAAAAAAATGTGTTGACAGCTAAGTTGACATGGCTATCAGGACCTATTGCTGTGCTTCAATGTCAGCTGACCTTTAACATTCCCTAGAATTTGCCGCTCTAGGAAGCCACCTAATCTTCCTAATTTAAACTGGCCCTGCCTATGAGGGAAATGGGAGGAGGGTTCAGAGAAATACAGGCAGAACTAGTGACAGAAAGGCTGAGAGAGAGGGGAAGCTAGCTGTGAAAGGCACTGGTTGGCAGATACAATATTACTTGAGCATCTGGGAGAGGAATGGAAAGAAGGAATCCTGGCTAGTAGAGGAGGAAAGTAAGTTTTAAAAGAGAAGGAATGAGGAACCAGAAAAACAAATAAAGAGAAAATAAAAGCAAGCACAGAAAGCGGTTACTTACCTCTTACAAGTGATCTGTAGGAACAGCAGGAATCAATCTCACATATGGGAGAACGTTACCGACAGAGCCCGTGCAGGAATGCTCCCCAGCCTTTGGGAGTACTCCACTGTGGCTGCCTTCCTGTCTTCCCAACTCCTTTCCTCAGTTGAATTTGTAGCTGAGAGGAAGAGTAAAATAAAGGAACCCTACAACCCCTAGGGTTATGGTTATGGTTATGGTAATTTTATTTGATAAACCGCCTTTCTGAAACAAGCAAAGCGGTGTACAAGATACAAAATTAAAGAGGACGGCTCGAGGCCATAGAAACGGAAAAGAAGTTACAATGGTTTCAGGAGAAAAGAAACAGAGGGAGAAAACACAGGACAAGACAGAAGAGGATGCATACAAAAGGGGATAAAGTCTAGGAGAAGTCACACACGGGGGAGGGAAGACCGAATGCTGTAGAGAAGAGGTGAGTTTTTAGGTCCTTCTTGAAGGTGCTATGGTTAGGTTCAAGACGGAGGGATGAGGGAAGTGAATTCCACAAGGCAGGTCCTATGAAAAAGAAGGCAGAGGATCGTGTAAATTGTAGGTGGGCAAGGGAAGGTGAAGGGAGAGTGAGGCGATTGAGATGGAAAGAACGGGGTGTATGCCTGGGGGAGTGGAAAGATATGAGGTCAGCTAGGTACTGTGGAGTATTAGTGTGGAGGATGTTGTGCACTAGGGAGAGCAATTTGTATTGAGAGCGGAAGGGAACGGGTAGCCAGTGGAGGTGAAGGAGTAAAGGTGTGATGTGGTCCCGGGAAGAGGAGTAAGTAAGAAGACGGGCAGCGGTATTTTGGATCCTCTGGAGGCGGGCAAGTTGGGATTTGGAGAGGCCTATGAGAACCGAGTTAGAGAAATCCACCCGTGACATGACCAGTGACAGAAGTAAAGTAGTAAGGGCTGCTGGGGAAAGGAAAGGACGTATTGCTCGAATTTGGCGGAGGTAAAAGAAGGAAGTTTTAGTAATGTGAGAGACGTGGGCTTTAAAAGAGAGATCTGAGGGGGGAGGAGGGAGGGTTATGAAGACTGATTTCTGCTGTTCCCAGAGATCACCTGTTACAGGTGCATAACTACGCTATCTCAAGGAACAAGCAGGAATGCAGTCTTCACATATGAGACTCACTAACTCCTAGGTACCAGGCTGATATGAGGGGGGGGGGGGGGGGAGACAGCAGTGTGATCCCTGAGGTAAAAAACCTGTATTTGAAGAGTCTGGAAGAGTTGTGGGCCACTGGACTCGATTCCAGGAGGCAGTTCTCTCCCTGAAAGCAGAAGTCCGGGATGGAGGGTAGGAGTTGAGTTTAAGTCACAAAGAGGTGCTGGAGTACAGACTGGCCAAAGACAGTGTCCCGATGGGAGTCTCTGTCTAGACAGTAGTGTGCAGCAAAGGTATGAATGGAGGACCAGGTAGTTGCCCGACAGATTTCGCCAATGGATACTGAGCAGAGATTAGCTACTGAGGTTGCCATAGCCCGCACATTGTAAGCAGTGACATGACACGCCAAAGAGAGTCCTGCCTGTGCATAAGTGAAAGAAATGCAATCTGCTATCCATGTTGAGAGAGTACGTTTCGTGACTAAGATCAAAGGAGATGAATAATTGAGAGGATCATCTGTGGTCCTTAGTTCTATCCAAATAGTAAGACAGGCTTGCATGCAGTCTAAGGTATGTAGCGCTGCTTCAGCCTGAGACGCATGTAGTCTAGGGAAGAAAATCGCCCTGTAAGATTACTGATTGGTTTAGATGGAAAGAGGAAACCACTTTTGGGAGGAAGCCCTCATAGTAACCAAGGATCCAAACTTCACACCACCACCACACCTCAACTTAGGAACCACACAAATACAAATACAACCACACATAAAATACTTAGGAATCATCATAGACCAAGCGCTCACACGCAAACAGATCAAAAAGACTACCGGAATAATATTCCACAAAGCAAAAACAGTACAACGCCTCAGGCCTCTCCTTGATCCACAGGACTTCAGGACAGTCATGCAAGCTGATGCTCCCCCACCTGGACTACTGCAACATAATCTATCACGGACTACCTGCCACCCACACCAACCCACTACGAACTGCCTTAAATACCACAGCAAGAATTATCCAGAAAGCAAAAAAACAAGATCACATCACCCCAATCCTCAGAGAACTGCACATACTCCCTCTCGAAGCAAGAATCAAATATAAATCAGCCCTACTTATCCACAAAGCCCTCTATCAAATGCAGACCTCCCAGCTCCAAACTTTACTGCCCCAACCCACCCACAACAGAACAACCAGACAAACCACCAGCAACACCCTCACCATCTCCCATGAACGAACTAAATACAATCAATGGACCTGCAACAGAGCCTTCGAACTATAAGCACCATCCCTCTGGAACTCCCTACCAAGTCAAATCAGAAACAACGGAGATCCTTCAACATTCAGAAAACAACTAAAAACCATCCTGTTCCAGGAATACCTCGGACAAGAAACAAACATCCACCACTGACTCCCTCTCCGACCCTTTAACATACCCACAGATCCACCTCCTAAAAGTCTGATGTCCATTGTTTAAGTCCTTAATGTCTGTTTAGATCTTTAATGTTGGCCTCCCTGGTGACAGCCCCCCACCCAAGAATTGATTACCGCCCCACCCCCCTTTTTTGTTAAACCGCTTTGACACGGTGAAAAGCGGGATATAAATACAGTTAAATAAATAAATAAGTGTGGATAAGTACAGAGAACCACTTTGTCATGGTGGAAAAGAGTACAGGGGGGGATCTGCCACTAGTGCATGTAGCTCACAGATGCGGCGAGCTGAAGTAAGGACAACAAGGAAAATGACCTTCCAAGATAGAAACTTCAGTGAAGTGGTGGCTAAAGGTTCAAAAGGAGGCTTTAGGAGTTGCACAAGAACCACATTCAGATCCCAGGCCACCAGCGGTGGTTTAATTGGTGGGCTTGGACAGCAGGAAACCCCGCATTAAGCATGCTACTAAGGGGTGTGAGGAGACAGGCTGTCCATTCACTGGTCTGTGAAAAGCCGCAATGGCACTAAGGTGAACTCTCACTGAGTTAGTTTTAAGACCTGTTAAGAAAAAGTGGAGGAGATATTGTAAATGTGAATCCACTGGACAAGAAAAAGGGTCAATGTCCTTTGAGGAAAACCAGAGGGTGAACCTACACCATTTGAATGCATAAGATTGTCTAGTGGAATCCTTATGAGATGCTAGAAGGACATCCTTGATCGCCTGTGGTAGGTCAACGTTAGTGAGTACTAGTCTTTCAGCAGCCATGCCATAAGGCATAGGAAGTGCAGATTAGGGTGGAGGAGCATCCCGCGGTCCTGAGAGAGGTCAGGTGTACATCCCAGGCTGAGAGGCTGAGTCTGTGCAAGACAAAGAAGTAGAGGAAACCATGGTTGATGGAGCCAGAAGGGAGCTATGAGAATCATCGAGCCCCTGTCGGCCTGTAGTTTGAACAGTATCTTTGGTATCAAGGGGATGGGAGGGAATGCATTTGCAGTCCCTGTCCCCAGTGGGGAAGGAAGGCGTCCGGGGCCTGTCTGTGCAGTGACGGAATCCTGGAGCAGAAGCATGGAAGCTGTGTGTTTGGCAGAGTGGCAAAAGATATATGAGTGGAGTTCCCCATGACTGGAAGATCCAAGCAGCCATCCTCCAATGCAAGGTCCATTCGTGTGGACGAAGGATACGGCTTAGCCTGTCTGCAAAGACACTGAGTTCGCCCGGAAGGTACACTGCTCTGAGGTGAATTCAATGTGAGAGGCAAAGGACCATAGGTGAATCGCTTCCTTGCAGAACATGGTAACCTGGTTGTCCGTCCTGACTAGAACAAGTTACCCCGAAAGCTGGGGTTGAAAAACCCGAAGAGCATTTGTCAGTGTCCATAGTTCTAGTAGGTTGATCTGCAGGGCAGATTCCTGTTGTGTCCACAGCCCCTGTGTAGTGAGGTTGTTCAGATGCACCCCCCCCAACCCAGCTTGGAAGCATCCGCTGTGCATTAAGGGTGGAGGTATCTGAAAAGGTGACCCGACAGGTAGGTTTTGTGGGGAACACCACCACTGAAGGGACTTGATCAATTGAAGGGTGATGTGAATCTTGTCTCTGAGATGCCCCTTTGCCTGTGTCAATGAGAGGACAGAGTCCATTGCGCTGCTTGCATGTGTAATCAAGGGTAGGGGACGACATGGACTGTGGGGGCCATGTGTCCTAGTAGTCTTATGAAAGTGCGATACATATGACAAGAATGTTGAATGGCTTGGCTGGGTTTGGGGACTGGGGTCACTACCTCTTGATTGGGGTGAAGGTAGCTGGGGGGATAGTAAGGGGATAGAGGATGGGGAAGAGGATGGACACTGCTTAGGAGGCATGTGGGAATGTTATTGCCAACTGGTATGGCCTTGAATCAACCAAAGAGTGAAAGGAGAGGAGAGACATATATTGCCACACTTAATGTGATGGGCCTAAATTCCCTGCAGCTTACTTTTTAAGAAAGGTCAGTGTGCATATGTGGACATATTGTTTATCCAAGAAGCCCATTTGAAAAGATTGCAAGAGTGCTAAAGTCATATCCCCATGTATTTTTGGCAGCCAACGTAGCTCACCTCAAATGAAATAGGTCAGGGAGATTATGATTACTGTTCAACATGTGGTTGAGGTGCACAATGTTATCAAGGATAATAATGGAAGTTTTATCTTGCTTAATGATGTGACTGCTGGTAAAGTGCTGACATTGGCCTTTATGAATACCCCAAACACTAATCAAGGTGCATTTTTTTATGAGCTTAGGAAATGCTTACTGGTGCATGGCGTCTCTTCAGTTGTGCTGGGGGTTGACTCACCTCTTCATCCAACACTATCGCCCTACCACTTTGAATCAAAAATCTCAAACAACCTAACTCAGCACCCACTCAACAAACATTTAACAACCCATCAAACACTCCTAATCTCCTAAAATCCACACTGCCAAGGTGACACTTCCTCACCTCGTTCATCTGTAAATAAGTTACAAAGTTGTTTGTTGTGAATACATTACAAAGTTGATATAATGTTTAGTTACTTGGTTACTTAAGTTAATTATATAAAAGCTCAAGATCGTTATAATGTAACCTGGTTGTATTTCATTGTAAACCGCCACTGTTAAGTGGCGGTCTATAAAAGCTTACAAATAAAGAAATAATTAAAAAATTACATTAAACCACTGTTTTGATAATTCTTGAGGAGCAGCCCCAGGAAGCAGACTGCAGCACTGACGGATTTTCTACAGCTGAGGGGTGACCTGTGCACTAGGTGTCCATCTAGGGCAGTATAGTTTGGGTTTGGAAAGGTAGCACTGATGCCATAGTCATACCTGAGGGGGGGGGGGTCCTTGAGCCAGCGCTAGAGGGGGCATGGCCAAAGCTTCATCTAGGACATCAGATAGCCTTGTGCTAGCACTGGAAGGATGGGTGGCACATTCACCATGGGGGTTGGAAGGACTACACTTTTTATTCCAATACATATGGCTCCTAGAGCAGGATTGACATGTTTATGATGAAGACACATGGTGCGGAAATTAATGTCTCAATTTCTTCAATTACTTGCTCTGATGATGGACCAGAACCACTGTGACTTAGGCTAGACCAGGAGGAGAAAGGATTACAATTTTGGCATTTCAATGAGTCTTTACTGGAAGTACTAGAGTTTTGTTCCCAAGCTGCGAATGCTGTAGAATAATGCTCATGCATAATTCAAATCAAGGCTGTGCGGGGAGGGGGGGAGGAGTTATGAGCTGGACTGAAAGCAGTTAAAGGCAAATTAATATTGATTGCCTTACTCAATAAGAGAAGGTTGAAAAAATGTGAAAGGGAACTTCGGGGTATTATTGGTAAGCTGAAAAGAGAACATTAAAACAAAATCAGGATCTCAGCCAACTTTGCTGAAGTTAGAGAAGGCAAGAGGGGAGTTGTAGAGGCCTTGAACGTGCAGGAACAAGCTTTTAATCTTCTGAAGTTGAAATAAGCCAGTAGGATCCTAGCTCATAAAATGAAGATGCAACAGGGCAACCCCAAATTAAGGTTAGAAATGAACAGTGTGTGCTTCTGATGGAGTCAAAAACAATCTGAGTGAGGGAAGGTCAAACAATTATATGGAAAGGTCACTGCACTATCCGTATATTCAGCATTATACAAATACTGGCACTGAATATATGGATTAAGTTAAACATTGGTGCCCGCATTTAACTTAAGGCAGTTACTGTTCTAGCTGAAAACGTACCCCTATGTACGTGGCTCATACTGTAAGACTGGCCTAAAGAGGGGAGTTCAAAAGCAAACGCTGGCTCAGGGCATAACCCCCTGAGCAAGTCCTGTCAGAAACACATCCCTGTCCTATAGGAATTCAACTTTAGAGGCCCCAGATTGTAATCTACACCCCAGGGAAGTAAGCCAAAGAAAAAGAAGATAACCCCGCTGCAACAGTCGAAGATGAGATCATCTACTGGAGGCAGAGATTACTGGCAAGTTCCAGGGCTGCATCACACCTTATATCACTGATGTTGTCACTGGAAAATCCATGCTCTCTGCCCCCATCTGCTGGCTGGGTAGCATAACTCATATGTCTCGACTGGTCTAGCAGGATGATAAGGAATAAAATATACAATGAATAACAAAATTAGCATAAATACAAACATATAAGTAAAATATTAAAACCAAACAATAAAACTAAAATATAAATAAAAGCTAAACTAAAAAAGTGCCTTTAGTAACTTATGAAAACTCAGATACTACTGTATGCATTACTGTTCTAGAAACATTATTCCAAAGAGAAGGGGCTGCACAAGAAAAAGATCTCACGTCAACTGGGAGAGACTACAGATTCTTTTGCCATACCATCATATTAAATGCTATTGCTGAGAACAAAGCAAAACCAATTAATTATATGGCATCCAACATTGCAGTCCTATTTCTGCATGGCAAATATTTTGCAATTTTCTGGTCTCACTCTCTTCTTCATGTACATCTCCATCAGTGTTTAAGGTTGGCCATGCCGGTGGTGTCAGGTTGCTACTCTTCCTATCTTGTAAGTTTCAACTCCTTCCTTCCACCTCAGTCTCACTCCTTTTCTTCCTATACAGTCCACTCCATCAGCCTATTCACTCCACTACATCTCTGGGTAGCGATAATTTTTCATTCTTGTAACTTTGACTCCTGCCTTCCTTCTTTCTTGAACCATACTCCCCCTTCTTTCATTACTAGATACTTGAATATCCATGCTGATAACCTCTCCCATTCTTCAAAGCTCTGCTTTAACTTCTTCATTCAACCTCTAACTATGCTCTTCCAACCCTACTTATATCAGTATGACCACGCCCTTGATCTTGTCCTTTTCTCCAACTGCACACCCAAAACGTCTCCATGTCAGTTCATCCCCTTTACCATCATCTGATAACGTTCCACTTAAATACCATCCCTCACAGTCTCATCCAGTCACCAGCAACACATTTGGGAGTCTTCAGGCTACTGACCCTTGCACACTTGCCACCACTCTCTAATCTCTCTCCTTTCATCCACTATGCTATAAAAGTCTGTCAATGAGGCAGTCTCTTCTTATAACACTATATGCTCCTCTGCTTTGGACCTCTTGCTCCTTCCATTCCCTTTCCTGTAAGATGTATTAAGTCCCGGCCTTGGTTCCGGTGTCCGCTCTGTTGAATGTTTTTGGCTAAAATCCTGTGCTTATGGTGATTTCATACAATTCATGCTAACCACAGTGTAGTTTGCCTGCGGGAGGGGGGGCAGTGGGGGAGGTGAAGGGAAGACAGAGAGTAGACAGCTCAGATTAACAGAGGCCTCCCCTCGGATTGCTATATATTATCTTTCTTTGCCCCCTTTCTCATTTCCACTGAGACTCCCAAATGTGTTTCTGGTGACTGGATGAGACTGTGAGGGACGGTATTTAAGTTGTCTGCTTCAAAGACAAAATCTGCCAATTCTTATGGATTTTGATACACTGAATTAAAAAATGTAAATTAAAACCACTGATTGGCTACTGTTGCCAAGATATCTAAGCTTTTCCATTTTACGCATATATATAGCATGTTGGTAGTAGAGTTTTAATCACAAATTATGGTTGCTATATATATGACTTTGATAATATTTCACCTGTGATCTTTGTTTAAAATTTTAAAAATCAGCCAAAAGTTAGAATGAAACAGAAAGCAAGAGATGACTATGCATGTATTAGTATTCATTTCAGATCTTATTCAGTGTCTACTCGGCATTTCTTGGCTTGTCTCTTGTATTCTGTAAATGGAGTATCTCTTGTCAGTGTCTACAATAGTCTGAAAACATTGACGAGCTCCATTTGCCTTGATATCTTTTCTCCATTGCTGCAATGGCCTGATGAAATCGCTCAACTGCTCCACAGTTCGGTGGAAAAAAAATCAAGATGAGATTACAAAAAATGTATCTTTAGTGACATGTTGCTACCAAGACTTTTGTATGCATTAAGGATTTTTTCCTTCAACTCCCTGAGGTTGTCTGCCTTGTTGTTTCCGAGAAAACATGTTGCCACTAACTGGAACTTTGCCATGTAGTGCACAGTTAAATGCATCATCTTGAAGAAGTTCACAAATTGAAGACAACAAAGACACCTTCCTTTATCTTAGCTTCACTTAATCTTAGAAATTTCCCACTGAGATACTTGAAAGCTGGTTTTGTTTTGCCCATGGCTTTGACAACATTTTTCATTAGACCCAGCTTAATATGTAAGGGTGGTAACAAAATCTTCCTTGATTCAACAAGTGGGGGATACTGCACACTTCTTTCCAGGCTCCAATGACTGTTGGAATGGTCAATCTCTCTTGATGTAGTGGGAATCTTTCACACAACTATCCCATTCACAGAGAAAACAGCATTACTTTGTGTATCCAGTCTGCAGACTGAGCAACAGGGCAACAGCTTTCAAATCACCGCAGAGCTGTCACTGATGTTGGTCATGGTTTGTGCATTTCAACAGCTATTTTATATCATCATAGGTTTCCTTTATATGGACTGCATGATCAAGTGGAATTGATGGCAAACTATTGCCATTATGCAGCAAAAAAGCTTTAAGACTCGTCTTTGATGACTCAATGAACAGTCGCCACTCATCTGGATAATGAATGATGTTGAGGGCTGCCGTCAGACCATCAATGTTGTTGCAGGCTACAAGATCACCTTCCATGAAGAAGAATGTAACATGATCCTTTTTATGTTCACGGAACATGAAAACTCTAACATCACCTGACAGGAGATTCCACTGCTGCAGTCTGGAGTCCAACAGTTCTGCCTTACTTTTAGGTAGTTCCAAATCCCTGACAAGGTCATTTAGCTCACGTTGTGTTATAAGCTGTAGTTCAGAGAAGGAGGCTGGGAAAAAATCTGGGTTGTGTGACATTGATGATTCGGGACCAGAAGTTTCATCCCCTTCCTCTTCCTCGTCTGACTCAAGTGAGAATGATTCTGGCGCAACAGGAACTGGCAGTCCTTCTCAATGGGGTACTGGGAGTATAGCTGATGGAATGTTTGGATACTGTAAAGTCCACTTTTTCTTCTTCGACAAACCTTTCCCAACAGGAGTAACCATACAGAAGCAACAATTGCTGATATGATCTGTCATAAGAACATAAGATATGCCATACTGGGTCAGACCAAGATCCAATGAGCCCAGTATCCTGTTTCCAACAGTGGCCAATCTAGGTCACAAGTACCTAGCAGATGCCCCAGACGACACAGGTTCCACAACGCTTGTACTGGGACAAGCGGTGGATTTCCCGGATACCCTTTAATAGTTTATGGACCTTTTCTCCAGGAACTTGTCCAAACCTTTTTTAAACCCAGCTACACTAACAGTTTTTACTACATCCTCCGGTAACGAATTCCAGAGTTTGATTACACGTTGAGTGAAAAAAATATTTTCTCTTAGTCTTAAATAGGTTACACTGTAGCTTCATTACATGTCCCCTAGTCTTTCTATATTTTGATGGCGTAAACAATCGATCTACGTTTACCCGTTCCACTCCAAATCATTAGCACTGCAAAAGGCATGGCTTTCCTTTTTCTATTCAACCACTGGCGAAGATTTGTTACACAAGTGTTGCAGCATATGTGTAGGGCCCAACTCTTCTGATCTCCAGTTCTGCAGCCAAAATAAAAGTGGTACACTTTCTTAATCAAAGAGGTTATACTGCGTTTTTGTAATGCAAAAGTCACTTCACCACAAATGGAGCAGAAGTGATTTGCATTGTTCAAACAATTACGAAGTATCGCTCACTTTGGCTAAACAGAAAAAAAATCAAACACTGAAAAGACAGATCTATAGCCAAAATACTACTGACATGTCATGTTCATTTAAAAAATATTGTGCAATTTGTTCTGCAGAGTGATGTAATTAAGATGAGTTAGGATTGCACCATCTATGACTTCTAGGAATAACATGATGCAATTCATATCATGTATGATGCAATAGCACCTTCAAATTGCATCATTCATTAATTGTTTTGTCTCAAAAGCAGATACTATCCGAACACAAACATAGGGGTATGTTTACTAAACAGCAGTAGCAGCTTCCGTGCAATATCAGAGCCACGGCCCCATTGAAATCAATGGGGCTGTGGCTCCGATATCGCACGGAAGCCACTACTGTTTAGTAAACATACCCCATAGATTTATCACAAATCCAGTAGAAGATGTGCATGTATTTTAGTAATGTATGGTTTAAATTGAGATCCCTTCCCATTATGACTCGCATATCCTTAGCACTTCCGAACTGAGGTTGTATGTACTGACCCAGTAGTGTAAATTGAAAACTAAAGTCAATAAACAATTTTACAAAAAAACAATCCCGCTCCCAGAGTTAAATAGCAAGCACCCCCCAAAAAATCTCCAAAACGGTTCCCCAGTGAAACCCCGTTGCTAGTTCTTTTTGTCGGATCACATCGAGGGAGGTAAAGAATGGTATCAGAACCCCTCCAGACAGATGCAGTCCATTTTATTCATAGAACAGTTCTTTGGTGAAAGACTACTTAAAAAGCTTCAACTTATCTTGAAAATTGAGAAAAATGGCCCAACTCAATCCATGTGGCAAACATCCAAAGTCCTGAGACACGACGTGCACATTCCGGGACATACCAGTCCCTGTATCAAGTGCTCTCGCGCAGATCAAACAGGCATTTATCGTCTCATAACTAATCAAAGCAATGACTTTACTCCATTTAAAAACCACTGGTCCCTCGCCGACGACCAATCACCGAAGGAAACCAAAGCTCTTAACATTGGCTAACAGAATATGGCCATCATCAAGGAGAGCCAATCACAGATATAAGGAGATCCCTCAACATACCTCCTTTCTGATTAGATGGAATCCGCCGCCCCGCGTGACATAAGTGTCCAAGTAAGTGCCTCCCAAAGAACAGCCCACCAGAAAGGGGCATCCCACCACTACAGGGAACCCCCTATCCGATGGGCTCAACTCAAAGGACACTTAACCACTCGATTTCGCGGTTCAACCCGCCAGGATGTAGAGTTGCCAGATCATAAATCCATCGCTGTTCACAGCGCTGCAACCAAAGTACTCTGTCCCCACCTCTAGGGTCCTCAGGGACATGATCGATCACTGTCCAGCGTAAACTTGCAAAAGTGTGTCCCTGCTCAATGCAATGTTCCACCACAGGAGCCGAGGTGACCCGTTGATTAAGGCGAGAAGCATGTCTCAGGACTTTGGATGTTTGCCACATGGATTGAGTTGGGCCATTTTTCTCAATTTTCAAGATAAGTTGAAGCTTTTTAAGTAGTCTTTCACCAAAGAACTGTTCTATGAATAAAATGGACTGCATCTGTCTGGAGGGGTTATGATACCATTCTTTACCTCCCTCGATGTGATCCGACAAAAAGAACTAGCAACGGGGTTTCACTGGGGAACCGTCTTGGAGATTTTTTGGGGGGTGCTTGCTAATAAACAATTTTAAGCATCATTTTCGTTCTCAGCAACCCATACTTAGTAAAGTGTGACTGAAATTATTTTGGAAGCATTCTGGCTGTAGAACAATTCTCTATCCTATTTGTTGTACTCTCTTCCATTCTCTTCTTCCTACCCTCATGATCACATCCACCCCCCCTTTCAACCTCCCCTTCCCACACACTTTACATTATTCCCCCCATCACTCACTCACTCACCAGTCACCTCCTTCCCTTCTTTCTTCATTCACCCCCTTCCTTTGTACTCTCACCTCTACTCTTCCAGCTCCCTTCTCTGTCCACTTCTGCCCTATTACTTATTTCCACTCTTCTCTCATGCTTTTCCTTTTCTTTCCCTTCTATCACCTTCCTTCCTTTTTCCTTTTCACATCTCTTCCCTCCACCTCTGCAAATGCAATGTGTGCCTTTGAGTCAGTCCTGACTCCTGGCGACCCAGAAGCTCCTGGGTTTTCTTGGCAGTGTCACCGGAAGTAGATTGCCAGGCCTTTCTTCCGAGGCAGTGGAGGGTTAAGTGACTTGCCCAAGGCCACAAGGAGTGCTAGTGGGAATTGAACCCTGGTTGCTTGGTTACCAAGCCAGTGTTCTAACCACTAGGCTACTCCTCCACTCCCCCTCCACCTCTAGCCCGCCTTTATCTCCCCCTCTTAACTCTCATTCCCCTTCCTTTCTTTCCATCTCTCAACTGAATATGCAGAAATATTTCTTTACGGAAAGAGTGGTAAATGCGTGGAATAGTCTCCCAGTGGATGTGGTAGAGATGAAGACAACATCTAAACATAGAAGCTCTCTAAAGGAAAAGAGGATACTGTTGTAGTGGGTGGTATGGAAGGGCAGACTAGATAGGCCATGTGGTCTTTTTTTTGCCGTCATGTTTCTGTTTCCTTCTTTCTCTCCACCCCCTCTCCTTTATCTTTCCAAGCAATCTGTCTCACCTTCCCTAGCACCCACACTTGTCTACCCACTTCTTCCCCCCTCAAGGTACTCTCTCTCCCTCCCCTACCCCTTTAGGGCACACACTGTCTCCTCCCTGACTCTCCCAGGCACTCTTCTCCCCCCCCCCCACCCTCAGGCATATACTCACTCTCCCCTTCTCCACACAGGGCATGCTTTCTCTTTCCTTCCCCCTCCCAGCATTCTCTCTCATAGTAATGTAGTAAATGGCAGATGACACAAAACTGTTTAAAGCTGTTAAAACCCAAGAAAACTGCAGGAGGATCTGGATAAATTGGAAGACTGGGCATCCAAATGGCAGATGAAATTTAATGTGGACAAGTGCAAAGTTATGCACCTAGGAAAGAACAACCCACACTATAGTTACACGATGCAAGGCTCCACATTAGAAACCACCACCCAGGAAAAAGATTTAGGAGTCATCGTGGATAACATGTTAAAACCCTCCGCCCAGTGTGCAGCGGCGGCCAAGAAAGCAAATAGAATGCTAGGTATCATAAGGAAAGGGATGGAGAATAAAACAAAGGATATTATAATGCCTCTGTATCGCTCCATGGTACGACCGCACCTTGAATATTGTGTGCAATTCTGGTCACCGTATCTTAAAAAGGACAGCGTAGTTACTCACCTGTAACAGGTGTTCTCCAGGAGCAGCAGGAATCAGTCCTCACATATGGGTGACGTCGGCGCCGACGGAGCCCTCGCGGAGCAATTTTCCCCAGCTTTCACAGAAAGCCTTTGGGAATTGCAGCGCGCATGCGCAGTCGCCTTCCCGCCCAAGGGTGCCATCTTAGCCAGTCTGATGACATAGCTAAAAGACAGCATAAACATTTGCAAAAAAACTTAAGCAGATGATTGCAACTCCACGGGGAGGAGGGAGGGTTGTGAGGACTGATTCCTGCTGCTCCTGGAGAACACCTGTTACAGGTGAGTAACTACGCTTTCTCCAGGACCAAGCAGGAAGTCAGTCCTCACATATGGGACTCCCAAGCTTAAGGCTACCGGAGACCCTAAGCACAAAAATGAGCTCCCTCTAGCTCAGCAGTACAGAAGGAAGGAATCTTCGCTGAATTATTACCCACCGGTAGCCCCCATCCGGGATGGAGGGTAGGAGTTGCTCAAACCTCGAAGAGATTTCGGAGGACTGCCTGTCCGAAAGCACTGTCCCTGCGGGACTCCCTCTCGAGACAGTAATGGACCGCAAAAGTCTGGCTCGAAGACCAAGTAGCGGCCCGGCAGATGTCTGCCAGCGGAACAGAGCGGAGGTAAGCCACTGACGTAGCCTTCGCCCGAACACAATGAGCCGTGACTCGACTTTCTAAGGAGAGTCCGGCTGCCCCATAAGCCCAAGCGATAGTCAGCAACCCAGATGGACAGAGTATGCTTGGAGACCGGGAGTCCCAATCTATTGGGGTCAAAAGACACAAAAAGCTGAGCAGCTTTACGGTGCTCCCGCGTACGGTCAAGGTAGAAGTTCAATGCTCTTCTACAGTCCAGGGTATGCAGGACTCGTTCAGCTCGGCTGGAGTGGGGCCTGGGAAAGAAGGTTGGAAGTACCACCTCCTGATTGATGTGAAAAGGGGAGACAACTTTTGGAAGAAATTTTGGGTGAGTCCGTAGGACTACCCTATTTTTGTAGAACCGAGTGAAGGGAGGATCAGACACGAGGGCCTGCAATTCACTTACGCGTCTAGCGGAAGTGAGGGCTATCAGGAATAAGGTTTTCCACGAAAGAAAACGCAGGGAACAGGTAGCCATCGGTTCAAAAGGCGGACAGGTGATCCGCTGTAAAACCACATTCAGATCCCAGTCAGGTGCTGGCGGGCGCAGAGGTGGTTTAAGTAGAAGGAGACCTCGGAGAAACCGTGCTACGAGAGGGTCGCTGGAAAGAGGTCTGCCATCCACCGGCACATGGTGTGCTGAAAGAGCACTGAGGTGGACTTTGACGGAGTTGGACTTAAGTCCCAGATTAGAGAGTTAGAGCAGGTACTGCAAGATCACCGACACCGAGCAGGAGAAGGGATCCTGAGACTGCTGTACACACCAAACGGAAAAGCGACGCCATTTAAGGGCATAGCATTTGCGGGTAGAAGGGCGCCGAGAAGCTAGGACGACCTCTTCCACCTCTGCCGGCAGGAGAAGGGGAGCAAGGACTACCCTTTCAGCCGCCAGGCCATTAGGTTGAGAGATCTGAGGTTGGGGTGTAGCAGAGACCCCTGATCCTGTGTTAGGAGATCCGGTTGAAACCCCAGAGGGAACGGATCCTCCGCCGCTAATTGTAACAGGAGTGGGAACCACGGCTGTCTGGGCCAGCGAGGAGCCACCAGGATCATGGACGCTTTGTCCCGGAGAACCTTGAACAGAGTTCGGGAGAGACTAGCGGTATGGGAGGAAAAGCATAGAGAAGACTTTCCGACCATGAGAGCAGAAAAGCATCGGCCGCTACCCGAAGGGGATGTGGCTGACGAGAGCAGAAGCGAGGAAGTTGCCGGTTGAGAGGACTGGCAAAGAGATCCATCGTGGGGAGGCCCCACTTCAGAAAGAGTTTCTGAACTACCAAGGGATCCAGACGCCACTCGTGCGGCTGGAGTATCCTGCTGAGTTTGTCCGCCAGGCAATTTTCTTGGCCTGGGAGATAAACTGCCTTGAGAAGAATGCCGTGACTGACGGCCCAAGAGCAGAGCTTCTGAGCTTCTCGGCAGAGAAGGAAGGAGCCCGTGCCCCCATGCTTGTTCACGTAGAACATGGCAACTTGATTGTCCGTCTGGACAAGGACGGACTGGTGAGAAGTCAGGTGGGAGAAAGCCTTGAGCGCCAGACGAATAGCTCTGAGCTCCAGGAAGTTGATCTGTTGAGCAGACTCCCACGCGGTCCAGAGACCTTGAGTACATGTCCCCTGGCAATGAGCTCCCCAACCCAGGAGGGAAGCATCGGTCGTCAGCACTTGAGCCGGCTGAGGCGACTGAAACGGCATTCCGAGCACCAGGTTCGGCCGAAGAAGCCACCACTGTAGGGAAGAGGCCAGCGGTCTGGAGAGGCACACTAAGTCGGCTAGTCCGCCGGTGGCTTGTTGCCACTGCTGGCGAAGGCACCATTGAGCCGGCCGCATATTCAGGCGAGCATTGGGGGTTATGTGGACGGTGGAAGCCATATGGCCGAGTAGTCTCAGGAAGCGCCTGGCGGAGACCAGGGACTGGCTGCGAAAACGGCCGGCTAGGTCCATGAGCCGTTGAGCCCTGTCGAGAGGCAGGAAAGCTCGAGCCTGAGGAGTGTGCAGCCTTGCGCCGATGAACTCGAGATCCTGTGAGGGGAGCAAAGTGGACTTTGCGAAGTTTATGACAAAGCCCAAGTACTGCAGAAGAGTCACCGTGCGGTGTGTGGCATTGGCGACTGCCGGAGAGGACGACGCTCTGATGAGCCAGTCGTCGAGGTACGGAAAGACATAGAGGCCGTGAAGCCTGAGATAGGCCGCCACCACCGCGAGACATTTTGTGAAGACTCGCGGTGCGGAGGATAGGCCAAAGGGCAGTACTCTGTACTGGTAGTGATTTCCTGCCACCACAAACCTTAGGTATTGGCGGTGGCTTGGGTGGATGAGGATGTGCATGTAGGCATCCTTTAGATCCAAGGAGCATAGCCAATCTCCCTGCTGGAGGTAGGGCAGAAGGATTCCAAGGGTAAGCATCTTGAACTTTTCCTGCACAAGGAACTTGTTGAGGTTGCGCAAGTCCAGGATGGGTCTGAGGCCTCCTGTCCTTTTTGGTATTAGGAAATACCTGGAATAAAAGCCTTGACCTCTCAGGTGGTGGAGCACCGGTTCCACAGCCTGGTCCTGAAGAAGACTTGCTAACTCCTGAAGGAGTAAGTCCCTGTGCAGAGGGAGTCGAGGAGGTTCTCCCGGAAAATAAGAGGGAGGGACCTGATGGAAGTGGAGAAGATATCCTTCTCGCACGACTTGAAGCACCCAGGCATCTGAAGTGATGTTGGACCACCTGTGGGCGAAGTGAACCAGCCGGCCTCCGGTGCTGGGAGGAACCAGCTGAGGGGGAGAGGCTATGCTGAGGAAGTCAAAAACCCCCACCCTGCTGAGCAGGGGCTGGTGGTGCAGGCTTGGGGGCTTGCTGCCTACGGGACCCGTTACCCCGTCCCTTGGCCTGCTGACCCTGTTGGGGAGCTGGAGGGGCCTGATATTGGGGGTAGTGTTTATAGGCAGCCGCCTTTCTCGGGTAAAAGGACTTCTTTCTCGAGCCCTTCTTTTTCTGGGAAGGGGCGGAGGTCTTCCTAGAAAGCCTGGTCCTGGTGAGAGTTTCCGTCTCGATTTGTGCAGCCTTTTCAGCCATGGGCTTGCCAAACAGGTTCTCACCTCTGCAGGGGACATCGACCAACTTGTCCTGCACCCAAGGTTCAAGGTCAGACGACTGAAGCCAAGCCTGTCGGCGGGCACCGATGCCAGCTGCGGCCACACGAGCCGATGCTTCAAAGCCATCATAGGCTGCTCGGGACATGAATTTGGAGCATTCCCGAATACCAGTTGTTAAGGCTAGGAACCTCCGCAAAGGTTCCTCGGACAGTCCAGCGGAGAATCCGGCTAGCTCTTTAGCCAGGTCTCAGAGATACATGCCCATGTATAGCTGGTAGGTCTGGACACGACAAGCCAGCATAGAGCCCTGGAAACACTTCTTACCAAGGCCATCCAGGTTACGGGCCTCCCTGCCAGGAGGCACCGAGGAGTGCATTTTCTGGCTCTTAAGCCTATGCATGGCCGATTCCACTACCATGGAATGGTGTGGCAGCTGTGCTTTTTGAAAGCCAGGACTCTTGCGGACTCGATAGATGGAATCGACCCGCTTGCTCAATACCGGCGACGAGGCCGGACTCTCCCACATGCGGAAGAGTAGTCGTTCCAGCATGGGAGGCACCGGTACAGTAAAGTGCTCCCGGGCGGGAGAGTCGTACTGAAGGGCGTCGAGCTCTTTGGCTCGAGGCTCGTCCTCGGGATCCGCAGGGAAGGCCAAAGCCTTGGCCATATCCCTGACGAAGTCCGAGAACCGGGCATCCTCCGGAGGGGACTGTTTCCAAGGTTCGGACTCAGGTGAGTCCGAGGGGACACACCGAGTCCGAAAGGAATCAGGTGACTCCTCCTCTTCAGACTCCCAGACCGACTCCGAGGAGGAATCAGTGGGGTCGGCTCGGGCAGGCGGAGGCGTCGGCGGCGACGACCTCGGTCCCGAACGGGAGGCCGAGGGTGACCTCGACCGAGGATCGACTCGAGTTCGCATGGACTCGAGGATCGGCTCGGTCTCCGGGGTCGACTTAGATGTCGACGTCCCGGCGGTCGGGGCAGCGGCACCAGCGAGGCTAGCGATCAGTGCCCGCTGCTGGTCCATGAAGGCAGATAGTCTGCTCTCCAAGGCCGTCAACCTGAGTCCGACCTCAGGTGACCCAGCAGCCCCCGACTCGGGCCCCGACGGCGTCGGGCCCGACGTCGGACCTCTCGGAGGCGAGTCCAGAAGGACCACAGGACTTACCCGAGCAGGCAACTCCGACTCCAGGCGAGGTCGCTTCGGGAGGTGCTCCTTCTCCAAAGACCCGGGACGGCTGTCGGGGCTATGCGACCTGGCCCTCGCGGAGCCAGGAGCGTCCACCGACGCCACCCTCGCGGGTTTTGTCTTCCGTCGATGGTCTCCGGAGGGAGAACCCCTGTCGGAGGAG
The DNA here is from genome assembly GCA_033557465.1 of Ichthyophis bannanicus. Lineage (NCBI taxonomy): Eukaryota > Metazoa > Chordata > Amphibia > Gymnophiona > Ichthyophiidae > Ichthyophis > Ichthyophis bannanicus. The sequence continues at coordinate 1,876,072,951 of CM066031.1, read as the reverse complement.
CTTCGGCGATGGTCAGAGCTGGAGCCTCTGGATGCCGAGGCCTCCGACGAGGTCCGGGTACGGCTGGGGTCAGCGAAGATTCTATCCCGCTGATGCCGCCGACTCCTCAACGCTTTGGAGGACATTTTGCCACAGGCTCCACAGATCATTTCTTCATGATCCGGGCCCAGGCAGCGGAGGCAATTATCGTGTGTGTCAGTGAGTGACATATTTCTGTCACACTGACCACACCGCTTGAAACCACTGGCAGCCATCGGGGGAAAAAGGGCCCCTGCAAGGTCAAAGGACCGGGCTGCCAGCGAAAAAACCGAAAACGAAACTGACCAAAAATCAGAAAAACCGAAAAATAAGAGAAGGACTCGCAACGGCGTCGCGAGTCCGGGCAGGAAAACGACCGGCGTCGAACCGAATTGAAAAACGAGAAAACTCACGAAAATCAACTTTTTTAGCGGGGACACGACAGGTACGTCTGTAGGGCTCCGCGGAAAAAAGAAGACTGGCTAAGATGGCACCCTTGGGCGGAAGGCGACCGCGCATGCGCGCTGCAATTCCCAAAGGCTTTCTGTGAAAGCTGGGGAAAATTGCTCCGCGAGGGCTCCGTCGGCGCCGACGTCACCCATATGTGAGGACTGACTTCCTGCTTGGTCCTGGAGAAATTAGTGTTATTAGAAAGTACAGAGAAGAGCCACCAAATTGGTGAAGGGGATGGAAGGCTACTCCTATGAAGAGAGGCTAAAAAGGTTAGGGCTCTTTAACCTGGAAAAGAGACGGCTGAGGGGAGATATGATAGAGGTCTATAAATTAATGAATGGAGTGGAACGGATATACGTGGATCAATTGTTTACGCTATCAGAATATAGAAAGACTAGGGGACATGTAATGAAGCTACAGGGTAAACTATTTAAGACAAATAAGAGAAAATATTTTTTCACTCAACGTGTAATCAAACTCTGGAATCTGTTACCGGAGGATGTAGTAAGGGCTGTTAGTATAGCTGGGTTTAAAAAAGGTTTGGACAAGTTCCTGGAGGAAAGGTCCATAAACCACTATTAAAAAGGGACCCAGGATATCAATGCTTGACCCAGTACAAGCATTGAGGAACCTGTGTCTTTTGGGGATATTGCTAGGTACATATGACCTAGATTGGCCACTGTTGGAAACAGGATACTGGGCTTGATGGACCTCGGTCTGACCCAGTACGGCATGTCTTATGTTCTTATGACTGCAGAAAAAGACCAACATGGTTCCATGTAGTCTGCTTAGTAAGGAGGCTAAAGAGGTAGCTACTGCTACAGACAGGTTACCCCTTCTATGCCTTTCTTTAGGCTTGTAGTCACTGTTCTGTGTATGTTGCCCCCTCTATTTGTTGAGGTGTAAAAATTAGCTGAGCTTGTTTTGATTTCTGTTTTGTCAATGTGTCCCCCAGCCTCTGTCTGCCCTTTACCCAGCTCTCCTGCTCTCTGCAGCGCTGTCTTCCTTCTCAACACTTTATTGCCTTTGTTCTCTGACTAGTACTATCTGACTGCACATTTAGGAGTGCCTTTTCGTTCTTTTTTCTCCTTCTCCCTATTCCTCTACAAGGCCTGTCTTATAGGTATTTAAAGTCTTAAGTTTTTTACCTTGCCTGAGTTTTACTAGTTCTCCTAGGACAAGCAGGATGAAGTCAGCCACACATGGTGACGTCATCCGACGGCGCCGTGGACGGAGTACTCTCTCTAGCCCAGAAGGCATTTGCCTCCTGGGCTGGGCCCCCTCCCCTCCACCTGGCCCAGCCCCCGGACCGCCCCTAGCCAGCCACTTTCACTTCTTCCGCCTTGCCAGCAAGACGGATCTACACTCTCTCATCATTTTTTTTTAACTTTCTTTGATTTTATTTTATCCAACATGCCCAAACCGGGCTTCAAGAAGTGCCCGGCATGCTCCCGCAAGATGAACGCGTCGGATTCGCACCCCTGTTGCATCCGTTGCCTGGGCATCGCACATAAAGTAGAGGACTGCTCTCACTGTGCTAAGATGTCCCCCAGGGCACGAAAAACAAGGGAAAACCTGCTCAGGGAGTTGTTTCCTGCACCCTCACCTCGTCAAGGCTCTTCTGCCTCTGCCTCCGGCATACAGATAAGTGCTGCACCGGCCTCGGGCGTGCCCCTGCTGGCCTCCACTCCCTGCCGCGACCTCCTTGCAATCCTAGGTCAGGCTGAAGCACTTTTCGCTGCGGCCCCGAGCGTGCCCCCGCCGGCCTCCGCTCCATGCCGTGATGCTGCGGGTCCAGCTTCTCTTCTCCCGGCCTCTGTCGGTAGACTTCCTGCACAGGACACCCCGGGAGCCACCGAACATGTGGACGCTATGGGGGCAGCCATCTTGGATTCTGCTGCTTCCGCCCCAAGCTCCGCCCATCGTGACGCGTACGATGACGCCGGAGATCAGCACGGGCACCAGCGCAGTAAAAGGAGTAAAAGAAGAAGGAGCTCCTCTCCGCGCCGACAGAGCAGGCGCCGGCAACGATCTTCATCAGGGCAGCGATCCACATCCGGGCACAGCCGGCGCAGACGCCAATCTTCCTCCGTGCCGAAGCACAGACGGTCTTCCGCGCGGAGACACCGAGCATGCCCACACCATCACCGAAGGCACAGCAAGAGAACTCGCAGGAGCAGCTCCTCCGGCCGCGATTCCCGACGCTGATCCAGGGGCAGACGGCATCACAGTGAGTCCAGCTATTCCTCTCCCTCTAGAGCTTCCTATGAGAGCCACGCTGCACTATCCCCACAGCAACTGCTCGACTTCGGGTCCCCCTCCCCTGAGGCTGCTTCTGAGGAGCATGATCTACAGGAACACCCAGCACCTGCCGTAGAGGGATGTGTCGAGAACCCTAAATTCCTCTCATTTCTGTCTTCTCTTTTCCAACAATGGGCGCAGACACAACCAGCGAATACCCTGGCAGCACCTATCTCCACGCCCATCATCCTGCCTGCCACGGCCACCTCCAATGACAACCATTCTGCGACACCTGAGGCTGCCACAGTATCAGGAACAGCATCCCCACCTGAGGATTCCTCTCCAGGGGCTTTGGATGCAGTCCCCGGACCGTCGGCGGAAACATTTCCCTCCAGCCCAGAGGACCTCTTGTACCACAAGTTCCTGCAAAAGTTGGCTTATACGCTCAGTCTCCCGAGCACCTCTGAAGCCTCCGACCAACGCCCGGAGACGCAGGCGGCACGCAAGTTCCTTGAAGCACCGAAACCTCTGGCAACCGTCCCCGTTTACCCTTTACTGCTCGAGAATCTCACCACCCTTTGGAAGAACCCCTCCTCGGGGCCAGCAGTGTCCCGGAAACTCGACAACAAGTACCAAGTCCAAGCCGCACCTGGATTCGACAAGACTCAGCTCCAGCATCAATCCATTGTGGTGGAATCAGCTCTAAAAAGGACCAAGTCCACGCGTCCTAACGCTAACGGTCCCCCGGGAAAAGACCTAAAGTCGCTCGACGATACCGGAAAAAGGGTCTTTCAAGGAGCCATGCTCAGTGCCAGGATTTCGGCTCACCAACTGCAACAGGCCCTTTACCTGGATTCACTCCTAGAGAAGCTTAAAGCCACAATCCCTGCACCAACTCAGGGAACTCTGCATGATTGTGCCGACGTCATCCTTGACCTTCAAGAATGCACTAAGCACCAGGTACGGGCGGCTTTTGACGCTTTCGACACAGCAGCCCGCACGGCCGCTTCTTCCACTACCGCCCGCCGCCTGGCGTGGCTCAGGGCTTCCGGCCTACGAGAGGACACCCATGATCGCATTGCTGATGCTCCCTGCACTGGAGAGTCCCTCTTTGGAGACACCGTCACTGACACCGTTAACGCCTTAAAGGATCGCTGTACCACATTGAAAACATTGTCGGACGAGGGCTTTGATCGCACCGGACGCAAGACCTCTTACCACCAGAAGCATCACTACTTCAATTCCTCTAAGCGTCACTACGGCTCTTACCAAAAATGGCAACCCCGATACAAGCAACAGCTGTCCCAACATTCTTACCGGCAAAAACCTTGGCAGAGAGATAGAAAGCCACAAAAAAGCCAGCAACCCGGGACGGGTAAAACTAATCAAGCCTTTTGACAATCAGCCCTTGGACAAGACCCCCACGGGGGGACGCCTCACCCTATTTTTCTCAGCTTGGCAGTCCATCACCTCGGACAAATGGGTGCTGGCTATCATCAAGGATGGGTATCGCTTGAAGTTCCTTTCTCCCCCAGTGCAACACGGAGTCCCACCTTGCAAGGCACCGGATCCTTCCTCCATTACCCTGGAAAAGGAGATTCTCTCCCTTCTCTCCTCCAATGCCATCGAGCCGGTACCAACCTCGGAGCAATTTTCTGGTTTCTACTCAAGGTACTTTCTAGTCCCAAAGAAATCTGGAGGCATGCGCTCCATTCTCGACCTCCGAGCTCTCAACCTCTTCATCACCAAAGAAAAATTCAGAATGCACTCCCTCGGATCCATTCTACCACTCATTCAGGCCGGGGAGTGGATGACATCATTGGATCTGCTGGACGCATACACACACATCCCGATCCATCCAGAACACCGCCAGTACCTGCGGTTCCAGATGATGGGGAGACACTTCCAGTACAAGGTCCTTCCGTTCGGATTGTCCCCAGCTCCGAGGGTATTCACAAAGTGCGTAGCCGCTGTAGCAGCGCATCTCCGCAAGCAAGGAATCTGTCTGTTTCCCTACCTGGACGATTGGCTGATCGCATCACCCTCTCCCGAAGAGACAGAGAGGGCGACTCGCTCCACCATTGCCCTGCTATCCGCACTGGGCTTCTTGGTGAACTACCCGAAATCCCACCTGCACCCCTCGCAACATCTGGAGTTCATCGGGGCGCTGATAGATACCAACGAAGCAAAAGCCTTCCTCCCGCCACTGCGAAGGAGATCCATAAGGAAGTTGGCAATGCACATCTGCTCCAACAAAAACCCCACCGCCCGGAAGCTACTACAACTCCTTGGCCACATGGCAGCGGCCACTCAAACGGTCCCTCTAGCGAGACTCCACATGCGCCATCTGCAGTGGCATCTGCGAGCACACTGGTCGCAGCACTCCCAGCCTCTGAACACGCACGTACCAATGAATCAAGCTGTCCGCAACGCCATCCTGTGGTGGGCTCGGCGGAAAAACCTCTCGCATGGGAGACCCCTCGCGCACACACCTCACCAACTAACCATCACCACTGACGCCTCTTCAGTGGGATGGGGGGCACATTGCCTGCAACTACGGACTCAGGGTGCGTGGACAGAGCGGGAGATGCAGTATCACATCAACCTTCTGGAGCTCAGAGCCATTCGTTACGCCTTGAGCGCTTTTCAGAACCTAATCAGAGGCAAAGTCATCCTTATCCAGACGGACAATCAGGTAGCAATGTTCTACGTGAACAAACAGGGCGGAACGGGCTCCCGAACCTTATGCAGGGAAGCCCTCAGGATCTGGACCTTCGCAGTCTCCAAAGACTGCCTTCTCCGAGCCTCGTACCTGCCTGGAACGGAGAACCAGCTGGCGGACAAGCTCAGCCGACAGCTAAATCCCCACGAATGGTCCCTCAAGACGGAAATCGCCCTATCCCTCTTCAGAACATGGGGCCATCCAGAGATAGACCTCTTCGCCACCGAGCAGAACACCAAGTGCAAACACTTCTGCTCCAAGCGGCCATCCCGGCGCAGCCACTCAGCGGATGCATTCGCCGAGTCATGGGGGGAATGGTCACTAGTGTATGCCTTTCCCCCCACTCCCCTGATCTCCATGACCATACAACGCATCATCACCGACAGAGCCCAAGCCATTCTGGTGGCCCCCCCACTGGCCCCGCCAGGCATGGTTCCCACTTCTCAGGCGCCTGTCACTCCAACCACCACAGCGGCTGCCGCTCATCCCGGACCTCCTCACCCAAGAGGATGGACTCACCCTCCACCCCAATCTTCAGACCCTGGCCTTGACAGCATGGCGGCTGAGCGGGTAATCCTGCTCCCACTGGGCCTCTCACAGGAGGTGGAGGAGGTAATCCTCGCAGCCCGTCGTCCCGCCACCAGGAAGTCATACAGCCTCAAATGGTGCCGTTTTACTATATGGTGCTCCTCCCAAGGCCTAGACCCCTTCTCGGCACCTGTGCCCGAGATTCTGCGGTACATGACCTCCCTGTCTCAACTGGGGTTACAGCCCCAGTCCATCCGGGTGCACCTAGCGGCGATTTCTGCTCTCCACCACCGCTCAGGGGACACACCCATCACGCAGCTACCCATTGTAGCCCGCTTCATGAAAGGCCTTGTCAATCTACATCCTCCAGTCAGGAAGCCTGTTCCACACTGGGACCTCAACGCAGTTCTCAATCAGCTCACACTCCCCCCTGCTATCAGCAGAACTCAAGTTCGCCTCTTGGAAGACCCTCTTCCTCATAGCCATCACCTCCGCCAGGCGCATCAGTGAGCTTCAGGCCCTCGTGGCACACCCACCGTACACACAGCTTTCCAGCGACAGGGCATCCCTCCGAACACACCCGAGGTTCATTCCGAAGGTATCCTCGGCCTTCCACATTAACCAGACCATCGAACTTCCCTCCTTCTTCCCGGAGCCACATTCCTCCCCGGAGGAGACGAGACTCCACACACTGGACTGTGTCAGAGCGCTACGTCTGTACCTCCTAAGAACGAGCAATCAGCGCCGTACCACCCAGCTTTTTGTCTCCTATGACCCGAACAAACCGGGGCGCCCTGTCTCCAAGCGCACCCTATCCCTCTGGATCTCGGCCTGCATTGCTTTCTGCCTCGACAAGGCTGGTACTGATCAAGCTCCGTCAGTCCACGCTCATCAATTGAGGGTGCTTGCTGCCACAATGGCGAATCTCCGCTCAGTTCCGGCAACGGACATCTGTAGAGCGGCCACCTGGTCATCCCTTCAGACTTTCCAGAAACACTACTGCCTTGATCTGCATCGTAACCAGGCCTTCGGCCAAGCGGTCTTAACAACGGCCCATGCTCCGCCGACGGATCCTTAAGACCACGCAACCAATAAGTGTTCCCATGCTGTTGCGCACGCAGAACAGGCCCTTGCGTATACTGCTTACATATATTGTTTACACTAGCTATTTGCACAGGTTTATGTTGTTGTATGCTTACTGTTTGCATTTTGCACAAGCTATTTGCACAGATTGATCTTGTATGCTTACTGTTTGCACAGACTGTTTGCTCATGCTGTTTGCACACGCTGTTAACACCTGCTATTTGCACGTAATGTTCACGTTGTTACGTTCAAGTTGTCACTCGCATGCTATAACTCGATAAAATTCTTGACTATGCAACTCGTGTCCTCATTATTGGGCCCCTGCTACCTCAGCCCTTCCTAGCTAGGGAGGCACCATGTGTGGCTGACTTCATCCTGCTTGTCATAGGAGAAATCAAGGTTACTTACCTGTAACGGGAGTTCTCCGTGGACAGCAGGATAAGTCAGCCACACTCTCCCACCCGTCCTCCCCTTCAGGGGCCCTTGGCATGCCCTCGCCCCTAGCACATGCTGGACCAGCTTGGGAAGTAGTGGCTGGCTAGGGGCGGTCCGGGGGCTGGGCCAGGTGGAGGGGAGGGGGCCCAGCCCAGGAGGCAAATGCCTTCTGGGCTAGAGAGAGTACTCCGTCCACGGCGCCGTCGGATGACGTCACCATGTGTGGCTGACTTATCCTGCTGTCCACGGAGAACTCCCGTTACAGGTAAGTAACCTTGATGACACTTCCTGCCTTCAGCACATGTCCCACCCTTCCCCATGCTGGGGCTTTGTTCAGAAGCTTTCCTCTCTAGCACATGAGCCGCTGACCCTCCATTTGGTGATTCCTGCTTGGGAGAGCACCCTCAGTGCAAGCCTTTGCTAACTTTGCATGCTCTGTTCAGGCATTTTTCTGTGCCAGTTTAGAGTCTAGCCTGTTATTTATTGTTCTGTCTATATTTCTGTTTTGTCAGCGAGTCCTTTACCCAGCTCCTGCTCTCTGCTGTGCTGTGTCACCCTTCTCAACACATCATTAAACCCCCCCCCCCCTCCCCGGCTTAACACTCTTTTCATAACTTTCCTCTGCTCATTGATGCAATTACTTAGGTCAGCAGTTCTCAATCTGTGGGTCGCGACCCCCATGGGGGTCACCACAGGATTCAGCGGGGGTCGCATCACTCCGCTGTTAAAAAAATAAAAACAAACAAAAAAATGCACAAGTTGCTGCCGCTGCAGAGTCCACTTCTCGGCAGCGGCAAACTGACAAACTCCAATCTTCTGCAGCCGCGGCTCTCTGCCTCTTAGGGAACCGCGGCTGTGCCTGTGAGTGAAGCCGTTGTGGAGCCTTTCTGTCTCTCGATGGGCTCTGTGCAGCACTGTCCCGCCTCCAAAGGAAGTTGTTTACGACTTCCTTTGGAGGAGGGAGAATGGTATGCTGCATGGAGCCCGTCGAGAGACAGAAAGGCTCAGCAACAGCTTCACTCACAGCAGGCTCAGCCGCGGTTCCCTAAGAGGCAGGGAGTCATGGCTGCAGAAGAACAGGGCAGTAGCAGGCAGACAGGGAGAGGGGAGGAGGGGGCAGGGAACCTGCACCGGGGCGGACATGTGGGTGGGTGGGTGCTGACTTGGAGGGAGGGGGGGCTGACATGGAGGGAGGGGAGAGATGATTGTTGGATGGAGGGAGGGAGGGGGAGCTGACATGGAGGGAGGGGAGAGCTGATGGATGGAGGGAGGGAGGGGGGCTGACATGGAGGAAGGGAGGGAGGGCTGACATGGAGGGAGGGAGGGAGGGGGCTGACATGGAGAGATGGAGGGAGGGGCTGACATTGATGGATGGATGGAGGAAGGGAGGGGGCTGACATGGACAGAGGGGGGCTGACATGGAGGGAGGGAGGGGGGGGCTGACATGGACAAAGGGAAGAGACAGGGGGACATACATGGACAGACGGGGGATAAATGCTGGACAGAGGGGAGAGACAGTGTGGGTTAGGATTATAATGGGCAGATGGGGGGCTAGGACTGGTAATGGGTTGATTAGGGAAGGCTAGGACTGGGAATGGACTGATCAAGGGGGGTTGGGACTGGTAATGTGCTGATAGGGGGGTAGGACTAGTAGTGGACTGATGGGGGGCTAGCATTGGAAATGAGCTGATCGGGGAGGTTAGGACGGGAAATGGGCTGATGGAGGGGGGGGGGGTAGGACTGGTAATGGGCTGATTAGGGGAGCCTAGCACTGGTAATGGGGTTGAGGAGGGACTAGCACTGGAAATGAGCTGATTAGGGGAGGCTAGGACTGGTAATGGGGTTGAGGGGGGACTAGCACTGGAAGCGAGCTGATTGGGGGCTTCGACTGGGAATGGCTGATTGTGTGGAGGGGAGGATAGAGCTGCTGGCCCTGGAAGAAAACTGGGGGCTAAGGCTAATGGGCTGATATGAGGGGATGGGAGAATGGAACTGGAAGGGAGTGGATCTGAGAGGGGTTGCCATGGTATTTGTACTAGAAGGAACTGCTCAGTTGGGAAGGAGGGGGACAAAGGGAATGGACACCAGTGGCAGTCATGGGAATGCAAGTTGACATTGGAAGGTACTGGCAGTGAGGACTGGAAAGGGGCCGATACTGGGGAGGGTTACTGGGACTGGAAATAGGCTGATGGAAAGAAGTGAAGAAAACAAAAGAAGAGAAGAAATGGCAGATGGACCATAGACCACAGAAAGAGAGCTAAGAGAAGACAGAAAAGCAGAAGCCTCAGATCGGGACCAGCATGATCAGAGAATAAATTGATCAGACACCAAAAGGTAGAAAAAATAATTTTATTTCATATTAGTGATTTGACTACAAAATCATCAGAATTTTGAAATCAAATATTGTTACTTGTTATTGTGGTTTAAATAAGTAAATTTTATAAATAAAAACATATTGCAAAGGCCTATAATATATTAATTATTCAACAAATGATTACAGTGACAATGTGTTAACGATAAAGGAAGAGAGACGCATTTGATGTTATCATTGGGGGTCACCACAAGTTGACCAATGGTAAAAGGGGTCACGGTACAAAAAAGGTTGAGAACCACTGACTTAGGTGCACCTGAAGCCACCAGAACATTCTCCTCCCCCTCCACCTGTATCTCCTTTGATTTGCACTCTCTCCTCCCTTTCCTATGGCTCTACATCACTTTGTGTTCTTGATGTTAACTCTCTCTAATCTTTTCCCTTCATTCCCACAATTCCATGGCCCTACTTTTCATTACCCATATCCCTACCATTTTGTCTTCTACCTTATCATCTGCCCTTGAGTTTCACCATTTTCTTCCTCTCATTCAGCCATCTCCACTCTTACTGAGGGAACTTCACTCTCACTTCCGTTATGCGGTCTCCTCTCTCTTCTGTTCTCTCCTACACCTCTTTCTCTCATCTGGCGATGTCAACCCCAACCTTGGCCCCCCTAGACTTTGTTCACACTCCCAGGGCAGGTCAATGCATAACCTTTCTAATCTTGTTCATATCCCTTTCCTCTCTCACTCTTCTTTCCCTTTTTCTTGCACATTGTGAAATGTGCATTCTGTCTCCAATAAACTTGTCTTCATTCATGATCTCTTTATCTCTAATACTCTACATCTCCTGGCTCTTACTGAAACTTGGCTTCTCCCTGAAGATTCAGTTTGAGTTGCTGCCCTCTGTCATGGAGGCTACCTATCTTCTCATATACCTTAGCCCACTGGCCGTGGTGGGGGTGTTGGGTTCCTACTCTCGCATTCCTGCCAATGCCAGCCCCTTCTTCTGCCTTCATCTAATTCCTTAAGTCCATGCCATCTGCCTATTTTCTCCACTACCTCTCCAGGTAGCTGTCATTTATCAACTCCCATCCCCCCCAACAAGTCCAACTCTACCTTTCACGTCGACTTTGACTCCTGGCTCTCCTCCTTTCTGGATGCATCTTCCCCTTCCTTTATTCTTGGGGATTTTAATATTCACATTGATGACCCTTAAAGCTCCTTTCCTTAGCCTCCTCAGTGTGCTTTATCGCTTCTACTCACAAGCATGGCAACTGCCTTGACCTTGTCCTCCTCCAACTGCTCATTCTCAAACTTCTCCACCTCAGTTCTGCCCTTATCTGACCATCACCTGCTAACCTTCAACCTTAACCACCCCCCATCATGGTCTCACCCTATTTCCACCAACATGTTCAGGAATTAATTAATTTATTTATTTATTTAACTGTATTTATATCCTGACCTTCTCCGGGTCAAAGCAGTGCAACATTGAGTGTGGGGGGGAAGGGGGTGGACAATAATCAGCTTCTGGGGGTGGGGGCTATCACCAGGAGTCCAACATTAATGATTTTAACAAATACTTGGGACATAGACATAAATGTTGTGTTACAGTCTCTTAGAGCATATGTTCATGGAGGTGAACGGGGGGGGGGGGGGGGGTTGGGGGTGGTCAGAGGTGGGTGCTTGTTTCTGGTCCGAGGTATTCCTGGAATAGGGCGGTTTTTAGCTGTTTCCTGAACGATGAGGGGTCTCTATTGCATCTGATGTGACTTGGTAGAGAGTTCCAGAGGGTTGGTGCATACAGTTCGAAGGCTCGGTGGCAGGTCCGTTGATTGCATTTGGTTCGTTTATGGGGGATGGTGAGGGAGTTGTTGGAGGTTTGTCTGGTTGTTCTGTTCTGGGTTGGTCGGGGTAGTAGTGTGCGGAGCTGGGAGGTCTGAGTCTGGTAGAGAGCGTTATGGGTAAGTAGGGCGGCTTTGTATTTGGTTCTTGCTTCAAGGAGGAGTATGTGTAGTTCCCTTAGGACAGGGGTGATGTGGTCTCGTGTTTTTGCTTTCTGGATAATCCTTGGTCAATAATGTGAATCTTCACATTATTGACCCTTCAGCTCCCTCCACTATGTCATCTGCGTCCACTGATGGGGCAGTATCCTTCTATAACATTATACTCTCCTCTGCAATGAATGTACTTGCTCCTCCCATTCCACGCCCCGTGAGGCGTATCGTACCTCAACCCTGGCTGTCCTCAACAACCCGCTACCTGTGTTCCTGTGCCCTCTCAGATGAGTGCTTTTGGCTTAAATCACATACCTTTGCTGACTACCTATATTTCAAATTGGTGTTAACCTCTTTCCAGTTGGCCATAGCACTCGCCAAGCAAGAGCACTATGTCCATCTGAGTAACGCTCTTGCCTCTGAACTTTGCCATCTCTTTGCTACGCTCAACTCTCTCCTCTAGGACCCTCTTCCCCCAATCCCTCCTTTACTGTCTGCCCAGACCGTGGCTACTTCCATGACAAAGTCCAGAAGATTAGTCTTGAATTCTCTGCAGGGTCACCTCCACCTCATCTTCTCCCTCTTCAATCCCAAATCCTTCCCTCACTCTTCCTTTTTTTAAATCACTAAGAAGGAAACTGCAAATCTCTCCTCCTGCAAACTGACTACCTGCTCTTCTGATCCTATTCCCATCCATCTACTAAGTTCTATCTTTTCCACCGTCATCCCTTCCATCTGTCATATCCTTAACCTATCGCTTTCTACAACAACTGTTCCTGTAGCCTTCAAACATGCTGCAGTTACACCTCTCCTCATAAAACCCTCACTGGATCCTACCTGTCCTTCCAGTTATTGGCCTCTCTCTCCTCCCCTTTGCTTCAAAACTACTTGAACAAGCAGTTCACCACCGCTGCCTTGACTTTCTTTTCTCTCAAGCCCTTCTGGACCCACTGCAATCTGGTTTTCGTTCTCTACATGCCACAGAAACGTCTCTTACCAAAGTCTTCAGTGACTAGTTCATTGCCAAATCCAAAGGCCTCTACTTGATTCTCATCCTTCTTGACATTTCTATTGTCTAAGACACTGTTGAGCACCAGCTTCCCTTCGATACCCTGTCCTCACTTGGATTTAGGGGCTATGTTCTGTCCTGGCTTTTTTCTTCTCTCTCCCATTGCACTTTTAGTGTATGTTCAGGTGGATCTACTGCCATCCCGCTTTCAGTTGATGTAACTCAGGGCTGTCTAGGGACCTCTCCTTTTCTCTCTCTACACTCAGTCCCTTGATGGAGTTATTTCCTCCCATGGTTTTCAGTACCATCTTTATGCTAACGACTCTCAGATCTACCTTTCTGTGCCTGAAATCTCTGCAGTAATCCAGGCCCGGATCTCTAACTGCTTATCTAACATTGCTGCCTGGATGTCTCACCGCCGCTGAAACTGAACATGGCCAAAAATGAGCTCCTTATCTTTTCCTCTAAACCCACCTCCTTCCTCCCTTTTTTATTTCTGAGGATAACACTGCATTCCTCCCTGTTTCCTCAGCTCGCAACCTTGGGGTCATCTTTGACTCTACTCTCTTTCTCTACACACATACAACAGATAGCTGAGATCTGTCACTTCTTTATAACATTGGCAAAATTCATCCCTTCCTTTCTATACACACTACTAAGACCCTCATTCACTCACTAGTCACCTACTGTCTTGCGTAACCTGCTCCTCACTGGTCTCCCTCTCAATTATCTTTAATCTGCTCAAAACTCAACTGCATGGCTTATCTTCCGCCAGTGCCGCTATGCTCATGTGACCCCCTGTTCTCATCACTTCACTGGCTGCCTATCCGTTTCTGCATCCAGTTCAAACTTCTCCTACTTAACTACAAGACTAGATGTTCAAATGACAGATGACATTTAATGTGGACAAGTGCAAAGTTATGCACCTAGGAAAGAACAACTCAAACTAGGGTTATACGATGCAAGGTTCCACATTAGGAACCATCACCCTGGAAAAAGATTAAGGTGTCATCGTGGATATGTTATATTGAAACCCTTCGCCCAATGTGCAGTGGCAGCCAAAAAAGCAAACAGAATGCAAGGAATTGTAAGGAAAGGAATAGAGAATAAAACCAAGGATATGCCTCTGTATCCTTTCATGGTGTGACCGCACCTTGAATTTATGTGCAATTCTAGTCGCCATATCTTAAAAAGGATATAGGTACAGAGAAGAGCCATCAAGATGGTAAAGGGGATGGACGGATACGCCTATAAGGAAAGGCTTAAAAGCTAGGGCTTTTCAACACTGAAAAGCTACAGCTGAGTGGAGGAATAGCCTAATGGTTAGAACACTGGTTTGGAAACCAAGAGACCAGGGTTTGATTCCCACTAGCACGCCATGTGGCCTTAAGCAAGTCACTTAACTTGGATTTTTCCTGAGGCAGTGGAGTTATCAATGTCCCTGTTTAATGTACATCCCCAAGTTTAAGTTACAATGTAAACCACTTTGACTGAAATGATAAAGTAGTATAATAAAAAATAACCCTGTTAAATAAATATAGAGGTCTATAAATTAATGAAGGGAATGGAACAGGTAAACATAGATTGGTTGTTTATGCCATCAAAAAGTAGAAAAACTAGGGGAGACGCATTGAAGCTACAATGTAATCCATTGAAGACTAATTAAGAAAACATATTTTTTCACTCAACGCATAATCAAACTCTGGAATTCATTACCGGAGAATGTAGTAAAAGCTGTCAGAGTATCTGGGTTTAAAAAAGGTTTGGACAAGTTTCTGGAGGAAAGGTCCATAAACCATTATTAAAGAGGACCTGGGAAATTCACTGCTTGCCCCAGGACAAGCACTGTGGAAGCTGTGTTCCTTTTTGGGAACCTGCCAGGTACTTGTGACCTGGATTGGAAACAGGATATTGGGCTTGATGGACCTTGGTTTAACCCAGTATGGCATGTCTTATGTTCATATGCATTCATTCTGTGGCCTCCTCACTACCTTTCCTTTCTAATCTCACTCTACACTTGGAAACTCCGCTCCTCTGGCAAATCCCTTTTATCTGTGCCCTTTCTCTGCCTCTGCCAATTCCAGACGTCATCCATTCTACCTTGCTGCTCCATATGCCCGGATCAAATTACCTGAGTCAATGCGTTAGGATCCTTCTCTGACCCTATTCAAATCCAGGCTAAAAGCCCACATCTTTGAGGCTGCTTTTGGATCCTGATGCCCCTCACTCTCTCGTTTACTAGTTATGTGTATCTTACCATACTCTAGTCTCCAGTTTTGTGTGTGGGGGGGGGGGGGGGTATCCTGATTAGATTGTAAGCTCTGATCAGGGACTGTGTCTTACATCTTTATATAGTGCTAAACAAATGTTTAGTAGTGGTAGTAGCAGTTCCATCCTCTTTCTATACAGGTATCGTGTGTATCTGTCCTATGCTTTTTTGAATTCTGTCACAGCTTTGGCCCCTACCATCTCCATTGTGAGGTGCATTCTAGACATCTATCACCTTTTCTGTGAAAAAGTATTTCCTTACATTGTTTTTAAGTTTATCTCCTTGCAGCTGCTTTTCATGTCCTCTAGCTCTACAACTTTCCCATCTCCGAAAAAAGTTAAGTTGTTCATTAGTACCCTTTAACGGGGTCATTCTGCGCCATGAATAGCAGGGATGGACATCAATCCCCACCATTGGCCCCCCTTGATGAGCCTGACTAAATTCCCCATATGTTGTACGGGGAGTTTAGACAGGGGTGGGAAAGGGGCGTTGTGGGGGGCAGAGTTAGGGCAGGCAGTGGGCGGTCCACGGTGCCAGACATACAGGGCCGATTCCAATGTCCGGGGCCGGCAGACTTAATGGGGAACTTATTCCACCTCGGTGGAATAGGTTTCCCTAGTCAATGGGGGATAACAGACCCGGGCAGTGGAGGAGGTAGGGGGGAGGCCAGATCGAGGGTTGGGCTGCAGAGAATGCAAAATCTGTTCGGTGGCTGGGGATTCGGCTCCTGAATGGAGCCACGGGAACCAGACACCATGGTGCCACAGTTCCTTTCAGGAGCTTTGACTGAGTTAGCCAGGCTAGGCCTGTAAGTGCAGGCCAACCGGGATCTGAGTCCCAGCCAGCACGTACAGGCCTGGACGCAATTCTGATCCTGCAGGGCTAGATGTGCCCCGCAAGATCAGAATCCCATCTAAGTCTGTGTGTCCGGTTCTGACTGGACACACAGAGGGCCGGGACATCCAGGATAAAATCAGGCCCTAATTATTTAAACATCTGTATCATATCTCCCCTCTCACTCTACAGGTCTTCATGTCTCTTCTCATTCGTCTTCTGGCGCAGGCTCCAAATCATGTTGGTTGCCTTCCTCTGAACAGTTTCAAATCTTTTTTATAGTCTTTGCAAGGTACACTATATGTGTGGAGAGTGAATCTGTACATCAGGCTTCATTCCTGGTCCTATTCAAATTCAGACTAAAAACCCACCTCTTTGAGGCTGCTTTTGGATGGACACCCTTATTCTGCTGTTTAACGCCCTTGCGTGTTCTTTATCATTTCCCAGAACTATCCTAGCCCCTTGTTTCTCCTGTTTGCCTGTCCTAAGCTCTGTCAAGTAGGGATTGTTTCTTATGTGTTTGGGTGTAGCACTATACAATTGATTAGTAGTAGTATATTTATTTATCTATCTATCAGTATTTATATACCACCTTTTCATTAGATCAAGGTGGTTTACATTAAATTCAATTGTACCTTGTGAAACAAGGTTGTTTATATTAAACTCCATCATTAAATTCAACTATTTACATTGTAACAAGGCATTTTAAAACTCTAAATCTATAACTTTTAGACATCGTGTCATCAGTCTGTTTCCATAACCTATTTACATAAGTAACTATTTACAGTTTGTGGTCATGGTGTATAATTGTGGACATTATTTATTAGTCATTGTTCAGGTCTGGGGTGCTATTTCCGAAATGTTCAATGAATAGGAATGTCTTCAGCATTTTCCTGAATTCTTTAGCATCATTCATGCATCTGATATTGTTCGGTAGGGAGTTCCATAGATTTGACACATATAGTGAAAAGGCTCTATTTGAAGTGCGCTGCTTCGCTTTGGAGAATTCCTTTGGCATGGTTAAAGTGTTTTTTTTATTGTTTGTTCTTGATGGGCAGTTTTCAGGGCATATTTTTATTAGGTCTTGGAGTGATTCAGCTGATTCATTCTAGGTATTTTGAATATATTAGTGATAGCCTTGAATCTTGCATGACTCCTGATCAAGAGCCAATGAAGTTGTGCCAAGATTAGTGTTATGTGTTCACATTTGGTTTTTCCGGTGAGAATGCAAGCAGGGGTGTTCTGTACCATCAGTAGCAAATGCATTGTTGTTGCTGGCAGGCCTTGGTAAATTGAGTGCAAAAGTTCACAATACTGGTGAGATTATGGCCTGTAGGATCGTTATGAAGTCATTGGAACTTAGTAGGGACTTTAGTCTCTGAATGATTTTCATTTTGAGGTAAGCACTCTGTGTTGTCCTGTTAATATGAGCTCAAAAGTTTAAGTTCTGATCGAAGATGACCCCTAGGTATTTCATTTCACTTTTGACAGCAATGCATCCATACTTTGTATCTATTATGGAGAGATGGTGGAAGATCTTATTTCTTGTTAGTGTGGTTTTCTAGAAGCTTGAAGGATATCCTTTACCTGTTGGGAAAGGTTGAGGTCCTGAAGGTCTAAGCTTTCAGCAACCAGGCCCTGAGAGGCAGGGACTAGGGATTCGGGTGCCATAGCATCCCGTTCTCTTAGGCTATGCTCCAGATCTCCTCTCCCAACTCCAGAGGTGCAGCTTGAGAGAGATGTAGATGCAGGGGATACCACGTTTGGCATGGCGCTATGAGGATCATATGACCTCTATCTCTCTGAAGCTTGAAGAGTGTTTTGGGGATGAGGGGAATGTGTGGGAAGGCATAGAGGAAGTCGTGACCCCAGTGAAGAAGGAAGGCATCCCTTGCCTGGCAATTTTGAGCCAGAATCCTGGAACAGAACCAGGGAAGTTTGGCATTCAGTGGACTTGCAAATAGGTCCATGTCTGTGGTTCCCCAGATCCAAAATATCTTGGCCACCTGGTCTAGGTGGAGAGACCATTCGTGAGGCAGCAGAACTCTGCTGAGTTTGTCTGCCCAAAGGTTTTCAATGCCTGGAAGATATACCACAAGGTGGTGAATTTGATGCTCTCTGGCAAGGGTCCATAGTCTTAAAGCTTCGCTGCATAACAGAGCCTGTCACACCCCCCCCCCCCCCCCCCCTGCTTGTTCACATAGAACATAGCTACTTGATTGTCTGTTTGGACTAGGACTGTCTTGTAACTGAGCTGGGCATGGAATACTCGAAGAGCTAGATAGATTGCTCTGCGTTCCAGGTGGTTTATGGAAAGACAAGCCTCCTGTGACGTCCAGGTACCTTGGGTAGAGAGATGATGCAGGTGTGCTCCCCATCCCAGCAGTGATGCACCTGTTAGGGTGGCCTGGAATAGGGGTTGCTGGAAAGGAGATCCCACTAGAAGATTTTCCAGTGATTGCCACCATTGTAGGGACAAGATCAGTCATCGTGAGTTTGATATCTTGTCCGACAGACATCCTGTGGCCTGTGTCCACTGTGTGGATAGGGTCCATTGGGCTGCTCGCATATGAAGGCAAGCGTAGAGAACATGAACCGTGGATGCCATATGTCCCAATAGTTGTAGTAGTGCTCGAGCAGTTAGGTAGGACTTCACCGCTATTTGAGAAGCTAGCTGCATTATACAAAGACAGCAGGGTTGTGGGAGAAAAGCCCTTGACTGTCTGGTATCTAGACGAGCTCCTATGAACGCTAGGGACTGAGACGGAGCAAGTTGGGATTTTGGGAGGTTTATGACCAATCCCAAATATTGAAGGATTTGCATTATGCGAGACAGTGCAGAGCTGGCTTCTGGAACCGTGGGGGCTCGAATGAGCCAGTCGTTCAAGTAAGGGAAGACAAATATCCCCAGGATTCACAGAAATGCAGCTGCTACTGCCATGCATTTTGTGAACACTCTTGGTGCCGAAGCCAAACCAAAGGGAAGAACCCTGTATTGGAAATGTTTTCCCTTGAAAAGGAATCTTAAGAATTTCCTGTGATCTAGATGGATCAGAATATGAGTATATGCATCCTTTAGGATCTAGAGAACAAAGCCAATCCAGACTTTGAAGGTATGGCAGAAGAGTTCCCAGAGAAATCATTTTGAACTTTTCTCGGAACAGATATTTGTTCAATTCTCTGAGGTCTAGAATGGGTCTGTGTCCTCCTGTTTTCTTTGGAATAAGAAAATAGGGGGAGTAGAACCCTGCACCTCCTCTATTGCTCCTTGAGCAAGGAGTGTTGAGACCTCTTGATCCAGTAGATTGCCTGTAGAGGTTTGGGAATTGAACTGTCTTACGATTGTAGGAGGGGGCATACTGTGAAAATGAAGCTTGTACCACTCTCCCACAATGGACAGAGTCCAGTTTTCTGCTGTTATTTGGTGCCATCTGTTGGCAAAATGGCACAACCTGCCTGGAATATTTAGGGGTTCTGGACCTTTCAGAGGCAGGAAGGCTAAGTTCTCTAAGAAGGAGTCAAAGCCCTTGAGAGGGCTGGGCCTGTGGAGCTGGTTGAGCTCTAAAGCCTTTTGGCTTCTTTTGTCTGGATTGTTGTTGTTGACCCTTCTGGGCAACTTGACTCTGAGCTTGCCCTTGCTAGCTACAGGACGGATAAAACGTCCTCTTTTTGCTGAAAAAGGGTTTTTTAATAGGGTTTCTTTTTGGCTGGAGTGGCTGTAGATTTTGACAATCTATCTAAAGTGATATTGTCAGCATCTATCGCATTAGCCTTCTCCTGCCAATTCTTGCCAAAGAGGTTTTCTCCTGTGCAAGGAATGTTTCCCAATTTATCCTGTACCCAAATTTCCAAGTCTGATGCCTGAAGCCAGGCAATCCAACGTGCACCAATGGCAATAGCAAAGGTTCTGCTGATGCATTCAAAGCAGTCAAAGGCTGCACGGTTTACAAACTTGGAGACATCTTGAGCATGCTTGACAAAAGTAAGAAAGTCCTGTCGTTTGTCCTCAGGGAGAAGGGGGCTCATAAGCTCCAAATCTCCTGTGACCTCTTTGAGGAACATTCCCATATATAAAATATATGAGCTGATCCTAGCTGAAAGCATTGAAGCCTGAAAGGTTTGACGCCCAAAAGCGTCATGAGTCCTGCATTCAAGACCTGGAGGATTGGATGCATGTCTCTTTGCACTTTTCATTATATGCATGGCTGACTCCACTACCATTGAATGGTGTGGCAGTTGAGTCTTTTGAAAACCAGGACATGGTGGAACTCGATACACGGTATCGAGTCTCCTAGAATGAGGAGATGCGGTTAAAGGTGTCTCCCACATTCTGAGCATCAAATCATGAAGAATTTCATGAATGGGCAGAGTGGCTGCCTCCTTGGGAGCCTTAGGGTATTGGAGAATTTCCAATTCCTTTGCTCTAGGTTGTTTTTCAGGAGCTACCGTGATTGAAAGGCCTTGGGCCACATCACGAATAAAATCCTGAAAAGACACGTCTTCCGGAGGAGACATTCTGCATTGGGGAGAAGAGGCGTCTTCCGGGAGAAACACTCTGGTACCGGCAGAATTATCAGAGTCATCGGAATCGGAGGATTCAAAATAGCGTAGTTACTCACCTGTAACAGGTGTTCTCCAGGAGCAGCAGGAATCAGTCCTCACTTATGGGTGACGTCGGCGCCGACGGAGCCCTCGCGGAGCAATTTTCCCCAGCTTTCAAAGAAAGCCTTTGGGAATTGCAGCGCGCATGCGCGGTCGTCTTCCCGCCCGAGGGTGCCATCTTAGCCAGTCAGATGACATAGCTAAAAAAGACAGCATAAAAATTTGCAAAAAGAACATAAGCAGACGATTGCAACTCCAAGGGGAGGAGGGAGGGTAGTGAGGACTGATTCCTGCTGCTCCTGGAGAACACCTGTTACAGGTGAGTAACTACGCTTTCTCCAGGACCAAGCAGGAAGTCAGTCCTCACTTATGGGACTCCCAAGCTCAAGGCTACCGGAGACCCTAAGCACAAAAAATGAGCTCCCTCTAGCTCAGCAGCACAGAAGGATAGAATCTTCGCTGAATTATCACCCACCGGTAGCCCACATCCGGGATGGAGGGTAGGAGTTGCTCAGACCTCAAAGAGATTACGGAGGACTGCCTGTCCGAAAGCACTGTCCCTACGGGACTCCCTCTCGAGACAGTAATGGACCGCAAAAGTCTGGCTCGAAGACCAAGTAGCGGCCCGGCAGATGTCTGCCAGTGGAACAGAGCGGAGGTAAGCCACTGACGTGGCCTTTGCCCGAACGCAATGAGCCGTGACTCGACTTTCTAAGGCGAGTCCGGCTGCCCCATAAGCCCAAGAGATACAGTCCGCAACCCAGATGGACAGAGTACGCTTGGAGACCGGGAGCCCCAATTTATTGGGGTCAAAAGACACAAAAAGCTGAGCAGCTTTACGGTGCTCCCGCGTACGGTCAAGGTAGAAGTTCAATGCCCTTCTACAGTCCAGGGTATGGAGGACCGTTTCAGCTCGGCTGGAGTGTGGTCTGGGAAAGAAGGTTGGAAGTACCACCTCCTGATTGATGTGAAAAGGGGAGACCACTTTAGGCAGAAATTTCGGGTGAGTCCGAAGGACTACCCTATTCTTGTAGAACCTAGTGTAAGGGGGATCAGACACGAGGGCCTGCAATTCACTTACGCGTCTAGCGGAAGTGAGGGCTATCAAGAACAGTGTTTTCCAAGACAGAAAACGGAGAGAACAGGTAGCCATAGGTTCAAAAGGCGGACAGGTGATCCGCTGTAAAACCACATTCAGGTCCCAGTCAGGTGCTGGCGGGCGCAGAGGTGGTTTAAGTAGAAGGAGACCTCGGAGAAACCTCGCTACGAGAGGGTCGTTGGAGAGAGGTCTGCCATCCACCGGCACATGATGTGCTGTAAGAGCACTGAGGTGAACTTTGACGGAGTTGGACTTAAGTCCCAGATTAGAGAGGTGTAGCAAGTACTGCAAGATCACCGACAGCGGGCAGGAGAAGGGATCCTGAGACTGTTGGGAACACCAGACTGCAAAGCGACGCCATTTAAGGGCGTAGCATTTGCGGGTAGAAGGCCGGCGCGAAGCCAAGACGACCTCCTCCACCTCCGCCGGCAGGAGAAGGGGAGCGAGGACTACCCTCTCAGCAGCCAGGCCATGAGGTTGAGAGACCTGAGGTTGGGGTGCAGTAGGGACCCCTGATCCTGAGTGAGGAGATCCGGTTGTACCCCCAGAGGGATTAGATCCTCCACCGCCAGTTGCAGCAGGAGCGGAAACCACGGCTGCCTGGGCCAGCGAGGGGCCACCAGGATCATGAAGGCTTTGTCTCGGAGAACCTTGAAAAGAGTCCGAGAGACTAACGGGATGGGAGGGAAAGCGTACAGAAGGCTCCCCGACCATGAGATCAGAAAGGCGTCCGCCGCAACCCGAAGGGGGTGTGGCTGACGAGAGCAGAAGCGAGGAAGCTGCCGGTTGTGAGGACTGGCAAAGAGATCCACCGTGGGGAGGCCCCACTTGAGGAAGAGCTTCTGAACTATCAAGGGATCCAGACGCCACTCGTGCGGCTGGAGGACCCTGCTGAGTTTGTCCGCAAGGCAATTTTCTTGGCCCGGGAGATAAACCGCCTTGAGGAGAATGCCGTGACTGACGGCCCAAGAGCAGAGCTTCTGTGCCTCCCGGCAGAGGAGGAAGGAGCCCGTGCCCCCCTGTTTGTTCACGTAGAACATGGCAACTTGATTGTCCGTCTGGACAAGGACGGACTGTTGGGAGGTCAGGTGGGAGAAGGCCTTGAGAGCTAGGCGGATCGCCCTGAGCTCCAGGAAGTTGATCTGCTGAGCAGACTCCCACGTGGTCCAGAGGCCCTGAGTACGTGCCTCTTGGCAATGTGCTCCCCAGCCCAGGAGGGATGCATCGGTGGTCAGCACCCGGGCCGGTTGAGGCGACTGGAAAGGCATTCCGAATATCAGGTTCGGCTGCCGGAGCCACCACCGGAGAGACGAGACCAGCGGCTCGGAGACGCGCACCAGGTCTGCTAGGCCGCCTGTGGCTTGTCGCCACTGCTGGCGGAGACACCATTGAGCAGACCGCATATTCAGGCGGGCATTGGGGGTCACATGGACGGTGGAAGCCATATGGCCGAGCAGTCTCAGGAAGCGCCTGGCGGAGACCAGGGGCTGGCTGCGAAAGCGGTCGGCGAGGTCCATGAGCCGTTGAGCCCTGTCGAGCGGTAGGTATGCTCGCGCCTGAGGAGTGTGCAGCCTCGCGCCGATGAACTCGAGACCCTAGGGGAGCAAAGTGGACTTTGCGAAGTTTATAACAAAGCCCAAGTGCTGCAGCAGAGTCACCGTGCGGCACGTGGCGTTGGTGACCTCCTGAGCGGACGCTGCTCTGATGAGCCAGTCGTCGAGGTACGGAAAGACATAGAGGCCGTGAAACCGGAGATTGGCCGCCATGACCGCGAGACATTTTGTGAAGACTCGCGGTGCGGAGGACAGGCCAAAGGGCAGTACTCTGTACTGGTAATGATTTCCTGCCACCACAAACCTTAGGTATTGGCGGTGGCTTGGGTGGATGAGGATGTGCGTGTAGGCATCCTTTAGATCCAAGGAGCATAGCCAATCTCCCTGCTGGAGGTAGGGCAGAAGGATTCCAAGGGTAAGCATTTTGAACTTCTCCCGCACAAGGAACTTGTTGAGGTTGCGCAGGTCCAGGATGGGTCTGAGGCCCCCTGTTCTCTTTGGTATCAGAAAATACCTGGAATAAAAGCCTTGACCTCTCAGGTGGTGGGGGCACCGGTTCCACCGCCTGTTCCTGCAGAAGACCTGCTAACTCCTGAAGGAGTAATTCCCTGTGCAGAGGGGGTCGCGGAGGTTCTCCCGGAAAATAGGAGGGAGGGACCTGATGGAAGTGGAGAAGATAGCCTTCTCGCACGACTTGAAGCACCCAGGCATCTGCGGTGATGCTGGACCACCTGTGAGCGAAGTGAACCAGCCGGCCTCCGGTGCTGGGAGGAACCAGCGGGGGGGGAGAGGCTATGCTTTGTGAGTCAAAAACCCCCACCCTGCTGAGCAGGGGCTGGTGGTGCAGGCTTGGGGGCTTGCTGCCTACGGGACCCGTTACCCCGTCCCTTGGCCTGCTGGCCCTGTTGGGGAGCTGCAGGGGCCTGATAATGGGGGTATTGTTTGTAGGCAGCCGCCTTCCTCGGGTAAAAGGACTTTTTCCCCGAGCCCTTCTTTTTCTGGGAAGGGGCGGAGGTCTTCCTAGAAAGCCTGGTCCTGGTGAGCGTCTCAGTCTCAATTTGTGCAGCCTTTTCCGCCATGGGCTTGCCAAAGAGGTTTTTGCCTCGGCAGGGGACATCGACCAACTTGTCCTGCACCCAGGGCTCAAGGTCTGACGACTGAAGCCAAGCCTGTCGGCGGGCACCGATGCCGGCTGCGGCCACTCGAGCCGATGCTTCAAAGCCATCATAGGCTGCTCGGGACATGAACTTTGAGCATTCCCGAATGCCAGTGGACAAGGCCAGGAACCTCCGCAAGGGTTCCTCGGACAAACCAGCGGAGAATCCGGCTAGCTCTTTAGCCAGATCCCGGAGATACATGCCCATGTATAGCTGGTAAGTCTGGACACGACATGCGAGCATAGAGCCCTGGAAACACTTCTTACCAAGGCCATCCAGGTTACGGGCCTCCCTGCCAGGAGGCACCGAGGAGTGCATCTTCTGGCTCTTAAGACGATGCATGGCCGATTCCACTACCATGGAATGGTGTGGTAGCTGTGCCTTTTGAAAGCCAGGGCTCTTGCGGACTCGATAGATAGAATCGACCCGCTTGCTCAGGACCGGCGAGGAGGCCGGACTCTCCCACATGCGGAAGAGTAGTCGTTCCAGCATAGGAGGAACCGGTACAGTAAAGTGTTCCCTCGCGGGAGAGTCATACTGGAGGGCGTCGAGCTCTTCGGCTCGAGGCTCCTCCTCGGGATCCGCAGGGAAGGCCAAAGCCTTGGCCATATCCCTAACGAAGTCCGAGAACCGGGCATCCTCCGGGGGGGACTGCTTCCGAGGCTCGGACTCCGGTGAGTCCGAGGGGACACACCGAGTCCGGAAAGAATCAGGTGACTCTTCCTCTTCAGACTCCCAGACCGACTCCGACGAGGACTCGGTGGGGTCGGCCCGGGCAGGGTGCGGCGCCTGCCGCCCCGACGCCGAGGGAGTCGGCGTCGGCGACCTCGGTCCCGAACGGGAGGCCGAGGGTGACCTCGACCGAGGATCGACTCGAGTTCTCATCGACTCGAGGATCGGCTCGGTCTCCGGGGTCGACTTGGACGTCGACGTCCCGGCGGTCGGGGCAGCGGCGCCAGCGAGGCCAGCGAGCAGTGCCCGCTGCTGGTCCATGAAGGCAGACAGTCTGCTCTCCAAGGCCGTCAACCTGAGTCCGAGCTCAGGTGACCCAGCAGCCCCCGACTCGGGCCCCGACGGCGTCGGGCCCGACGTCGGCTGTCGCGGAGGCGAGTCCAGAAGGACTACAGGACTTACCCGAGCAGGCATCTCCGACTCCAGGCGAGGTCGCTTCGGGAGGTGTTCCTTCTCCAAGGACCCGGGGCGGCTATCGGGGCTATGCGACCTGGCCCTCGCGGAACCAGGAGCGTCCACCGACGCCGCCCTCGCGGGTTTCACCGTCCGACGATGGTCCCCGGAGGGAGAACCCCGGTCGGAGGAACTCCGGCGACGGTCCGAGCTGGAACCTTTTGACGCGGAGGCCTCCGACGAGGTCCGGGTACGGCTGGGGTCAGCGAAGATTCGATCACGCTGATGCCGTTGACTTCTCAACGCTTTTGAGGACAGTTTGCCACAGGGCCCACAGATCAGTTCCTCATGATCTGGGCCCAGGCAGCGGAGGCAAAAGTCGTGTGTGTCAGTTAGTGACATATTTCCGTCACACTGACCACACCGCTTAAAGCCACTGGCAGCCATCGGGGGAAAAAGGGCCCCTGCGAGGTCAAAGGACCGGGCTGCCAGGGAAAAATCGAAAACGAAAGCTGACAAAGTCAGAAAAACCGAAAAAAAGTACGAGGACTCGTGACCGGCGTCGCGAGTCCGGGCGGGAAAACGATCGGCGTCGAACCGAATGAAAAAAGGATAAAATAATGAATAAAATCGACTTTTTCGCGGGGACAAGACGGGGCGTCTGTAGGGCTCCGCGGAAAAAAGAAGACTGGCTAAGATGGCACCCTCGGGCGGGAAGACGACCGCGCATGCGCGCTGCAATTCCCAAAGGCTTTCTTTGAAAGCTGGGGAAAATTGCTCCGCGAGGGCTCCGTCGGCGCCGACGTCACCCATAAGTGAGGACTGACTTCCTGCTTGGTCCTGGAGAAATCTCTGATCCCGATGTTCATGCAAAGCACGGTCTCAGTATCGATCGAAATCGGTACCAATCTGTCGATGCCAGAAAAAGTCAGCATGGGAAGGATTCCCACCAGGCCCGGTACCATCGGTGCTGGTACCGGTATCTGTACCGGTGCCCATTGAACCACCGGTGTCAATGGTACCACAGCTGTAAGGAGAGCTGCAAGACTGCATTCGATAGCAAGGAATCTCTGGTCTATCGATGCTGCCGATGCCTGCGTATCAGTACCGGTAAAAGCGGCCAGAACCCCTGAGCATGGCACCAGTAGTTCTGCCGAGGTCGAAGCCTTGAGAACATCCTGGAATCCCGTTGATGCTTTGGAGGCCGAAGCCTCCCGCCGGGGCTGTTTTGCCGGTGTAGTTTCCTCAAGGGCAATGCCAATGGCCTCTCGATGCTTTGAAGGAGAGCTACCCTTTGAGGACCGGCTCTTATGTTTAGTTACCTGAGATCCATGGGAGGAAGACGAGGCTCTTGAAGACGTCGATGCAATGGACCTGGTATCTGAAGAAAAGAGGATACCGAGCTTTGCAGCTCAGTTCTGTCTTCCTCTTTTAGTCATCCCCATACAGGAGGAACACTCAGATGGAGAATGGTCAGGGCCTAAACATTTTAGACACCGGCCATGGGTGTCGGTGACGGAGATGGTACCGCCACATTTAGTACATTTTTTAAAACCACTAGCTGTTTTTTCCATCTTTTGGGAAAAATGGGGCCTAATGCCCAAAATGGCGCCTAGCACCAAAAGAAAAAGTTTCTGAAGAGAAAGTTAAAAAAAAAAAAAAAAAAATATATATTTTTTTTTAGAAAAGAAGAACGAACGAACGAACTGGTGGTACCGGTAGGTGTCGTGTGGAGGCAGGCACGACCACAAGAAAACAAGTCTAAAGAAGAAATTTTCTGCAGTGACAGGGTATGTGTCCTGTCGGCTCTGCGGAAAACGAAGAACTGAAGAGGGACAGTTGGAAAGGCAGGAAGGCAGCATGAATGTGCTGAGGGATGCTCCCAAAAGTGTTCCTATTGGACGCTGGGGAGTATTCCCGCGCAGGCTCCGTCAGTACCAATAGCACCCATATGTGAAGACTACATTCCTGCTTGTTCCTGGAGATTAACACAATCTGAGTATTGCAATATACTGAGAAGGTGCTGGCTTACATAAGTAGAAGCATGAATGTGTGTTTGGTAGCCACTGGAATTTTTTTTTTTTATTGGAGTGTTATGTTCTTGTGCTGGTAATAGCAGGGTGGAACCCCTCTGTTCTAGTTTTCTTTCTGGGAGGTCATGTGTCCTACAGTGTCAGTCCCTTGCAGCTACCTCATGAGGTTGCAGCTTAACATTAGGCTAAACCTTGTCTGTTCTCCACTGCTGAGGGACTTATGGTACGTAGGGTTGTTTGCATGAAGAATCAGTAGGGCTATCCTTTCAGCCCACTCCTAAGGGCCACACCAAAGGGCCCTTTGGCAAGATCTCCAATAATGAGCACAATACTCTAAGTGAGGCCTTAACAATGGACTTGAACAGGGTATTAATATCTCGGTGTTTTAGCCAGCTATTCTTCTCTATATGTAATCTAGCATCCTTCTACCTTTGGCCACTACCTTCTCATGTTTCACCAACTTGTTACTGTGTAACTCACGTACCTGTTCCTCATCTCATCCTCACCCTCACCTAACTATTCAGATCTCTCACGCTTGCTAAAATCCCTTCCAGTCATATCATCTTCAATCTATCACTTCCTGCTACAACTGCTCCTTGTGCCTTAAAACATGCTGTGCTGTGTTTAAATCACAGTACTATTAATTTGTATAGCACTACAAGGAAAGCATAGTTACTCACCTGTAACAGGTGTTCTTCAGGGACAGCAGGCATCAGTCATCACATATAGGTGACGGCGGCACCACCAGAGCCCACACATTGAGCATTTCCCCAGCTTTCAAAGAAAAAGTTTGGGAATACCACCACGCATGTATAGTCCCCTTCCGGCCCAAGGGTACCATCTTGATCAGATAAAGTCAGATAATAATTTCTCACCATACTATATGTATAATTTCTCACCATACTCCATGAATAATTACTCTGTAATTAGTTACCCCTGTTACCTCCAGGTTATCTCGTCCATGTTCAATGTAAAAAACTCAATTGTCGTGTGACATTGCAGTATGTTTTTTTGTTCAATTGTAAACCGCACTGATTTTAATAGCGTGGTATATAAGAGAAGTAAATAAATAAATAAATAAACACAGCTCAGGCAAGGATAAAAAAAAATTACCAGGAAGAGTGGTCAATGCCAAGGGGAGGAGGGTGGGTTGTGAGGACCAATTCCTGCTGTCCCTGGAGAATACCTGGAGGTAACTAACTATGCTTTTTCTAGGAACAAGCAGGAAGTCAGTCCTCACATATGGGAAGCCCCAGCTACAGGCTACCGAGGACCTATAGAAAAATGCCACGGTGAGCCACGAGCAGTCACTGGTAACCAAAGACAGCCTGAGGACCCCGAGTCCCCAGAAGATCACGCTCCTGGTAGCCACAGAAGAAGGGTCGAAGGGCCGGAGTTGCCTAAACCCTGAACAGATTATGGAGTATGACCTGGCTGAAGGCACTGTCCCGATGGGACTCCTTCTCCAGGCAGTAATGCATCGCAAAGGTGTCAGCAGAGGACTAGGTGGCAGATTGGCAGATGTCCGTCAACAGCCCGGAGCGTAGGTGTGCCACTGATACCACCCTTGCATGAACATCGTGACTCAGCGGTCCAGCGGAAACCCGGCCTGAACCTGGGCGATGCAGTCCGCTACCCAGATGAAACGGGTCCACTTGGTGACTGCGAACCCTAAGCGGGTGGGGTCATAGGAGACAAAGAGCCACTCAGATCTGAGGTGAGCCTGTGTACGCTGCAGATAAAAGGAGAGAGCCCTCCTACAATCAAGGGTATGCAGGATCGCCGACACTTGGTCAGCATGGGACCACCCAGTTCCTGTAGAATCTCATGTAGGGTGCATCAGCCATCAGGGGCTGAAGCTCACTGACACTCCAGGCCGAAGTGAAGGCCACTAGAAAAACCACCTTCTAGGAAAGGTGCCAAAGTGAGCAGGATGCCGTGTGAAGACGACATTGAGATCCCACTCCGCCAGAGGTGGATGGACAGGGGGCTTGGAAAGAAGCAGCCCACGCATGAAGTGGGAAACCAGTGGCTGGCCCGAGGGGTCTGCCCAAGATCACGCTCAGGTGGACCCTGACCAAGTTGAACTTCAGGCCTGCCTGCGAGAGATGGAGCAGGTACTGCAGGACCAAGTGGGTGGGGCAAGAGAACAGGTCGGCCCGTACCCCTGAGCACCACACCAAGAATAGATGCCATTTAAAGGCGTAAGCCCTCTTAGTCAAGTTCTTGCACAAGGTCAGCAATATGTTTTCAATCTCCACCGGGAGATGAAGAGTGGCTAGAGTGACCCGCTCAGCCCCCAAACCGTGAGGGATAAGGACCTCAGGTTTGGATGAAGCAGCAGACCCTCCTCCTATATCAACAAGCCTGGCATGCTTCTGAGAGGAACTGGAGGCATCAATGGGAGGCATAGCAGCAGCGGGAACCAGGGATGCTGAGGCCACCACGGGGCCATGAAAATCACCGAAGCCCCGTCCTGCTGTATCTTGAGCAGAGCTCACACTATGAGCGACGTGGGGGGAAACATACAGGAGGCCGTGCGTCTATGACAGTAGGAAGGCATCGGTGGCTTCCCTGTTTGGGTGGGGAACTGGGCCGCAGAACCACAGGAGCTGCGAATTTGCTGGGCTGGCGAAGAGGTCCAGGACTGGAGTTCCAACGCCAGGACAGCCACTGTACTGTCTGCGGGCAGAGGCGCCACTCGTGCGGCTGGAGGATCCGGCTCAGCCTGTCCGCCAGGACATTGTCCTGCCCTGGAAGATAGGTGGCCCACAGGGCTATGCCTTGGCAAATCATAAAGGACCACAGGGCTACCGTCTCCAGACAGAGGCTGTAAGAGCCGGTGCCCCCCTGCTTGTTCATGTAGAACATTGCCACCGGGTTGTCTCTCTGGACAAGCACTGCCTGGTGGTAAACGCGGTGCCTCAGCGCTCAGAGGACGAGGAGGACTGCCCAGAATTTGAGAAGGTTGATCAGCTGTCGGGACTCCTCTAGGGACCTTGTCCCGTGTGCGGAGCTTGCTGCAGTTCATGCCCCAACCCGTGAAGGAGGCATCCGTGGTCAAGACCACATCGTGCTGTGGAGCCTAGAACAACATGCCTCAAAGCAGATTCTGGGCGTCCTGCTACTAGTCGAGGGAGAGTAACTGAGACAGCATCTCGGAGACAGCCCATCACCTGAGCCAACTGAGCCCAAAGGCACTACTGTGCCGCCTGCATGTGCAGTCAGGCATCGGGACTACATGGACCGTCGAAGCCATATGGCCAAGGAGACGGAGCATCGCTCGGGCTGACACTGTGTTGCGGTGCTGAACCGCAGATGCCAGAGTGATGAGGCGGTCTACCGTGTCCTGGGGAAGGAAGGCTGTCACCTGCTGAGTGTTGAGGCATGCACCGATAGACTCCAAGGATTGGACTGGAGTGAGGGGAGACTTCGGGTAATTAACCACGAAGCCGAGGTGCTTGAAGAGGTGGATGGTGCAGATAATGGCCAGCTGCACCTTATCGGCCATCTCTCCTGTAACAAGCCAGTCATCTAGATAAGGGTAGACAAAGGTGCCCTGCAATTGAAGGTAGGCTGCTGCCACCACAAGACATTTCGTGAACACTCATGGGGTGGACGTGAGGCCGAAGGGAAGTACCCTGTATTGGGAGTGGTTCCCTTGTACCCTGAAGCGCAAGTATTTCTTGTGCTTGGGGTGGATGAGGATGTAAACGTGCACATACCGAAGGTCCAAGGAGCATAGCCAATCGCCCTGCCAGAAGAAGGGCAGCAAGGCTCCAAAGGGAGAGCATTTTGAATTTGTCCCGCACCAGGTATTTGTTCAGATTTCTTAAATTAAGGATGGATCAGAAACCGCCCATCTGCTCTGGCACAAGGAAGTAATGGGAACAGAACCCGTGACCTTCGAGGTGCGGCGGAACCACTTCCACTGCTCGTTCCTCGAGGAGGGTGGCAAGCTCCTGCGCCAAGAAAGCCTGATGCGAGGGGAGCTGAGGGGGCTCCGCGGGACAGAAGGGTGGAGGAAGCCGGTCCAGGTGAAGGAGGTAACCCTCCCAGACGATCTGGAGAACCCAGGTGTCCAAGGTGACAGACTCCCATTGGGGAGTGAAGTGGACCAGGCACTCTCACACCGGCAGCTGGGTCAACGGAGGACGAGCGGCTATGCATCTGGCGTCAAAAGCCCATGGCCAACTGGCCCAATGCCCGGGTCTGGCTCTTGGGTCCCCTAGGCTTATGCAGGCCCTGGGGGCAGCCATGGCTTTGTCCACCCTGGAGAGGAGCTGGTGCCGGAGGGTAAGGTGGGTAGCCCCGGTAAGAAAGACCCTTTCTCTGGAAGAAAGGCTTCTTACCCTGTTGCTTCTTCTGTGGAAGGGAAAAAGTCTTTCGGGAGAGACGGGTGCGAGTGACGTACTCAGTCTCAATCTCCGCTGATTTGTCCTCCATCGGTTTGCTGAACAATTGCTCGCCCAGGTATGGTATGTTGAGCAGTTTTTCCTGGACCCATTGCTCAAGGTCCGAGGACTGGAGCCAGGCCTGCCGCCTGGCCCCGATACCAGCAGCCACTACTCTAGCAGAGGACTCGAAGCTGTCATATGCAGCATGAGAAAGGTACTTTAAACAGTCCCCCACTGACTTCAGGAGGGATTGGAAGCGGCGGAGGTAATCACTGTCGAAGCCTCCCTGGAAACCTCCAAGCTCCTTCGTGAGGTCATGAAGGAACATGCCTATATATAGCTGGTAAGCCTGTATGCGGTACTCCAGCATGAAGCCTAGGTAGGCCTTACACCCAAGGGCGCAAGATTCCCTACCCAGCAGAACTGAAGAGTGAGTTTTTGTGCTCATTTGCTTCCACATGGCAGACTCCACCACCATCGAGGTATGAGGAAGCTGAGCCTTCTGGAAGCCAGGCCCCCGCTAGACCCTGTACATGGTGTCCAGGTGCTTGCTGACAATGGGGATAGATGCCGGAGTCTCCCACATGTGGAGGAGCAGCGGGGCTAGGATAGGTGGAACCGGGACCGTGATGGATTCCCTTGGCAGAGCCTTGTATTATAAAATATCAAGTTCCTCCACACGAGGCTCCTCCTCAGACTGCATGGAGTGTGCTATGGCTCAAGTCATGTCCTGCACAAACTCCAGAAAGGAGGTGTCTTCGGGAGGAGACCGCCATTTCTGGAAAGGCAAAGTGACCCCGTCAGACTCCCAGCCCAAAATTTCCAAGGACTCCTCGGAGCTAGGCTGCTCGAGCAGAGCCTGTTCTGTGCGTCGGGCTCTTGAGGCCGAAGCCCGCTTGGAGCTGTAAGCGCTGGCTTGGGAAGATTTCGCACCTGAAGACCGGGATGGAGATCAAGACTTCTGCCGGGATCCCACACGAGGTCCCTGGCTCTCAGGGGTTGTCATGGCGGTCTGGGGAGCCATCATAGGCGTTGCCCTCGAAGTCTCAGGGTGCATGCCAGCAGGGCCTGGCACCAGCTGGGCAGTAAGGAAGGCAGAAACGCTGTGGTCCAGTACCAGCATATGGGCCTTCCACTTGGGAGTGGGGCCTTGTGACGCCGACGCCAGGGTGACCGGGTCGGGAATCGAGGAGGAGAAGGGGTCCTCGCCAGGACGACGCTTGAGAGATTGGGTGCCATCACCGGAGGCCTCTGTATCTGTACGAGGTACCTTTCGCAGCCGCTCCTTCTCCGACTTTTGAGACTCCCGAAGGGGAGGCTGAGGGACCGAGCGTGAAAACACTCATACTTGTCCAAAGCCCCCGACAGGGTCCTTGAGGCCGCCTTCTTCTTCCACTCCCTTTCGTGAGACCCATGCTCGGAATGATGCCGGGGCCACAGAGCGGCCACGTGGGACCCCAGAGGCTGAAGGTCGGTGGAACGGGAAGCTACCGGGGACACCAGGGCTGTCTTGCGGAAAATATCCAGCTTCTGCTTACGGTTCTACATAGCCTTGGAGGACATCTTTTTACAAAGGGAGCAGAGCTTTTTACAAAGGGAGCAGAGCTCCAGGTTGTGGTCAGCTCCCAGGCACCTAAGACAACAGTCAAGGGTATCCGTGAGCGACATCTTTTTGGCGTATCTGTCACACTTTTTGAAACCATGGTTGCAAAAAAAAACCCCTGCAAGGTTGAAGACCTTCGGCTCGGGCTAGCAGAAAAGGACACGAAACACGCTAGACGAAGAAAAAAGGAAATACGAAAAAAAATGCAAGTCCCAGGGCCCACTGCCGAGGTAGGGGCACTGGAGATGGCGAGAAGAGGACTGGGAAACCAGAATAGAGGGTCAATTATGAGACTTTTTCTGAGGGACAGGGACATACGTCCGAAGGGCTCCGCAGAAAAAGGGAGACCGATCAAGATGTCACCCTTGGACGGGAAGATCACGCATGCATGGTGGCATTCCCAAAGACTTTCTTTGAAAACTGGGAAAATGCTCCACGCGGGCGCCGTCAGTGCCGACATCACCCATATGTGAGGACGGACTTCCTGCTTGTTTCTTGAGAATACACAGTGCTGTACAGAGACATGTAAAGCATAGTTACTCACCTGTAACAGGTGTTCTCCAGGAGCAGCAGGAATCAATCCTCACATATGGGTGACGTCGGCGCCGACGGAGCCCTCGCAGAGCAATTTTCCCCAGCTTTCAAAGAAAGCCTTTGGGAATTGCAGCGCGCATGCGCGGTCCCCTTCCCGCCCAAGGGTGCCATCTTAGCCAGTCAGATGACATAGCTAAAAGACAGCATAAAAATTTGCAAAAACTAAAGCAGATGATTGCAACTCCAAGGGGAGGAGGGAGGGTTGTGAGGACTGATTCCTGCTGCTCCTGGAGAACACCTGTTACAGGTGAGTAACTACGCTTTCTCCAGGACCAAGCAGGAAGTCAGTCCTCACATATGGGACTCCCAAGCTTAAGGCTACCGGAGACCCTAAGCACAAAAATGAGCTCCCTCTAGCTCAGCAGCACAGAAGGAAGGAATCTTCACTGAATTATAACCCACCGGTAGCCCAACATCCGGGATGGAGGGTAGGAGTTGCTCAAACCTCGAAGAGATTTCGGAGGACTGTCTGTCCGAAAGCACTGTCCCTGCGGGACTCCCTCTCGAGGCAGTAATGGACTGCAAAAGTCTGGCTCAAAGACCAAGTAGCGGCCCGGCAGATGTCTGCCAATGGAACAGAGCGGAGGTAAGCCACTGACGTAGCCTTCGCCCGAACACAATGAGCCGTGACCCGACTTTCTAACGAGAGTCCGGCTGCTCCATAAGCCCAAGCGATACAGTCAGCAACCCAGATGGACAGAGTACGCTTGGAGACAGGGAGCCCCAATTTATTGGGGTCAAAAGACACGAAGAGCTGAGCAGCTTTGCGGTGCTCCCGCGTACGGTCAAGGTAGAAGTTCAACGCTCTTCTACAGTCCAGGGTATGCAGGACCATTTCAGCTCGGCTGGAGTGTGGCCTGGGAAAGAAGGTCGGAAGTACCACCTCCTGATTGATGTGAAAAGGGGAGACCACTTTTGGAAGAAATTTAGGGTGAGTCCGTAGGACTACCCTATTTTTGTAGAACCGAGTGTAAGGGGGATCAGACACAAGGGCCTGTAGTTCACTTACGCATCTAGTGGAAGTGAGGGCTATCAAGAATAAGGTTTTCCAAGAAAGAAAACGGAGAGGACAGGTAGCCATAGGTTCAAAAGGCGGACAGGTGATCCGCTGCAAAACCACATTCAGATCCCAGTCAGGCGCTGGCGGGCGCAGAGGTGGTTTAAGGAGAAGGAGACCTCGGAGAAACCTTGCCACGAGAGGGTCGTTGGAAAGAGGTCTCCCGTCCACCGGCACATGATGTGCTGAAAGAGCACTGAGGTGAACCTTGACGGAGTTGGACTTAAGTCCAAGATTAGAGAGGTAGAGCAAGTACTGCAAGACCACCGACACCGAGCAGGAGAAGGGATCCAGAGACTGCTGGGTACACCAAACGGAAAAACGACGCCATTTAAGGGCGTAGCATTTGCGGGTAGAAGGTCGCCGGGAAGCTAGGACGACCTCTTCCACCTCTGTCGGCAGTAGAAAGGGAGCAAGGACTACCCTTTCAGCAGCCAGGCCATCAGATGTAGAGATCTGAGGTTGGGGTGTAGCAGGGACCCCTGATCCTGTGTTAGGAGATCTGGTTGAAACCCCAGAGGGAACGGAGCCTCCACCGCCAGTTGCAGCAGGAGTGGATACCACGGCTGTCTGGGCCACCGAGGAGCTATCAGTATCATGGAAGCTTTGTCTCGGAGAACCTTGAAAAGAGTTCGAGAGATTAGCGGTATTGGAGGAAAGGCATACAGAAGGCTTTTCGACCATGAGAGCAGAAAAGCATCCGCCGCTACTCGGAGGGGATGCGGCTGCCGAGAGCAGAAACGAGGAAGTTGCCGGTTGAGAGGACTGGCAAAAAGATCCAGCGTGGGGAGGCCCCACTTCAGAAAAAGTTTCTGAACTACCAAGGGATCTTGGCCTGGGAGATAAACTGCCTTGAGAAGAATGCCTCGGCTGACGGCCCAAGAGCAGAGCCTCTGCGCTTCCCGACAGAGAAGGAAGGAGCCCGTGCCCTCCTGTTTGTTCACGTAGAACATGGCAACTTGATTGTCCGTCTGGACAAGGACGGACCGGTGAGAAGTCAGGTGGGAGAAAGCCTTGAGAGCCAGACGGATTGCTCTGAGCTCCAGGAAGTTGATCTGCTGCGCAGACTCCCACGAGGTCCAGAGACCTTGAGTACATGCCCCTTGGCAATGCGCTCCCCATCCCAGGAGAGAAGCATCGGTCGTCAGTACTTGAGCAGGCGGAGGAGATTGAAAAGGCATTCCGAGTACCAGGTTCGGCTGATGAAGCCACCACTGCAGAGAAGAGGCCAGCGGGCCGGAGATCTGCACTAAGTCGGCGAGGCCGCCCGTGGCCTGTTGCCACTGCTTGCGAAGGCACCACTGAGCAGGCCGCATATTCAGGTGGGCGTTGGGGGTCACGTGGACGGTGGAAGCCATATGGCCGAGTAGTCTCAGAAAGCGCCTGGCCGAGACCAGGGACTGGCTGCGAAAACGGCCGGCTAGGTCCATGAGCCGCTGAGCTCTGTCGAGAGGCAGGAAAGCTCGCGCCTGAAGAGTGTGCAATCTTGCGCCGATTAACTCGAGATCTTGCGAGGGGAGCAAAGTGGACTTTGCGAAGTTTACGACAAAGCCCAAGTACTGGAGAATAGTCACAGTGCGGTGCGTGGCTTGCGTGACCTCTTGAGAGGACGATGCTCTGATGAGCCAGTCGTCTAGGTAAGGAAAGACATAGAGGCCCTGAAGCCGGAGATAAGCCGCCACCACCGCGAGACATTTTGTGAAGACTCGTGGTGCGGAGGATAGGCCAAAGGGCAGTACTCTGTACTGGTAATGATTTCCTGCCACCACAAACCTTAGGTATTGGCGGTGGCTTGGGTGGATGAGGATGTGCGTGTAGGCATCCTTTAGATCCAAGGAGCATAGCCAATCTCCCTGCTGGAGGTAGGGCAGAAGGATTCCAAGGGTAAGCATCTTGAACTTCTCCCTCACGAGGAACCTGTTGAGGTTGCGCAAGTCTAGGATGGGTCTGAGGCCTCCTGTTCTTTTTGGTATTAGGAAATACCTGGAATAAAAGCCGTGACCTCTCAGGTGGTGGGGCACCGGTTCCACAGCCTGTTCCTGAAGAAGACTTGCTAACTCCTGAAGGAGTAAGTCCCTGTGCAGAGGGAGTCGTGGAGGCTCTCCCGGAAAATAGGAGGGAGGGACCTGGTGGAAGTGGAGAAGATAGCCTTCTCGCACAACATGAAGCACCCAGGCATCTGATGTGATGTTGGACCACCTGTGGGCAAAGTGGACCAGCCGGCCTCCTGTGCTGGGAGAAACCAGATGAGGGGGAGAGGCTATGTCGATGAAGTCAAAAACCCCCACCCTGCTGAGCAGGGGCCGATGGTGCAGGCTTGGGGGCTTGCTGCCTACGGGACCCGTTACCCCGTCCCTTGGCCTGCTGACCCTGTTGGGGAGCTGAGGAGGCCTGATACTGAGGGTAGTGTTTATAGGCAGCCGCCTTCCTCGGGTAAAAGGACTTTTTTCCCGAGCCCTTCTTCTTTTGGGAAGGGGCAGAGGTTTTTCTAGAGAGCCTTGTTCTGGTGAGAGTTTCCGTCTCGATTTGCGCAGCCTTCTCAGCCATGGGCTTGCCAAATAGGTTTTCACCTCGGCAGGGGACATCGACCAACTTGTCCTGCACCCAGGGTTCAAGGTCAGACGACTGAAGCCAAGCCTGTCGGCGGGCACCGATGCCGGCTGTGGCCACTCGAGCCGATGCTTCAAAGCCATCATAGGCTGCTCGAGAAATGAATTTGGAGCTTTCTCGAATTCCAGTGGACAAGGCTAGGAACCTCCGCAAAGGTTCCTCGGAAAGACCAGCAGAGAATCTGGCTATCTCCTTAGCCAGGTCTCTAAGGTACATGCCCATGTAGAGCTGGTAGGTCTGGACCCGACAAGCAAGCATAGAGCCTTGGAAACACTTCTTACCGAGGCCATCCAGGTTGCGGGCCTCCCTGCCGGGAGGCACCGAGGAGTGCATCTTCTGGCTCTTGAGCCTATGCATGGCCGATTCCACCACCATGGAATGGTGCGGTAGCTGTGCTTTCTGGAAGCCAGGGCTCTTGCAGACTCGAAAGATGGAATCGACCTGCTTGCTTAATACCGGCGACGATGCCGGACTCTCCCACATGCGGAAGAGTAGTCGTTCCAGCATGGGAGGAACCGGTACAGTAAAGTGTTCCTTCGCTGGAGAGTCATACTGGAGGGCGTCGAGCTCTTTGGCTCGAGGCTCCTCCTCGGGATCCGCAGGGAAGGCCAAAGCCTTGGCCATATCCCTGACGAAGTCCGAGAACCGGGCATCCTCCGGGGGGGACTGCTTCCGAGGTTCGGACTCAGGGGAGTCCGAGGGGACACACCGAGTCCGAAAGGAATCAGGTGACTCTTCCACTTCAGATTCCCAGGCCGACTCCGAGGAGGAATCGGTGGGGTCGGTTCGGGCGGGCGTAGGCGTCGGCCGCCCCGACGCTGAGGGAGTCGGCGTTGACGACCTCGGTCCCGAACGGGAGGCCGAGGGAGACCTCGACCGAGGATCGACTCGAGCCCGCATGGACTCGAGGATCGGCTCGGTCTCCGGGGTCGACTTAGACGTCGACGTCCCGGCGGTCAGGGCAGAGGCGCCAGCGAGGCTAGCGATCAGTGCCCGCTGCTGGTCCATGAAGGCAGCCAGGCTGCTCTCCAAGGCCGTCAACCTGAGTCCGACCTCAGGTGACCCAGCAGCCCCCGACTCGGGCCCCGACGGCGTCGGGCCCGATGTCGGTCCCCTCGGAGGCGAGTCCAGGAGGACTACAGGACTTACCCGAGCAGGCGATTCCGATTCCAGACGAGGTCGCTTCGTGAGACGATCCTGCTCCAAAGACCCGGGATGGCTATCGGGGCTATGCGACCTGGCCCTCGCGGAACCAGGAGCATCCACCGACGACGCACTCGCGGGTTTCGTCTTCCGATGATGATCCCCCGAGGGAGAACCTCTGTCGGAGGAACTCCGGCGATGCTCAGAGCTGGAGCCTCTGGACGCCGAGGCCTCCGACGAGGTCCGGGTGGGATCTGCGAAGATTCTTTCCCGCTGATGCCGCCGACTCCGTAAGGCTTTGGAGGACATTTTGCTGCAGGCCCCACAGATCAGTTCCTCGTGATCTGGGCCGAGGCAGCGGATGATCATGTGTGTCAGTGAGAGACATGTTTCTGTCACACTGAACACATCTTTTGAAGCCACTGGCAGCCATCGGGGGAAAAAGGGCCCCTGCAAGGTCAAAGGACCGGGCTGCCAGCGAAAAACCGAAAACAAAACTGACAAGAAAAATCAGAAAAACCGAAAAATAAGAGAAGGACTCGCAACGGCGTCGCGAGTCCGGGCAGGAAAGAGACCGGCGTCGAACCGAAGAAAAAAAAAGGAAAATAAATGAAGAAAATCAACTTTTTCTGCGGGGACTGGAAGACCACGTCTGTAGGGCTCCGCGGAAAAAAGAAGACTGGCTAAGATGGCACCCTTGGGCGGGAAGGGGACCGCGCATGCGCGCTGCAATTCCCAAAGGCTTTCTTTGAAAGCTGGGGAAAATTGCTCCGCGAGGGCTCCGTCGGCGCCGACGTCACCCATATGTGAGGACTGACTTCCTGCTTGATCCTGGAGAAGACATAGTCCTACTCGTAAGAGCTTACAGTCCAGTCAAGACAAACACAACAACCAGGAACAAGGATATATCTAGAGGAATGGTAAGAAAACACATAGGAGGTGAACAGAGACTAAGGGGATCAGGATCCAAAAGAAGTTTCAAAGAAGTGAGTTTTCAGGCTCGACTTTCACTGGGCCTTATCTGCCCTTTCAACTATTGTCCCATTTCTCTCCTTTTTTGCATCCAAGGTACTTGACCATGCTATTCTGCTATTCACAAATTGTCGCTTTACTTTCATCTACAGCCATTCTTGACTTGCTCCAATCTGGCTTTTACCTTCTACATTCTATAGAACAGCCCTAGTCAAAGTCTTCAATGCTCTGTTTCTGGCCATATCCAAGGGCCTTTACTCACTCTCATCCTTCTTGACCTATCTGCTGCTTTTGACACTGTCGACCACCACCCTGATATTCTGTCCCCATTTGGATTCGGGCCCCTTTCTTGTGTTGGTTTTCTTCTCTCTCAGTGTATGCTCTGGTGCATCCTCCTCCACTGCTATCTCGCTATCAATGTTTACTTCAGGGCTCTCTTGTTCTTGAGACCTTATCCTCTCTTTATACTTGTTTCCTTGGTGGTTTGATCTCCTCCTATTGCTTTCAGTACCATCTGTATTTATTCAAAACCACCCTATAGTCTGCTAGGAATGGAGGAGTAAGTCTAGTGGTTAGAGCAACAGCCTCTTACCCAAGAGATCAGGTTTCGAGTCCTACTGGCATTTCTTTTGACCTAGGGGCAAGTCACTTTATCCTCTATTGCCTCGGAAGAAAAGGCCTGGCAATCTACTTCTGATCATATCTTCCCAAGAAAACCCAGGGGTTGTTGGGTTGCCAGAGGTCAGCATTGACTTGATAGCACATAAAAAAAGAATGTGCATGTTACTTCACACATTATGGCCTTATATCAAGCAATGGTACATCTAACAAATGCAGGAATATAAATATCTCCATCATTAAAAGACTACGCATATTACACTATCGTAGATCTAATAGATGCAAAAATATACATTTTCATCCATAAGAGAGTATGCATACACCTTTCTTGGTGACTGGGAACTTACCTTAGACACTTGCATAGGAGGGTGATCATGCATTTGGGGGTCTGATGACGGGTGCTGCCCTTACATAAACGCCCAATATTTGAGAATAAAATAAAGCTTACGTTTTATTATTTTGTGGCCTTTATCCCCAAAATGAGTAGTGGGTGGGGTCAACACGACCATCCCCCCAGAGACATGAGCTCTTGGAGGGGAATAATCACTAATTTGTAGGACATTAGTACCCATTTGCTAATATTATGAGCCTTAACGTTTTATTACATTTGGTGCCACGCTTTTGAACTAATGATTGACTAAGGTGCCTCACTTGGTTTGCAGCTTGTCGTGCTGTGAGGGCTTGTGTGCATCAGTGATGCTGAGAGCTAAACTATCGGTAGTTTAACTACTGGCAGGGTCTCCCAAGATGGAAAGGTCTCAGGTGAGGTGCCAGACCAAGACAAACCACCCATCTGGGCAGCAGCAGAATGGGATAGTGTTGACGGCGGAGGATCACATTTCTGTGATAACGGCAACACCACCAAACAAACTGCGCAGAAGAAAGGCCTGGCAATCTACTTCTGTATCCTGTCATGAAAACCCAATGGATAGTTACAACAAAACAAATTGTGCTATGGTGCTGGAAGATGAGACCCCCGGTCGGAAGACACTCAACTAGCTACTGGGGAAGAGCTGAAGACTTTTCAGAGTAAAGCCAGCATTTATGATGTGGTTGGATCAAAGCCCTCAGGACGTCTGACTGCTGATGTAGCTGCGCATGAAATGAGAGTCAGAAGCTGTAAAGATGTCTTACACACAGGAACATGGAATGTACGAAGTATGAACTAAGGGAAGTTGGAGGTGGTCAAGAATGAAATGGAACGGGTACAACTTGATCTGTTGGGTGCCAGCGAACTGAAATGAACTGGCATCGGGCACTTTGCATCAGATGATCACATGGTCTACTATGCTGGAAATGAAAGACAAAGAAGAAATGGTGTTGCATTTATAATAAAGAAGAAACCTGCAAGAACTGTAATGAAATACAATGCAGTCAGCGAACGCTTAATCTCTATTCGTCTACGAGGAATGCCTATCAACAACTATAATTCAAGTATATGCTCCAACAACAGCTGCAGAAGAGAATGAAATTGAAGAGTTCTATGAACAAGTACAAGCTGAAATTAACAGAACATGCAAACAGGATATCCTGATAGTCAAGGGTGACTGGAATGCAAAAGTTGGCAAAGAAGGCGACAAAGTAGTTGGAAAATATGGACTTGGCAACAGAAATGAAGCTGGAGAAAGACTGATAGAATTCTGCAAGACCAACGATCTATTCATCTCAAACACCTTCTTCCAGCAACACAAGCAGCGACTGTACACATGGACTTCACCCAATGGATTGTATAAAAATCAAATTGACTACATCTGTGGAAGTCAACGATGGAAAAGCTCTGTAACATCAACAAAGACAAAACCTGGAGCTGACTGTGGTACAGATCATCAACTACTAGTATGCAAACTCAAGCTAAAGTTGAAAAAGAGCAAACCACTCATGAAGGCAGCAAAATATGACCTTGAGAATATACCATTGGAATTTAAAGACTGCCTGCA
Source organism: Ichthyophis bannanicus (assembly GCA_033557465.1). Classification (NCBI taxonomy): domain Eukaryota; kingdom Metazoa; phylum Chordata; class Amphibia; order Gymnophiona; family Ichthyophiidae; genus Ichthyophis; species Ichthyophis bannanicus. Next base: position 1,876,030,552 of record CM066031.1, on the reverse strand, counting down.
AAATCGATTTGCTGCTTTAGATACAAATGACAGAGCTCCAGAAGAGTTATGGAATGACATCAAGAAGGTTGTGTTGGAAGAAAGCGAGAAGTCTCTACAAAGGGTGAAAAAGCAAAAACGGCCAAAATGGATGATGGAAGAAACTCTGAAAATTGCCCAGAAACGCAGAGAAGCTAAAGCCAGAGGAGAAAGAAAGACAATCGCAGAACTCAACAGAGATTTCCAACGTGCAGCAAGACAGGACAAGGAAAAGTACTACAATGACGCATGCAAGGAAACAGACGCAGAAACTATTAGAGGAAGAACAAGATCGGCTTTCCTAAAGCTACGAGAGTTAAAGAAAAAGTTCCAGCCTCGAATTGGAATGTTACAAGATGCTCAAGGTTTATTTATTTATTTATTTAATTTATTTATTTTATTTACATTCTCTTATATACCGCACTATTCTGCATCAGTGCGGTTTACATTGAACAAACTGAAATTACATTGAACAGGGCATAACTTGGAGATAACTATTTTACAGGGAACATGGGCTATGGAGGGTTAAGTGGCTTGCCCAAGACTGAATGATGCTGAGAAGATCAAGAAAAGGTGGAAGGACTATACAGAGTTTTTATATGATAAAGATCAAGTGGACCAACAGCCGTTTCAACCTGTACCTTATGATCGGGAACCATTGGTGATGAAAGAAGAAGCTGAAGCAGCATTGAAAGCCTTATCAAAGAACAAAGCACCAGGTATTGATAGCATTCCCATAGAAGTATTACAGCAATCTGATGCAGCTGTTACCGTACTTACAAGGCTCTGCCAAGAAATATGGAAGACAACATCATGGCCAACTGACTGGAAAAGATCTGTGTTTATACCAATACTAAAGAAAGGTGATCCAACTGACTGTGGAAATTATCATACAATTGCTCTGATCCCACATGCCAGCAAGATTCTACTGAAGATTATTCAAGAGAGACTACCAGCCATACCTGGAACAAGAACTACCTGAAGTGCAAGCAGGGTTCAGGAAAGGGTGAGGAACGAGACATCATTGCGGATGTGAGATGGATCCTTGAAAAGACTAAAGAATACCAAAAGGATATCTATTTCTGTTTTATCGACTATAGCAAGGCTTTTGACTGTGTAAACCATGAGAAACTCTGGGCCACATTAAGCAGCATGGGTATACCAGAACACCTGATCGTTCTCTTACACAATCTGTACATTGATCAAGAAGCAACAGTTTGAACGGAACAAGGAGAAACAGAATGGTTTAAAATAAGCAAAGGTGTAAGACAAGGCTGCATACTTTCCCCTTACCTGTTTAATTTATATGCAGAACAAATCATCTGAGAAGCAGGATTGTATGAAGACAACAGAGGTGTGAAGATTAGTGGAAGACTCATCAACAACCTTCGCTATGCTGATGATACCACATTACTGGCTGAAAGTGAAGATGATCTGAAACATTTGCTTCTCACAATCAAAGAACATAGTCTCAAAATGGGCCTGCACCTTAATGTAAAGAAGACAAAGATCATGACAACTGGCATAATCAACAGGTTCATTGTTGAAGGAGAAGAAATTGAAATCGTTAACAACTTTAACCTACTTGGATCAACTATCAATAAAGAAGCAACAAGCAGTCAAGAAATCAGACGACGCATTGCTCTTGGCAGAATGGCTATGAAAGACCTAGATAAAATTCTCAAGAGCAGAGATGTCTCTCTCCATACAAAGATTTGACTTGTTCAAGCCATGGTATTTTCAATAACATCATATGGATGTGAAAGCTGGACAGTGAAAAAGATAAGACAGGAAGAAAATTGATGCCTCTGAATTATGGTGCTGGCGGCGAATACTGTGTATACTATGGACTGCCCGAAGAACAAACCAATCAGTACTAGAGGAGATCAAACCTAAGCTTTCTTTAGAAGCTCAGATGACAAGACTTCGACTTTCATACTTTGGACACATCATTCGAAGAGAGAGATCATTAGAGAAAGACATCATGCTTGGCAAGATAGAAGGTCCATGCAAAAGAGGAAGGCCAGCAATGAGATGGATCGATACAATAACAGCAGCTACGGGTACCAGTCTGTCAACAATGAGCCGCCTGACTGAAGACCAAACACAATTTAGGATAGCTATCCAGAGGGTCGTCATGAGTTGACTTCGACTCGACAGCACTTGACAACAACATCCATCTGCATATAGTTCAAACTTCTCTTACTTGTCTACAAAAGCATTCACTCTGCAGCTCCTCATTACCTCTCCTATCTCTCCCTACACCCTTCATTGGGAACTCTGCTCATTGAGTAAGTCACACCTACGTGTGTCCTCCTCCTTCATTACCAACTCAAGACTTCATTCCTTTCACCCTGCTATGCTGTATACCTAGAACTGACTTCCTGAGTTTATCACACTTCCTCTCTGGTCCTATTCAAATGTAGGCTGCTTTTAGTTCTTAACCCCTTACGGTCGCATTCATACACATGTTTTTAATCATTTCCCATCTATATGAAATGTGCTGATATTATTTGTCCTGTTTAACTATAAACTCCAGGGGAACAGAGACTTTCTTAGACATACCTAGCGCTGTATGGGTACACATAATAGTGCTCTAGTAATAAGCAGTAGTAGTAAAAATGTGACAAAGCAGAAAGTAGTAAATACTCAAAGAGGTGGCAGGTTAGGGAAATATTTTATTTTGTTAAGAAATGTATTTCCTGCTTCTCATATGCACATCAATCTTGCATTCTTTTTCTCAGCAGTTGTTAATCAACCTTATTGAAGAGCTTTATTTATTTGCAAGGAAACAGTGGACAAGAAGAGGCAGGGTAATGGAGGATGAACTAAACATATACAAATTTCTGCCAGGCATCAACTTTGAAGAACAAATGTCAAAACAACCTCACCAATCATTGCTCTCCTCCTCAGATTTTGACAAGATAAATGCAAAGCCTTGGTGCAGTATTTCAAAAGTTTCACTTTCATTACAAAGATGAACAGAAGAGAGGGCTTCTACATGTAAAAAAATAAAAGTGGTCACTGCCTTCAAGATTCAGGCATTCATTGAACATTTTTTTAATCTTACTATATCTTATTTAACTACAAGAGCTCTCACTTATTTACAGTAGCAAAATCAGAAGTCACTTGCTTTATCTTTTAATCCTGCTTTATGGCCTTTTCCAGCGTTTCATTTTTTAAAGTTTAATCTATTGTACTCCCAGAAAATAGATTTTGCTTTGCTGTTGAAAAGCTGAAGAGTGTTTTTCACAGTAACCTGCATTATCCAAGCAGCAAATGTAGACTCCAGGTCTGCAGTTATTGTTTGGCTGTTCTAGCAAAGAGCATAATTCCTTATGATCCAGCATTTATCACTTGCAGAAAGACAACATAATTATCACCACGATAGATAGATGTCCCGGCAACTATGTAGTGCCAGCTCTCTCTGTGCTCAGCTTCTTTCAGTATCCTCCGTCTCGATTCCAGACCGTCACCAGTTTTTAATGTCATTGCACAGAAAGCTCTCTTTACACGCTCTCTCTCTCACCCTTTATCATTTCTTCCACTATTAGATTAGCTATTAGTGCCAAAGTCTATGAGCACATGACCAGCACATCTCATTTCCTTTTGGTTAGGTCTTCTGTCAGATCTTCCCATCTCATGTATCTTTTCATTTGAGACCAAGCTCTTCCAGCTAATTTTCAGTATTCTATAACATCACATAAAAATGAATTAATTTTCCTTTGTGGCCTTTTTATTTAAGTCCATGTTTCATTTCTGCACCCTACCACTGAGTGAATGTAGCCCTTTCTTCATCTTTAAATCTAACGTCCTTCTAAGAAATGTCTTACGGTCTCCAAAAGTCATTTATTGCAGTCCCAGATCTTTTTAATTTCTGGTAGGCATTTTACATCTTTAATTCAGCTATTCAGATATTTTATTTATTAAAAAGGACCTCGCAAAGTGGTGTACAGAGCAAATAAAACAGTTTACAAAATCTTTGTGTTCTTTAATTTGTTCCATTTTTATTTCATCAGCAAATATTTCTATAGCATTGATATACTTTTTGATCAGCATTTTTTGTCTTTTTGGTGTTCAAGTTCATTCCATGGACCTTACAAGTTATTATAAAAGCAAAATTGCTCACCTATTACAGGTGTTCTCTGAAGACAGCAATTCACCAGTTACACACAAAGGTAGTAGCCTCCTGACTACACGGAGCAGAGCATGATTTCCAGAACCATCCAGAAAAAAACAAGAGCTCCAAGTATGCAAAGCGACAAAATTCAAAAAGGCATGAGACAAACAGAGGATCCCTATATAGTCAGAGAATGAATGAAGTCAAAGCAAATTTAAATGACTAAGGTGACATTTTATTTACCAGTTAATGTCCTTTCCTTGAGTCCTCTATACCAGTCCAGACAAGTGGGTTGTGCTCTCCTACCAGCAGATTAGTGGAGACAAAGAACCAATGAAAAACCCAGGTTTCAATGACATCACTCCCATGCCTTTATCTGCCTTAGCATATGGGAGAACATGGCAAGCCTCACGCAACCCGGGTTTCAATGACATCACTCCCATGCCTTTATCTGCCTTAGCATATGGGAGAACATGGCAAGCCTCACGCAGCCCGGGTTTCAATGACATCACTCCCATGCCTTTATCTGCCTTAGCATATGGGAGAACATGGCAAGCCTCACGCAGCCCGGGTTTCAATGACATCACTCCCATGCCTTTATCTGCCTTAGCATATGGGAGAACATGGCAAGCCTCACGCAGCCCGGGTTTCAATGACATCACTCCCATGCCTCTATCTGTCCCAAAGCATAGGGGAGAACATGGCAAGCCTCACACAACCTCAATCGTGGGCAACGAGTAATTAACAGTAGAGAACTATGTACAGGAAAGCATAAATAGAAAGCTGTCAGTAGAAGATGAACCAGCAGAGCCAAGTATAAAAATCATAGCAGACCCAACGGTACTGCAGGAAAGGAACAGAGGAAATACAGTTTCAGGAGTGGGCCCTGGACTGGTCTACAGGACTCAAGGAAAGGACATTAACTGGTAAGTAAAAGTCACCTTCCATATCGTCCTGCTAAGCTAGACCAGACAAGTGGGATGTACCAAAGCTACAACTCCACTGGGTGGGAAGACAGCAGCTAGAAGGAAGCAGAGTCCTCCAGGATAAGCGGCCTCTGACCCAAGAGGCCCCGAGACAGAGGCTAACGAAAAGGTGGCACTTGAAGAAGCCACATCAGGTCTCTGAATCATACTCAGTCAATCCAGTGCCACCAGAATAATCCTTCTCAGGTGGTGCTCCATAAGCCGAATCACATGCCCCACCAGGGACCACAGAGGAAACACATACAGCAGGTTCTGACTTGGTCAAAGGTTGAGCCAGGGCACAGATACCCTCAAACCCCATCTTTATGAGGTGACTGAAGCAGCAGCACACTTTGGGCATTGGAACAGGTTGCCATCAGATCCCTTTTGGGGCAACCCCAGCAGAACAAAAATAATGCAAACACTTCCTGACTCAACTCCAACTCTCCTGGAACCAGAGAGTGCCAGCTGAAAAAAATCTGTAACCACAGTAACCACCCTGGCAATGTGTACAGCTGACAAAGAGGTTCTTCACCACCCAGACAACCAAGAGAGCCATCTCCAGGACTATCTTGCTACTCCTTGTGATGCCTTGCCAATGGACATAAGCCACCTCCATGGTGTTGTCCAAGAACACTTGACCCAACCCATCCCTTGACTGGGGGCTGGAAATGCAGAACCAACCTAATGGCCCTTGCTTCAGGGCAGTTGATGGACCACACTGCTTCCCTGCTGGGCCATTTGCCCTTGGCAATGGGCTCCCCAGCCCGAGAAATTGACATCCAAGGGCCAGATGGGCAACCGAGCTTTGATAGATGAATCCGCTGCCGTGTCAGAGCCAACCCAAAACCGTGTCACCATCGACAGGACACAATCCCTAACCGCTAGACATACCAGGCCATATGTGGCATTAGAAAGAAAGGTTGTAGCAGATTCCAAAAGAGGGCAATCATCTGGCAGAAGAGACAATCCACCGGAGCAGGGCTTGAGACGTCAGGCCTGCACATACCACAAATGAAGAATAGCAGCTGCCGCAGCCAAATGATTCTTCAACAAGAATCCACCTTTCAGTCTGGAGTATCCTTTAAGGCCAATCTGCCTTCCACAGGAATGGTGGTCTGACTGGTAACCGCCGTGACCTGCGCATTCACAATGGACATATGAAAGTACACAACGCACTCCTTACAGTGTATGTCTTCTTATACGCCTTTAGCTACTTAGGCAGAAGAATCCCACTCTGATCGAAACAGGCCCTTCAAGATCTCCAGGAATGGGAAGACAGTAGTGGATTTTCACACCCCTTGCAGGAGTGTATGCAGCTTTGATTTCTGCTCCATGTCTGTAGCATATGCCAGCTCAAGGGGGATAAGACCCTCGGAAACAACACCTCCAGGTCTTCCTTCCGGAACAAGCAGATAACAGTCTCCTCACATTCTCTGAAGGCAAGAGTACTTCATCCACCATCAGACATCTGAATTGAAGCCACAGTGCAAATCTTGGACATATCCCAGCTAATCCCCATCTCCCGAGAGCACTCTTTGCCACAGACTCTTAGCCATAGACAATCAAACAGAGCTTCTACTCGGCCTGCCCCTCACAAGACTGCGCAGTGGCCGCAAGGTCTGAATTTCCACGCCAGAACGACCAGGCCTGTTGTAAAAAGGGAAAGAATTCTGGTTAGGACAATCCGGATTCTGGAAGCTCTTCCTGTGGAAATGAGCCATAAGAACATAAGATATGCCATACTGGGTCAGACCAAGGTCCATCAAGCCCAGTATTCTGTTTCCAACAGTGGCCAATCTAGGTCATACGTACCTAGCAGTTTCCCCAAGGGACACAGGTTCCACAATGCTTGTATTGGTTCAAGCATTGATATCCTGGGTCCCTTCTTAATAATGGTTTATGGACCTTTCCTCCAGGAACTTGTCCAAACCTTTTTTAAACCCAGCTACACTAACAGCCTTTACTACATCCTCCGGTAACAAATTCCAGAGTTTGATTACACGTTGAGTGAAAAAATATTTTCTTTTATTAGTCTTAAATAGTTTACCCTGTAGCTTCATTGCATGTCCCCTAGTCTTTCTATATTCTGATAAGGTAAACAATCGATCTACGTTTACCCGTTCCACTCCGTTCATTAATTTATAGACTTCTATCATATCTCCCCTCAGCCGTCTCTTTTCCAAGTTAAAGAGCCCCAACCTTTTTAGCCTTTCTTCATAGGAGTAGCCTTCCATCCCCTTTACCATTTTGGTGGCTCTTCTCTGAACCTTTTCTAAAATTGCTATATCCTTTTTAAGATATGGCGACCAGAATTGCACACAATATTCAAGGTGCGGTCTCACCATGGAACGATATAGAGGCATTATAATATCTTTTGTTTTATTTTCCATTCCTTTCCTTATCATACCTAGCATTCTATTTGCTCTCTTGGCCGCCGCTGCACACTGGGCCGAGGGTTTTAACATGGTATCCACAAGGACGCCTAAATCTTTTTCTTGGGTGGTGGTTCCTAATGTGGAACCTTGCATCGTGTAACCATAGTTTGGGTTGTTCTTCCCTAGGTGCATAACCTTGCACTTCTCCACATTAAATTTCATCTGCCATTTTGATGCCCAGTCTTCCAATTTATCAAGATCCTCTTGCAATTTTCCACAATCCTCCTGGGTTTTAACAACTTTAAATAGTTTTGTGTCATCAGCAAATTTGATAACCTCACTCGTTATTCCACTTTCCAGGTCATTTATGAATATGTCAAAAAGCAGCGGACCCAGCACAGATCCCTGGGGTACACCACTATTCACCTTTCTCCATTGGGAAAATTGGCCATTTAGCCCTACCCTCTGCTTTCTATCTTTTAACCAGTTCCTGATCCATAGTAGTACACTGCCTCCTATCCCATGACTCTTTAGTTTTGCCAAAAGTCTCTCATGAGGGACCTTGTCAAAGGCTTTCTGAAAGTCCAGATACACAATATCAACCGACTCACCTTTGTCCACCTGTTTATTCACTCCTTCAAAAAAACATAACAGATTAGTAAGACAAGATCTTCCTTGTCTAAAGCCATGTTGGCTGTCTCCCATTAGGTCATGACTATCTATATGCTGAGTAATTTTATTCTTTATGATGGTTTCTACCATTTTTCCCGGTACTGATGTCAGGCTCACCGGTCTGTAGTTTCCCGGATCACCCCTCGAACCCTTTTTAAAAATTGGTGTTACATTGGCGATCCTCCAATCCTCAGGTATTAGAGGGGACATAGTTGCCATCCATCCCCTAGAGATCGGGGAGTGGTGCACAGCAGTCACCAGAACCGAATGGTTGTCTATCCTTACCCACAGCACCATCCGGAAGCTCCTGCCCTTAAGGAGGCAAAGCCAGACTAACTGCATCCCCAGGCGCAGAGAGAGGGGGCAATCCCTCCAGGGGTAACTCAGAAGCTGCCATGCTAGAAGAGCAGAGTCCAGAAGCCGGAAATGAGGTACCACGTTTGCCACAGGACAAACAATGATTTTTGGAAGACGACATGAGAGTTACGGCAAGTATCACAACAGCATGCACTAAGGCTGTGGTGTCCTAAAGGCATGCTTTTACTGCAACACACCTTTATAGGTGCTAGGATGGGAAGGCACATTGGAGCTGCTTGGGCAGAAGGTGCATACAAGACCGTGTGACCTCCAGGCACACAATAGGAGAAAATCCTATAAGCACATGCAGAAAATGACAGGAAACCCCCACACACATCGTTGTCAGTGGTCTACCCCAAATTGCGTCCTACACAGATGGAATCAAAAGCCCCCAAACAAGGACAATGACTACATCAAGCCTTGGCACTCATCCCCTGAGGGCCCAGGCAGAGGATCCATGCCTGGCACAGCTCTACTCTCCTGATACTGTTACACTGGCTTTGGAGCACTGTGTTTAAGGCAGCTAGCAGGCAGATACCTCTGAGAGCCTTCTGCAATCTTCAAGAGAGAGCATGGGGGAACAGAGGAGGGAGGGAGTGTTGAGGTTGTGCGAGACTGCTGCACTCTTACAGATCCTTCCAATTTCTGGCTGCTCAACAGGCTCTTATAATAAAGCACGCGGAACTGAACCAATTTTCCCTCCTCCTATGGCTACCGAAAAGACCACAGTCTAGTGGAGCCTCCTACGTCGTGCTCAAGTGAGGCTCACCCTCAAGATGGTCGTTCACCAGCATTTAATCTTTTCCGCTCAATCTTCAGAGAGGAGAAAATCCATCCACTATCTGCTGGAGACAAATCCTGAAGAGACCTCTGGTGGCTGAGGCGCATAGAGGCATGGGAGTCTGGTCACTGAAACCTGGGCTTTTTATTGGTTCTTTGTCTCCACCAATCTGCTAGTAGGGAAACACAACCCATTTTTCTGGACTGGTCTTGCAAGACGATATGGAAATGACACTTACAATTCAAAGGGGGGGGGGGGAGGGAAACTTGCATGGAGTAGCAGGTAGAACTGTAGCCAGCTTGGATTTTAGCTCACACCTTTCTCAATAGTTCAAGGCAAGTTCATCCAGATATAGTAGGTATTTCCTTATCTACAGAGGGCTTACAATCTTAAGTTTGTTCCTGAAGCAATGGCAGGTTAAGTGACTTGCCCAAGATTACGTGGGAATTGAATCTGGCTTCCCTGATTCTTAGCCCGCTACTCTTCCCCCCAACCTTACTCGGTAGACTAGATGGACCATGCTCATCTTTCTATGCTATAATTTTCTATGTTACTATGGTGTAAATTTATATTCCTCTAATCCAAGTACAAGCTTTCTCTCAGATGATTACAAGACAAAAGAAAGAATACACAAAAAGAGAATACAAAATAAACAAAGATAGTCAGAAAATACAGCCCAGAAAGTCCATAACAGAAAGGAGGGGGATTTGAGTGACAGGTGAACTATCTTCAGAGAACATCTCTTATATGCAAACAGTTTCACTTTCTCTGAAAATAAACAATTTGCTTTAGTCACACATATGCAACTCCCCAGCTAAGACGGTCTTCAGCTGAAAAATGGCAAAACAAGGCAGCATAAACAGGGCAGCACAACTGTTTGATAAGAGTTGTACCCTTTTGTGTTTTAAGCTGAACACAAGACAACTCAAAACAACAACAAAAAATTGGTACCCTGAGGTCTAGAGTTGGGATCTGATCTTGAGAGAGACTCTGAAGAACAGACTGCCCAAACTTGTTCTTGGGTGAGGAATCAGTCTAATCAGCATCCTTTTCAATGGGGCTGGCTAAGGGTATCTGATATCCTAGATGAGTCTTGAGCCATACACCCCCAACCCCCAGAATCTTCCCTTCTCCACCCTATGCCCCACTCAGGTGTCCAGCCTTTTCCTTTCCCTTCTCTATACCCACTTAGTCCAGCATCTTCCCCTCTCTTTCTCTCACCCCCCCCCTCACCCTTGTCCAGCATATCTCCCACATCATTCCTGCCTTTCACAGTACCTGCTTCTCCACCTCCCCTCCCCCTCTATCACCTTACCTCTGCTCAGGCCACTCGGAAGCACCATAAAGTGGCGTGTATGGCATGGTGAGGTATGTGCTCATGCTTTGCCAGGCCCCTCTCCCTCCCATGCAAACTTCCTGCTGAGTGAGCGAAACCCAGCAGAGCTGTACTCAGAGGCCCTGTGCCATGCATGCCACTTTACAATGCTTCAGGGTGGTCCAGGCAGAGGTAGTGTGGCAAAGGCAGCAGCAAAGAGAGAGGGGGGGAACAGGTCTCTGAACTCTGCTGCCCTAGGTGGACACCTAGCTCACCTAATTGTAGGGCCAGCCTTGCTGACAGTGATCAAGCTGAGTTACTTGAAGCTAGGGAAATCCCCTCCCTGTTACTCTCAGAAGAGGTGGCAACCTCCACAGCTACCTGCTTAATAATTACTAATGCACCTGTCCTCCAAATTCTTGCATAAACATTGTTTAAACCCAATTATGCTACTAACCTTAACTAACCTTCCTTTCTTGGCCAAACTTCTGGAACGTTTTGTGTTTGAACAACTTAATTCTCACATTGAATCCACTAACATTCTTCACCCCCGTCAAGCCGGCTTCCGTCACGGGCATAGTACTGAAACGGTTCTTCTGGCACTCTTGAATGAGCTACATGTTGCTCATGATCACGGTGACATTACCCTCCTTGTTTCACTAGATCTCTCCGCAGCATTCGACTTGATTGACCACCGAACCCTCCTTTCTCGCTTGTCTGATGTTGGGCTCCGTGGTACAGTATGGCAATGGTTCCGCTCCTTCCTCACAGCCCATTCCTTCTCTGTTCACTCCAATGGCCAGTCCTCTACGTCCCTCCCACTCACCTGTGGTGTTCCTCAGGGTTCTGTCCTTTCCCCGCTATTATTCAACATTTTTCTTTCTCCTTTACCCTTATTGATTCAACAGTACCCAGTGTCTTTTTATATATATGCAGATGATATTATTCTACTTTTCCATATCTCTCCTCTAACCCTGGATATCTCCCAACTTAACCTCTGTCTTTCCCGTATTGCTTCTTGGCTCTCACAGAATTTTCTACATTTAAACCCGTCCAAGTCCACAGCTATGTGGGTCTCGTTGAGTGGTTCCTGCCCCACCCTCGCCCCTTCGATTGATTCGACTTCTATTCCGCTTGTGTCCTCCTTCCGGTATCTCGGAGTGATTCTTGACTCCACGCTTTCCTTTCATAGTCATCTAACTTCCCTTATCCGTCGTTCATTTGCTGCCTTGCGTCAGATTAGGGCTGTCCGTTCTCTTCCCTCAGCTTCTTTGGTCACTCTTGTCCTGGCCTTGGTTATAAGCCGTTTGGATTACTGCAATGTCTTCCTTGCTAATCTCCCAAATTTCCAACTTCAGCGTTTGCAGCGTATCCAAAATGCTGCAGCCCGTCTTGTTACGTTCTCCCACCACTTCGATCATATCACTCCTATTCTTTTTCGCTTGCACTGGTTACCCCTCCGTTATCGTTTCCATTATAAATTCCTTATTTTGACCCACCGTGCTATCTACACTAATATCCCTTTATATCTTGCAGACCGTATCTCTCTTCATACCCCTTACCGCCAGCTTCGTTCTATCCATACTAACCGCCTGTCATTACCCTCTCCGTCACAAGCTCATCTGGAACAAACCCGCCATGCAGCTTTTTTCTTTCTGGGCCCTGTGCTGTGGAATGCACTACCACCATCACTCCGGTTAGAACCTTCCTATTTTCAATTTAAGATATTACTCAAAACGCATCTGTTTCAACAAGCCTTCAATCTCTCTCCCGATGTTCCTCCCTAATGTTGCCGTTAGTTCTGTTTGTCTGTTTGCTTATACGTTGTCCTGGCTTCCCCTGTCTGGGCCTGTTGCTTGGTTGTTAATATGTTTCATGGAAGTCTTGACCTAGTTGTCTATTTTACTTGTCTATACTTTATTGTACTCTTTGCTTTCCTATTTTATTATGGCGTTCTTTTCTCTGTTTTTGCATTGCTAACCTTTTATTGTACACCGCTTTATGTTTCGACGAAAAATGGTCTATCAAATGCTAAAATAAAGATAAAGATATCAATTCTGGAAACAAATTCCACAAGTTCTGTGGTGGGGAATCTGCTCATTGCCAGTGGAGGAAAGAATCAGAACCAGAAGAGTATCCTTCATTATAAAATAAATCTTTTGAACCATAAACTAACTTCCAAGGTCACTCTCTGTATGAACTGATGCTGCATGAATCCCGGAGTCAGCCACCTTTCAGCACTTGAGGTTGAAGCCAATCAAAGTTGAATATCTGAAGGAGCTTCCTTCTCCAAAAGGGCTCAGCTCAGACTCTGGTCCAGGCATTGACACTGTGTCACTGCTAGACCTCCATGCAAAGCTTGATGGCAGCACAGAGGTACTCAGCACAGCCAACGAGACAGCAATAAGCTGTTCACTCAGCACTCTAAGTGGAGTCAAGCTGGCCTCTCTGTACTCATGTGCTCAGCCACTGCCTTTGCTATTTTCATCAAAGCTCCTCCTCAAAGACTGCTGAACCACCGAGTCCGTGGGCTCCCAGTAGAGGATGTGCACAGGCAAAAAAGTCAGTTTTCATTTTTTCACAAAATTTTCTTGATTTTTGAGTGCTCTGCTGAGTTTCGCACATTTATTTTAATAAACTGATTTAATCCACACTAACGAATTAAAGTGCACTGTTGATTACTGCATGTTAGATCAATTTACTGTGCACTAATGCATGCACCCCTGCTAGTTCCCAGCAAGAGCGATGACCTTTGGGGCATCTTGAGGGCTGTTGAAGGCTTAGAAGATGGACATCTAGAGACTGTTACAGTAACTCTTCTTGTCAGGAGGCAAAGTTATCCTCCAAGTGGGGTCATTTCAGAGATCACAGAGCAGATGCCACTATACCCTTGCTCTTCTAGGTATGGGCTGAAGAAGATTGAAGCTAAAATCCTTATCCTTCAACAGGCTCTTGAAATCGCTTCTCAGCTCCATGCTCAAGACCATTGCTTGGAACTGGGTAATAAAGCTGTTTCAATCTTTGGGCAGAACCACAGACTTTGGTTCTAAGAGTCAATGTCACCAACAACTCCTTGCCTCCAATGGATGCTGCTTCAAAGACTAGCGTCAGTTCAGATTTTTTTCTTGTGTTCAAGGCAAAACAGTAGTCTACCCCCGCGGGTCCTAATGGCTCTCAGTAACATCTTTCTGCAGATGCTGTATTTAGTACCATAATGATCCTCACAAAGATGCTTATATAGCAAGTCTTGTGATGGTCAGTGATGGACATCTGACTGCAGTCTGGGAACTTCTTAAAGCCATTTGTCCTTTGGTGGAGAACCATTCCTTGCCATAAACTGACCTCAAAGACTATTTGGGTATTCTGTATGAATCATAATTTGGTCAGCACTATAAGGATGAAATCACCCATGTGTGTGACAAAGGTGTTGAACTGCTTGTCTTCAAAGGGTCTATTTATCATCTCTTGAGGCCTTTTTCATAGACGTCAGTAACACTGTATCATCAGTATTCTGAATTCTTATCAGTTTTATGACATTATTGTTATTTTCTTTCTTTCAGAGCTTCTGATATTAAAAGTCAACTGCATAAACTGAATAAAAGTCGAAAGTGTGTACTGCTATTCTGTTTAATTCCAATATAAAACTCATGATTAACCTGATTTTATGTATAACAGCTATGCACACTGGGCCCAGATATTCAATGCAGGGGACATATCTGGGTACCGGCAATGAATATCCGGGTTGCTCGGGTAGCAATGAAACTAACGGGGCAGCAGTGATATTCAGCCACGGCTCAGTTAGCTTTAGCGGCAAAAAGTAGGCCAGACTTTAAAGTGCCTTTCACCATAGTCTGCTGACTGTATTACTCCCTTTACGTATCGGGTCCATTATCTCTATCAGTTTGCATTACTGCTCCATCAAACACCTTGGGAAACAAACAATTTCAGCAGCAGACATAGGAATTACACCTAATGTATTCTATTTTAATACTCCACCCAGGGTAGTTATGGGTGATTTGTGGATTATAAACTGAAAAATGTAGAACCTTAAGTATTTGCAGGGAGCAGACTCATGACCTAGGGTTCATTACACTGATTTCTGGAAATAGTCAAAATAATTCCAGATCACCATCAACAGAAAGGCCACTGTCTGGGAATTCCCAAAGCATGTATCTTCCTATTCCTCCAAATCCCAGCCCATTTTCAGACTAAGGAAATTAAGAAAACAAAAGTATCCAGAAAAGCAAAATGAAATCAGTAACAATCTCTCAGAACAGAATGGGACATTAGGAGCAGAGTCTGACTGGCTGCTGAAAAAGAATAGTTTTAAAACAAAAATGTACTTGGTCAGTGGTAGAAGTTCCCTAAGGACAAAGTTTGGAAACGGCCCCCCCAGAGTGGGGTATTCTACTTTAGAAGATGTGCCAGCAGTGGCAAGTGCTTGGGCAGAATATATGCCACTATGCTTGGCATCATCTACTTCTTCAATCCTGGACGTCTACGATGCACCATATCAGATCCTGGAATTTGACAGAGTCCACCAGTGTCATATAGCCTACCTTAGCAGCCATTTAACAAGGTTTTCAGACAGGCAACTTAATGAAGAGCTCACAGAGCTTTTGCTAATGGAACCGCTTAACACTAATATCATGTGCCCACTTACACAAGGAAGACTGATGATCTGGTATGAGTTCTTACAATGCAGTGCAAACAGTGGCAAGTGGTATACACTATGAAGTTGGTTTCATAAAAGTGCAAACAATACAAAAGTTTTAATCATGGGTAGCAATCATAAGGCACTAAAGTAAAATACAACCAAAAAATTACTAACAAGTCTTTCTTTAGACAACCATTTCTTCTGGGCCATTTTGTATTTACAAGATCAAATATAAAATTACTACAACCAATAATAGTTTGAATAAATTTAGCGACAATCTAAAGCTGTATTGGAGGGCCTGAAAACAGAATTCTGGCCTTCTTTGGAACAAAGTGGCCTGCTAAGAACAAGTGGTATTACCGCCCAGAGAGACCAGCTTATGCGACCACCAAGACCAGCTCTAGCTCTTAGCTGGTGAGAAGATAGTTCAGAATACATGGCACTGCCCAGGTGGTGACACCAACCAGGTGAGGGGCTGCTAGCAGTATTCTGCAGACAGATGAATAAATTCATCCAGAGAGCTGACATCCTGGTTGTAGTGGGCAGCTGACCCATCTTCTCTCCTTCCTTTTTCCTAGTGAGATTCAAACACAAAAAAAAAGAAGAGAAGAGAAGAGTTTGATCAGTCACCAAAACAGCCAAGAGTTTGTATGTCATTACTATGCCTGACTACAAGGCTTCTCAACCCTATCCCCTCCCGGAGGCACTGCTAGCCAGTCTGGTTTTCAGGATTACTATAATGAATGATCCTGAAAACCAGACTGGCTAGGTGTGCCTCCATGGCTGGGTTGAGAAGTGCTGCCATACTACTATCCTCTGCTGGGTATTCAAGTGGTCAGTACTGTTGCAACTCCAGTTCACACTGATGTACCCACATTCAGCTTTTGCTGGGACAGACTATACAACACACGCTTCCTTTATCCTTCTTGTTACACGACAGTGATGCATTCATCTTAATAATCCAACACGCTTATAATGTGAAGTCCAACATTTTAGCCCTATAGTATCCTGGACTTACAATCATATGACAACAGAAAAGAAATTACTTATCTGTAACTACTGATGTCAAAGAGATAACAAATAGTTATATATGCCTTGCTGGAAGGAGTTTCTCCCAAGCTCCATAACTTTATGAAAGTTTACATGCAAAGAGGGAATATGTAGACACTGCAAACCAATAATCTTTAATCCACGTTTTGCGGGAATTCAGCCATAAAGAAAATCAGCTCCCCCAAAACATGGCAGAGAAGGGGAAAGGTATGCATAACAGTGCTATCTCTGGAAAACAGAAATGTCAGATAAATCACAGATAAGAACTCTAACAGGTTCACACAAAAAAAGTCTGTGCGATAAGTTTCACATTTTATATTCTTTTCAACCCAAAACAGAACCAAATTTGGTTTGGGGGGGGGGGGGGGGTGGAATCAGCAAAGAAACACATTGAGTTTGAAAATGGGAGGGAGGAGTAGCCTAGTGGTTGGGGCAAGGTACTTCAGGCCGGAAGGTCGGGGGTTCAAATCCCACTAGAGGACAGCAACCTTGGGCCGGAAGGACTGGGGTTTCTAGTCCCACAGATGCTCCTTGTGGTCTTGGGCAAGCCACTTAACCCTCCATTGCCCATGTTCCCTGTAAGTATTAGTGTATGTGTCTCATATCCCTGCATGTTAAATGTATCCCCCAATTGTGTTGTGACCGCTTTGATTGAAGGATAAGGCGGTATACAAAACTGTCTAAATAAAATAAAATAAATAAAATTAGACTGGGGATTCTAGAGAAACCACCTCACCAAAAAATGGCCTAGTCCATTTCTATGAGAGCAGCAGTTAACAAAACATAGCAGTTAGAATTTTTTTTTAAAATTTAGATCCTTCCTTTTTTCTATTCCTCCCCTTTCCTTTCAGAGCTACAGATCAGATGTAAAAACTGCCTCTCCCTGTCACAGACACACACATGCAAAACAGATGCGCACATGCACACACACAGAGGGATTGAAAATAATTCTATGAGGCATGTTCCACATACTATCCCCAACCATACACGCAGATCCCAGACAGGCTGCCTCATGATTCAGAAGTGTATTCTGTCGTCTTTATTGTAAACACTACTGTGAAACCTACTGACTGAACCATATAGCTTTCTTAATGGCTTCTATGTGTACCGCCAAACTAATAACCGTTGCCTTGGGACAGTGGCACTCTGTGGTTCAACTGTAAAATGTATCCTTTGAATCTGTTGACAGTGGCAGCAAATGGTTCGATATCTCACCACATTTACGGGCCTACACAGAAGTTTGGTATTAGAGCTGTGGTAAATCTCAGCACATGGTTTCCTAATGTAAGCCTGATGCAAAGATTTTGCTCTCCAATATTGTAACCAAATAGCATGCAATTAAGCTGCATGCGAAAAGTCTGTGCTAAACAAGAGCAAGCCAGACATATGTGCACATGCACACAGGTCTGTGCAAGTGGCAGTTATATATGGTACACAGAAAAAAAAAGGTTGCTTGTGTGCACATGCTGGAATGCTATCTGGCACAAAAAACAAAAATTATTTTGCACAAAAGATCTGCACAGAGTATCAGTATTCATAAACACCAGTACTAAATGGCACAGAAATTTTGCACAGAAAGTGTAGTTAATCACCTATAACAAGTATTCTCCAGGAACAGCAGGAACCAGTCCTCATATGGGTGACGACGCTGACGGAGCCTGCACGGAGCATTTCCCCAGCTTTCAAAGAAAGCCTTTGGGATATGCTATCATGCATGCATGGTCCCCTTCCCACTTAAGGGTGCCATCTTGCTCAGTCAGATGACATAGCTAGGACAGCAGTAAAACTAAAACAAGGCAGGGAGGCAACTACCAGGGGAGGAGGGAGTATTGTGAGGACTGATTCCTGTTGTTCCCAGAGAACACTTGCTACAGGTGAGTAACTACGCTTTCTCCAGGAACAAGCAGGAAGTCAGTCCTCACATATGGGTCTCCCTAGCTCCAGGCTGCCGAGGACCGAACCAAGACAGCACCAACGGTGATCAATTGGGTAGCTGTGAGTTGCAGAAGGTGAGTCCCCACTGAGAGACTCTGCAGACCCTTGCATCCAGTGACACTATCACTCCAGTAGCCTGACAAAAGGGTAGGAGGGCAGGAGCTGCCTACACCCTGAGAATATTCCAGAGTACTGCCTGGCCAAAGGCACTATCCCTGCGGGACTCGCTCTCCAGGCAGTAGTGAGCTGCGAATGTGTAAAATGAAGACTATGTGGTGCCTGTCACCGGCACTGAACGGAGATTGGCCACCAATGTGGCCATCGCCCTCACGCGATGCGCTGTGATCCAGTGCTAAAGGGAGAGGCCAGCTCACTTATAGGCGAGGGCAATATAGTCCATCACCCAAGTGGACAGAGTTTGCTTAGTCACAGGGAGCCCCAGCTTACTGGGGGTCATAAGACACAAAAAGCTGAGGAGTTTTCCGATGGGCCAGAGTACGCTGCAAGTAGGACAATGCCCGCTTGGTTGACCGAGTACGCTGCAAGTAGGACAATGCCCGCTTGGTTGAGGTGGAAAGGAGATGATATCTTCGGGAGCAATTCAGAGTGTGTGTGGAGCACCACCCTGTTCTTATAGAATCTCGTATATGGTGGATTTGCCACTAGAGCCTGGAGTTCACTCACCCTTCGAGAGGATGTAAGGGACACCAGGAAGGCCACTTTCCAAGACAGATATTTCAGGTGGCAAGTGGCTAGGGGCTCAATGGCAGCTTAGTGAGCTGGGAGAGCACCATGCTGAGGTCCCATTCCGCTGACAGCGGGTGGCGGAGGAGGGCTTAGATAGCAGGAGGCCCCGGAGGAACCTAGAGACCAGGGGTTGGTTAGAGAGGGGCTTCTCCCAACAGGGTGGTGGTGTGTGGCTGGAGCTCAGATGCACCCTCACAGAGTTGGATTTTAGTCCAGTGTGCGACAGATGCAGTAGGTACTGAAGAACCAGTTGCATCTGACAAGAGAAAGGGTTTTCCTTCTCCGTGCACCAGATGGAGAACCTCTCCTCCACTTCAAGGCATAAGCCCTCCTGGTGGAGAGTTTTCAGGAGGCCAGAAGGATCTCCTCGACTTCCCCTGGGAGGTTGAAAGGAACCAAAGCTACCCTTTCAGCAGCCACACCGTTAGCGAGAGCGACCCCAGATTGGAGTGGAGGGAGTCCTCCTCCTGGGACAGGAGGTCCAGATCCCGGCACAATGGGACTGGGAGTGTCACCGACAGGGAGAGCAACAGAGGGAGCCAGGGTTGCCTGGGAAACCTGGACGCAATTAGTATCACCGATGCCCCCTTACTCTGGACCTTGAAGAGGGTCTTGGCAACCAGGGAGGTCAACGAGAATGTTTACATTAGAACCTCTGACCACGAGATCAGGAAGGCATCTGCTGCCACTCTCCCTGGGTGCGGTTAATGCAAGCAGAAGAGGGGGAGCCGAGTGTTGTCCGGGGAGGAAAAGTAGTCCATCACAGGCCTGCCCCAGTTATGGAAGAGTTGCTACGCTACCCTGAGGTTCAAGTGCCACTCGGGTAGACAAAGGACTCTACTCAGCCTGTCTGCTAAGCAGTCATCCTGGCCTGGCAGATATACCGCTCTCAGAAGCATGCTGTTGCACACTGTGAAGGAGAGGAGGGCTACCATCTCCTGGCAGAGGGAGTATGATCCCATGCACCCCTGCATGTTGATATAAAACAGGGCCACTTGGTTGACTGTCTGGATGAGCACCGGTCACAGTTCCTCAGGTGGTGGCAGATTGCTTGCAGGGCCAGGAAGATTGCCAAGTTCTAGGAGACTGATCTGCAAGAGTGACTCCTCCTGTGGCCAGCTGCTTGTGTGCGGTGGTCCCCACAATGCACCCCCAACCCAGGAGGGAGGCGTCTGTGGTCAGGGTCTTCTCTAATGTGGGTGCCTGTATGACATCTCAGCCTGGAGGTGAGGCAAGTTTTGCCACCAGGTGAGGGACCCCGCTAGTAGGTGGGTTTAACCTTGTCCCGTAGCATGCCCGTGGCTTGAGTCCACTGTGAGCGGAGGCACCATTGGGATGTCCGCATGTGCAGGTGGGCTAGTGGCGTGATGTGGACAATTGAAGCCATGTGGCCCAGACAGAGGCAGCAGCATGCTGGCACCCACCGGCGGCCTTGCACCTCTCCTTGCCAGCTGCATGAGGCAGTCTGCCCTTTCTCTTGGGAGAACGGCCTTGATCTGTAACGTTTCTAACTGAGCCCCTATGAACTCCAGGCTTTGGGTTGGAAAGAGATGGGATTTAGGGTAGATGACTCAAATCCATTGTAGGCCGCCTGGGAGAGGAACTTCGATCAGTCCTTGATCCCGGAGGTTAGAGCTTGGAACCATTGGAGAGATTCCCTGGCCAGCCCAGATGAGAACCCGGATAACTCCTGGGTCAGGGCCTTTAGATACATGCCTATTTATAGCTCATAGGCCTGGATTTGGCACCCCAGCATTGAGCCCTGGTAGCAACTGTGTCCAAGGGCCTCGAGGGCTCTTTCATTCCTTCCAGAGGGAACAGAAGAATAAGCCTTCTGGCTTTCGAGTTTTTGCATGGTTGACTCGACAACCATGGAGTTATGTGGGAGTTGGGGCTTGTGGAACCCTGGCCTTTTCCTGATGCAGTATATGGTGTCGAGGCATCGGCTGACCCCAGCATCGACGCCAGGGTCTCCCACATATGAAGCAACAGACATTTGAGGATCGACTGCACCGGCACCATGAGAGTTTCCTTGGGTGTGGATTCGAACTGGAGGATCTCCAGTTCCTGAGTGCGCAGGTCCTCCTCTGCTTCAGTTTGCACCGATAAGGCTCGGGCCATATCCCTTACAAAATCATGGAAGGCCATGTCCTCTGGAGGAGAGTGGTGCTGAGGCACCAGGGGTGATGCGTCCAAGGGGACATCTCAGTGCAGTCTAGTTTCTGGGGAGGCCTTGTCATCGGTCTCCTACTCAGAGTCGAGGGGGGATGACGAGTCTGAGGCCCTGCAACTCCTTGCCTCGAGGCCGATGCCAAAGGGCCGGGACCTCCCGAGGACCTGGTATCCAAGTCTCAGAAACTGGCCGGGGAAGACCAGATGCATGAGAAACAGGACAGGGCCCTTGACCAGGGCCAAGGGCTTACCCGAGGCTGGTGGTGCTCGGAGCTCAATGCAATGACCGGGGACTCCCCTGCAGCCGGGGGCCCAGTCATCAGGGCAGATAAGGACGAACCAGTCATTGCCTACTGCGTAGCCAGGATGGCAATGATGTTCTGCTCCATGGATGTCATTCTGGATTCCAAGCCAGAAGGCTCTGCAGTTTTCGGCGTGGGCACAGAGGATCTTGGGTCCGGCACCGGTACTCTTACGAGTGCGTCCTCGACAAAGACTACAGCCTCAAGGAACCTCACACAGTCTCCCACTGGCCGAGGAATCCTTTTTGAGGTCTTTGGTTGGGCGCTTCTTGGAGTCGCCCGAGTCCCTCTGAGCAGTCTTACTGGGTTTCCCCGGTGGAACCATGACGGGCTTCTTCTTTTGCTCGGAGTCTGAGGCCTTTTCGGAGGAGCCGCTGTCGGACTCCAAGGATGCTTGGGCCTCTCGGGAAGTGCTGGGCTTGGAGCTCGGCGTCGGGGAGGCCAGAGTAGAGTCAGATCTTGGGAAGAGCCTCCTGCAACTCAGACCGTTTTTTTATTGGTCTTAGGTGTCGCAGGTAGCACAGGTCGCAGGAGGTGCTATCATGGTCCGGTCCCAAGCAGCGTAAGCAGCAGTCATGGGTGTCGGTGACAGACAATTTGATTGCAGCGATCACATTTTTTGAACCCACCAGGGGACAAGGTGGGGAGACACCCAGCCAGGGTTGACAACCCCCAGGCAAAAAAAGGTGCGAATGCTGGTTGAGACTAGCCTCAAACAAAAATGGGAAGGAGCAGAGAGCAACGCTGGCTTGAGGTGGGAAGAGGAACCGGTATGCAAACCGGGAACAGCTACTATTTTTTTTTTTTTAAGAGAACAGCAAGGATTTTTTCTGGGGAAATTAGATTGACGTCTTTTGGACTCCATGGAAAAAAGGAGACTGAGCAATATGGCACCCTTGGGCGGGAAGGGGACCACACACATGTGGTAGCATATCCCAAAGGCTTTCTTTGAAAGCTGGGGAAATGTTCTGCGCGAGCTCTGTTGGCACCGACGTCACCCATATGTGAGGGCTGACTTCCTGCTTGTACCTGGAGAACAATATTTATGTTTGTTTTCCAGATAGTATTCCAGCACATGCTTTCAGACTGATTTGTCCTATGAGCAAGTTTCTCAATCCACCAGCTCTTCATTTATAAATCCACGCTCTGGTCATCTCATGATATGACAAGACTCCAGATCATTCAAAACACAGCCATAAAACTTAGGCAGTGACATGATCAAATTTATTGGCATTACATTTCTCAT
The DNA here is from genome assembly GCA_033557465.1 of Ichthyophis bannanicus. Taxonomy (NCBI): domain Eukaryota; kingdom Metazoa; phylum Chordata; class Amphibia; order Gymnophiona; family Ichthyophiidae; genus Ichthyophis; species Ichthyophis bannanicus. The sequence continues at coordinate 1,876,007,837 of CM066031.1, read as the reverse complement.
TAAAAACCACTGGCTGCCTATGATATACACAGCAAAATTTAAAATCCTCATTCTGACAAAGTTTTCTATTCAGGTAGTCTACAATACCTTACCTCCTCTTTAACTGAACATATCCCAGCTCAATCATTACACTACCTAAACACTAATCTACTAGTAATCTCTCCACCATCTCAGGCTCGCCTGGAATCCAGTCTTACTATAGTCTTCTTCCTGGTCCTCTCTCTCAAATTCCACAACCCCCTACCTCAGACTCAAGACCTCATTTAAGAAATTCAAGAAAGTCTAAGATCCTACTTTGATCATGCTTTTAACTGTTGACAAATGGGAGGCTGGAGACTCCCCAGAACCAACTTCTATATCCTCCCTTCCTTATTCCTTTTCCTCCACCTACATAGACACAAAATATGCATACCCGCCACCCCTCTTAATCTACTCTTATCTGCTATTTGTACTCTTTTATAGACACATGATGGCCGAAAAAGTGTAGTTACTCACCTGTAGCAGGTGTTCTCCAGGGACAGCATGAATCAATCCTCAAATATGGGGTGATGTTGGCACCGATGGAACCCGCACAGAGCATTTCGACAACTTTCAAAGAAAGCCTTTGGGATGCCACCACGCATGCGTGGTCCCCTTCCCGCCCAAGGGTGCTAGCTTGGTCAGTCTGATGACATAGCTCAGGCAAGGATAAAAATCCAAACAAGAGTGGGCAACTCCAGGGGAGGAGGGTGGGTTGAGGACTGATTCCTGCTGTCCCTGGAGAATACCTGTTACAGGGAGTAACTACGCTTTCTCCAGGAAAAATGCCACAGTGAGCCATGAGCAGAAATTGGTAACCAAAGACAGCCCAAGGACCCCGGGTCCCTGGAAGACCACACTCCCGGGTAGCCACAGAAGAAGGGTCGGAGGGCCAGAGTTGCCTAAACCCTGAAGAGGTTATGGATTACGGCCTGGCCGAAGGTGCTGTCCTGACGGGACTCCCTCTCCAGGCAGTAACGCGTCGCAAATGTGTTAGCCGAGGACCAGGTTGCGGCTCGACATATGTCCGTCAGGGGCACGGACACCATGCGCCGTGACTTGGCAGTCCAGTGGTAGCCCAGCCTGGGTGAATGCGATGCAATCCGCCACCCAGAGGGAATGGGATTCACAGTTATCAAGCGGACCCTAACGGGCAGAGTCGTAGGAGATGAAGAGCCGCTTGGACCTGCGATGGGCCTGCGGGCACTGTAGGTAGAAGGAGGGCGCCCTCCTACAGTCAAGGCTGTGGAGGACCACCGACACCTGGTCGGCGTGGGGCTTCGGAAAGAAGGTCGGCAGCACTATCTCCAGGTTGAGGTGAAAATCTGAGACAACTTTCGGAAGAAACTTGGGGTGCGTTTGGAGAACCGCCTGGTTCCTGTAGAACCTTGTGTATGGAGCACTGGCCAACAGGACCTGGAGTTCACCGACCCTCTGGGCAGAGGTGAGGGCTACCAGAAAAAACACTTTCCAAGAAAGGTGCTGAAGCGAGCAGGACACCATCGGCTCGAAAGGCGACTGTTAGTCATGTGAGGACGACATTGAGATCTCACTCTGCTGGAGGGAGTCGGATGAGAGGCCTGGAAAAGAGAAGCCCACGCATGAAGCAGGAACCCAGCGGCTGGCCCGAGAGGGGTCCACCCTTGATTGTGTGGTGGTTGGCCGAGATCGCACTCAGGTGGACCCTGACCGAGTTGGACTTCAGCCTCGCCTGCGAGAGATGGAGCAGGTACTGCAGGACCAGGTGGGTAGGGCAAGAGAACAGGTCAGCCCGTACCTCCGAACACCACACAGAGAACAGGCACCACTTAAATGTGTAGGCCCTCCTAGTCGAGTCCTTGCGTGAGGCAGCAATATGTCCTTGATCTCCACCGGGAGACGAAGAGGGGCTAGCGTGACCTGCTCAGCCACCAAGCTGTGAGGGATAGAGACCTCAGGTTCGGGTGAAGCAGGAGACCCTCCTCCTGTGTCTACAAGCCTGGTATGCTGCCGAGAGGAACCGGAGGCTCCAACAAGAGGCGAAGCAGCAGCGGAAACCAGAGTTGCAGAGGCCAACGTGGGGCCACAAAGATCACAGAGGCCCCATCCCACTGAATCTTGAGAAGGGCCCACGCTATGAGCGGGGTGGGAGGAAATGAGTACAGGGGGCTGTGCGTCCACGGCAGCAGGAAGGCATCGGAGGCTTCCTGCTCGGGTGGGAAACCAGGCCGCAGAACTGCGGGAGCTGCAAATTCATAGGCTGGCAAACAGGTCCAGAACTGGAGTCCCCCCAGCACCGAACAGCCACTGCGCTGTTTGCGGGCAGAGATGCCACTCATTTGGCTGGAGGATCTGACTCAGTCTGTCTGCCAGAATGTTGTCATGATCCGGGAGATAAGTAGGACTATGCCTTGGCAGATCGCAAAGGACCATAAGGCTACCACTTCCATATAGAGGCTGTAAGAGCCAGTGCGCTGCCCTGCTTGTTCATATAGAACATTGCCACCCGGTTGTACATCTGGACAAGCACCATCCGATGGTGAACGTGGTGCCCGAATGCCTGGAGGGTGATGGAGACCGCCCAGAGTTCGAGGAAGTTAATTGGCAGCCGAGACTCCTCAAGGGACCATGTCCCTTGCTTGTGGAGCTCACCGCAGTGTGCACCCCAGCCCGCTAGAGAGGCGTCCGTGGTCAAGACCATGTCGTGCTGTGGAGTCTAGAACAACATGTCTTGGAGCACTTTCCGGGTGTCCCACCACCAGTCGAGGGATTTTGACAGCTGGGGAGTGACCAAGACGGCATCCTGGAGATGGCCTGTCGCCTGAGCCCACCAAGTGTGAAGTCACTACTGCGCAGCTCACATGTGCAGATGGGCGTGGGGAATGACGTGGACCACTGAGGCCATATGGCCGAGAAGACAGAGCATCATTTGAGCCAAAACTGACGCGGCACTGAACCGCGAAGGCCAGAGCGATGAGGCTGTCTGCCCTGTCCTGGGGAAGGAAGGCTGTCGCCCGCTGAGTGTCGAGGCATGCGACAATGAACTCCAGGGATTGGAATGGAGTGAGGTGAGACTTTGAGTAATTCACCACAAAGCCGAAGTGCTTGAGGAGATGGACAGTGCGGGCCGTGGCCCACCGTGCTTCATCAGCCATCTCCTCCGTAACAAGCCAGTTGTCTAAATAAGGGTAGATGAAGGTGCCTTCTAACCGAAGGTGGGCTGCAGCTACCGCAAGGCACTTGGTGAACATTCGCGGAGTGGACGTGAGGCCGAAGGGAAGCACCCTGTATTGGTAGTGGTTCCCTTGTACTCTGAAGTGCAAGCATTTTCTGTGCTTCAGGTGGATCAGGATGTGAGCGTACGCATCCCAAAGGTCCAAGGAGCATAACTAGTCGGCCTGCCGGACGAAGGGCAGCAAGAAGCCAAGGGAGAGCATTTTGAACCTCTCCCGCATCAGGTATTTGTTGAGATTTTCTTAAATCGAGAATGAGTCGGAAGCCACCCATCCGCTCTGGAACAAGGAAGTAGCAGAAGTAGAGGTCCACTGCTTGTTCCTCGAGGAGGCTGGCAAGCTCCTGCGCCAAGAAGACCTGGTGCACGGGGAGCCGAGGGGGCTCCATGGGCAGAAGGGTGGAGGAAGCCGGTCTAGGTGAAGGAGGGATGACCTGGAGAACCCAGATGTCTGAGGTGACAGACTCCCTTTGGGAAGCAAAGTGGAACAGGCACCCTCCCACCAGTAGCTGAGTCACCAGAGGGTGAGCGGCTATGCATCTGGCATCAAAACCCCAGGGCCAACTGGGCTGGTGTCGGGGTTTGGCTTTTGGGGCCCTTTGGCTTATGCAGGCCTTGGTGATCGCTCTTGCTCTGCCTGCCTTGAGCAGACACCAGAGGGTAAGGTGAGTAGCCCTGATAGGGGAAACCCTTCCTGTGAAAGAAAGGCTTTTTGCCCTGCAGCTTCTTCCGTGGAAGGGAAGAGGTCTTTTGGGAGAAACGGATGTGGGTTACGTACTCCGTCTCAATCTCCGCTGCTTTGTCCCCCATCGGTTTGCCGAACAACTGTTTGCCCAGGCACGGTACATCAAGTAGCTTTTCCTGGACCCATTGTTCGAGGTCTGAGGACTGGAGCCAGGCCTGATGCCTGACCCCAATACCTGCAGCCGCTACCTGAGCAGAGGATTCAAAGCTGTCGTATGCAGCATGAGAGAGGTACTTCAAACTGTCCCCCACTGATTTCAGGAGGGACTGGAAGCGATGGAGGTAATCGCTGTCGAGGCCCACCTGGAATCCCCCGAGTTCCTTTGTGAGGTCACAAAGAAACATACCTATATATAGCTGGTAGACATGGGTGCGGCAAGCCAGCATGGAGCCTTGGTAGGTCTTTCGCCCAAGGGCATGAGACTCCCTATCTGGCAGGACCGAAGAGTGGGGTTTTGGGCTTTTCTGCTTCCGCATGGCAGATTCCACTACCACTGAAGTATGGGGGAGCTGGACTTTCTGGAAGCCGGGCCCCCACTGGACCCTGTACATGGTGTCCAGGCGCTTGCTGACAAAGGGAATAGACACAGGCGTCTCCCACATGCAGAGAGGAGTAGCCAGATCAGAATGGATGGGATCGGAAGTGTGAGGGATTCCCTCGGCGGGGCCTCGTATTGTTATATATCGAGTTCCTCCGCATGAGGCTCCTCCTCAGATTGCTAGAGTACGCCAGGGCTCGAGCCATGTCCCGCACAAACTCCAGAAAGGAGATGCCAGTGGGTGGGGGAAGGATCCAAGGGAAGGTCCCAATGAGCCCGGGATTCAGGGGAAGTATCCCCAACGGACTCCCAGTCCGAAATGCCGAGGGGACTCTGAACTAGGCTGCTCGAGCAGAACCTGTGAAGCGTGCTGGGCTCTTGTGGCCAAAGCCCCTCTGGAGTCCGAGGCGCTAGCTTGGGAAGATCTCTCACCTGAGGACAGGGATGGAGAATGAGACCTCTGTCGGGATCCCTCATGAGGCCCCTGGCTCTCGGGGGTTGTTGCGGCAATCTGGGAAGCCAAGACAAGCGTCGCCTTCAAGGTCTCAGGGTGCGTGCCAGCAGGGCCTGGCACCAGCACCTGCTGGGCAGCAAGGAAGGCAGAAATGCTGCGCTCCAGTGCCAGCATTCAGGCCTCCCACTCAGGAGAAGGGCCCTGCAACGCAGACGCCAGGGTAACCGGGTCGGGTGTTGAACAGAAGAGGGGGCTCTCACCGGGACGACCCTCAGAAGACCAGGCGCCATTGCCGGAGGCCTCCGTATCTGTACGAGATACCTTTCGGGGACGCTCCTTCTCTTACTCTGGAGGAAAAGGTCCATAAACCATTATTAAGAAGGGACCCAGGATATCAATGCTTGACCCAATACAAGCATTGTGGAACCTGTGTCTTTTGGGGAAACTGCTAGGTACGTATGACCTAGATTGGCCACTGTTGGAAACAAGTTACTGGGCTTGATGGACCTTGGTCTGACCCAGTATAGCATATCTTATGTTCTTATGTACTCCATGGACTGTTGAGGAAGGCTAAGGGATCTAGCGCGGGAACACTCACGCTTGTCCGGAGCCCCCAATAGAGTCCTTGAGGCCGCCTTCTTCTTCCGCTCCCTTTTGGGGGACCCTTGCTCAGAGTGGCGCTGGGGACGTGAAGCAGCTGCAGGGGACCCCAGAGGCGGAGGGTTGGTAGAGCGGGAAGCTGCCAGGGAAACCGGGGCCGTCTTGTGGAAAATATCATCCAGTTTCTGCTTACTGCTCTGGATGGCTTTGAAGGACATCTTTTTGCAAAGAGAGCAGAGCTCCGGGTTATGGTCTGCTCCAGATACCTGAGACAGCAGTCATGGGTGTCAGTGAGGGACATGTTTTTGGAGCATCTGTCACACTTTTAGAAACCGGAGGCCATGGGGGCATAAAAAGGATCCCCACAAGGTCGAGGACCTTTGGTTTGGCCTGCAGTTGAAAAGGGCACGAAAACACACTGGATACAAACTCATGAAGAAAAGAAGAAAAAAGGAAAATAAAGTCCTAGGGTCCACTTCCGAAGCAGGAGCGCTGGGATGGTGGGAAGAGGACCAGGAAACCGGAATAGAAGAAATATGAAGAAAACATTTTCTGAGGCACAGGGACGTGCATCTGAAGGGCTCTGCGGAAAAAGGGAGACTGATCAAGATGCGGGAAGGGGACCATGCATGTATGGTGGCATTTCCAAAGGCTTTCTTTGAAAGCTGGGGAAATGCTCTGTGTGGACTCTGTTGGTGTCGACGTCACCCCATATGTGAGGACTGACTTCCTGCTTGTTCCTGGAGAAAGACCTATCTAGTTTGCCCTTCCAAATCAACTACTATAGTCCCTTTCTTTTCTTTAGAGAACCTCTGTGTTTGTCCCATGCTTTCTTAAATTCAGATACAGTTCTTGTCACTAGAAGGCTATTCCATGCAGCCACCACCCTTTCTTTAAAGAACAATTTCCCTTGATTACTCCTGACCCTATCCCCTTTCACCTTCATCTTATGAATTCTTGTTCCAGAGCTTCCTTTCAACTGGAAGAGGACCACCTCCTGTGTAATTTATTCCACCAAAGTATTTAAATCCCTCTATCACCCCTCTCCCATCTTCTTTCCAACATATATGCTTGGGTGCATACGGAGAGGAATGGCTAGCAGAAAAAAGGAGGTGATAATGCCTCTGTATAAGTCTTTGGTGCGACCTCATTTGGAGTATAGTGTGCAATTCTGGAGACCGCACCTTCAAAAGGATGTGAACAGGATGGAGTCAGTGCAGAGGGTGGCTACTAAAATGATTAGTGGTCTTCATTATAAAGCATATGAGGACAGACTTAAGGATCTTAATATGTACACCTTAGAGGAAAGGCGGGATAGAGGTGATATGATTGAGATGTTTAAATACCTCCGTGGCATAAATGTTCAGGGAGAGAGCCTCTTTCAATTGAAAGCAAGTTCTGCTACGAGGGGACATGGGATGAGGGTGAAGGGAGATAGATTCAGGAGTGATATGCGGAACTATTTCTTTACGGAAAGAGTAGTGGGTCCATGGAATAGTCTCCCAGTGGAGGTGGTAGAGATGAGGACAGTAACTGAATTCAAAAAAGCATGGGACAAACACAGAGGATCTCTAAAGGTAAAAAGGGGACTGTTGTAGTTGTTGATATGGAAGGACAGACTAGATAGGCCATGTGGTCTTTTTCTGTCATCATGTTTCTATGTTTCTATATACATAATGAGATATTTATCTATCCTCATATGCCTTATGATGAAGGCCTCTGACCATTTCAGTAGCCGTCCTTTGGACAAACTCCATCCAGCTTATATCTTTTGAAGATGAGGTCTCGAGAACTGTACACAGTACTCCAAATGAGGTCTCACTAGAAACTTATTATACAAAGGCACTATCACCTCCCCTTTCCTGCTGGTCATTCCTCTCCCTATGTACCAAAGCATCCTTCTGGCTTTTGCTGTCACCTTTTCCACCTGTTCAACCACCTTAGGATCATCCGATACGATCACTCCCAGGTCCCGCTCTTTCATGCACTGAAGTATTTCATCCCCTATATTGATATATAGCAATTAGGGAATTGCTTCTTTCAAAATGCCGCTCTCATCTCCTATCTTCCCCCAATCACAGACACACAAAGAGCCAACACAGATACACATGCATAAACAGGTTCAGAGGGGTAAATAATTCCATGAACTATATTTCCCATGCAATCCTCACTTTATTTTTTTAAGTTGTTAAAAGGGTCCAAAAATGGATCCGCTTGTCAGGCTTTCAGTTAAGTAAGGTGAAGACAATTCCACCATAGAACAAATACCCTGATCTTTCTAACATCTCAGATTGCGACTGTTACATTGTCTGCTTTCAACAACCAAGGGCTCCCTGTAAGCAGCCTTCTGAGCACTTTAAAAATGAAGATAATTTCCCTCTTACAAAGAAGAGGGAGGCTATAAAAAAATATCTGAATGCTCCCGGCAAGCAATTTCAACTGTCAAACAATGTAAAAAAAAAAAGAAAAACAGACGTTACATGGAATTGTTAAAGTCAAGAAAAGATCAGGAAGACTAAAAAATCTGAAAGAACTGCCTAGAAACTAGTCAGATCTGCAAAACAGAATCCACAGATCACTGCAAATGACCTGCTCAAAAGTTAGACACTGGAGTAGCTGTCCACAGTACAGTAGAGCACTGCTTACACAACAATGATCTGAACAGCAGTTGTTAGAAGGAAAACCTTTTCAACATCAAGCAAGGAACAATCATACAAGGCATGCAAAACAAAAACACACCACACCTCAATAGGCCTAACACTTATTGGAACAAATGTTTTGGACTGATAAAACCAAAACTGAACTGTTTGCCACAGCTACACAAGATACATTTGGAAAAAAAAGGGTAATGCATTTGAAGAAAACACCATCTTGTCAACCATTAAGCATGGGGGTGGATCTATTATGCTTTGGGTCAAGTAATATTGATGAAAGAATGAATGATTTCAACAAAATATCAACATATCCTAAAAGTTAAATGTCCAACAGTCAGTGAAGAAACTGAAGCTGAAAAGGCTGGACATATTTAACATTTATATGCCACTAGGAGTCGGCACTGACTTGACAGCACTTAAAAAAATGCAGCTAATCCATATATTTATACCTCAAAATCAACCATGCCATATTTACAGGAAAGATGAAGATTTTGAAAAACAAAGTCACTCACCTGTAGCAGGTGTTCTCTGTAGACAGCAGGATAAGTCCTCAGATATGAGTTTCATCATTGACTGAGCCCACGCAGAGGAATCTCTCAGAGCTCCTTCTAGAAGCTGTTAGAAGGGTTCCACTGCACATACGCACATCTTCCCTCCTACCATCACTGCTCCATTTTCCTCAGTTAGTAACTAGCTGAGCTAGAAGCTAACTCCAATGGAAGGAGGGAGGGCTGCGAGGACTTATCCTGCTGTCCATGGAGAACACCATCTACAAATGAGTAACCGTTTTCTCCATAAATAAGTGCTCACATATGGAATTCTCTAGGTACTGACTGCCTCATAACAAAAAAGGAAAGGGAAGAGATGTGCCACAACTAGACAATGCCATGAGCAACATCAGCAGAAGTAAATACAGAAGGAACAAGGCTCCCATCCAAACAGTAGTGAGAGATGAATGTATAAACCAACATCCAGATAACCTTGCAAATCTCTTCCCTGGAGACAGCTCAAGTGGGCCACCAAAGCAGCCATAGCTTTGACATTGAAAGCCGTTACATGACCCTCAAAGACTCAAGCCTGCATGAGCGCAAGTGAGAGAGATGCAACCTGCAAGTCAAATTGACAGAACGTATTTGGTGATGGCAGTGCCCAACTTATTTGACAGAAGCCTTATACATAACCACTGACCCAACCTTCTGCTCATCAACAACAATGAAACTGGAAGACACAGAAATCAAAGTCAAATCTGAAATAAAATACCTGGGCATAACATTCAATCAGCAACTAACTTTCCATGTCATGGGCTTCACCTTAACCGGGATGGAACCAGGCTGCTGGCATTAACCTTTAAAAAGGAGATAGAGCAGCTTTTAAACTAGATATTAGGGGAAAGCTGACAGTCGCCCAAGAGCAGATGGTTCGGAAGATTGTATCTTTGAAGGATACTACCAAAAGCAGAGAGGTTCCACAAAAGAGTAAAGTAGCCCAAACGCCCTCAAATATGGAGCAGACAGAGCTTAAAGATCCCAAATTACCCATGTCTAACAATAGCCAAATTAATATGAATAAAATACAATCTCTAAAATGCTTGCATGCAAATGCTAGAAGTCTAAAAAATAAGATGGGAGAGTTAGAATATATAGCACTAAATGAAAGGTTAGATATGATTGGAATATCAGAGACATGGTGGAAGGAGGACAACCAGTGGGACACTGTGATACCTGGGTACAAACTATATTGAAATGATAGAGCTGATCAAATTGGTGGAGGGGTTGCTCTCTATGTTAGAAAGGGCATTGAGTCAGAAAGGATTAAAGTTTTGCAGGAAACAAAATCCGCTGTAGAATCTATATGGATTGAAGTTCCATGTAAAAGGGGGAAGGCAACGGCAGTGTACTATCGAGCACCTGGCCAGAATGACCAAATGGATGATGAAATGCTCAAAGAAATCAAGGAAGCTAACAAAAGTTACAGCGCAGTAATAATGGGTGATTTCAACTACCCCGGTATCGACTGGGTCAGTGTCATGTCAGGACATGCTAGGGAGATAAAGTTCCTAGATGAAATAAATGACTGCTTCTTGAAGCAGCTGGTTCATGAACCGACCAGAGGGGAAGCCATATTAGACCAAGTGCTTAGTGGAACACCAGATCTAGTGCAAGAGATAAGGTTGTTGGGGCCACTTGGCAATAGTGAACATAGCATGATCGCCTTTGATTTAATTAGGGGAGGAGGGATAGTAAGGAAATCCACAGTACTACCTTTTAACTTTCAAAAGGGAGACTATGATAAAATGAGGAAAACATTAAGAAAAAACTAAAAGGAGCAGTTGCAAAGGTTAAAGACGTACATCAGGCTTGGCTGTTGTTGAAAAATACTATCTTGGAAGCCCAGACCAGCTGTATTCCACGTTTTAAGAAAAGTGGAAGGAAGTCCAAAAACTGCCAGCATGGTTTAAAGGTGAGGTCAGAGAGGCTGTTGCCAAAAAAGCATCTTTCAGGAAATGGAAAAAAGAGCCAAACGACGAAACCTGGAAACAGCACAAGCACTGGCAAGTCAAATGCAAGGCATTGATAAGGCAGGCAAAGGGAGAATTTGAGAAGAAGCTTGCTGCGGAAGCAAAAACGCGAAGTAAAGACCTTTTCAAGTACATCCGTAGCAAAAAAACCTGTGAGAGAGTCAGTTGGTCCATTAGATGATAAAGGGGTTAAAGGAGCACTAAGAGGCGACAAGGCAATAGCGGAGAGACTGAATGAATTCTTTGCTTCAGTCTTTACTGAGGAAGATGTAGGGATGTTACCCATGACTGAAGTGGTATTTAAAGGTGCGGAAGAATTGAAGGAAATATTGATACATCGGGAAGATGTATTACAACTATTAGATAAACTGAAGAGTAGCAAATCACCTGGGCCGGATGGTATATATCCAAGGGTGTTGAAAGAACTGAAATATGAGATTGCAGACCTGCTATTAGTAATCTATGAACTATCATTAAAATCATCTCTAATACCTGAAGATTGGAGGATCGCCAATGTAACACCAATTTTTAAAAAGGGTTCCAGGGGTGATCCGGGAAACTACAGACCAGTGAGCCTGACATCAGTACCGGGAAAAATGGTAGAAACAATCATAAAGAATAAAATTACTCAGTATGTAGATAGTCATGACCTAATGGGAGAAAGCCAACATGGCTTTAGACAAGAAAGATCTTGTCTTACTAATCTGTTATGTTTTTTTGAAGGAGTGAATAATCAGGTGGACAAAGGCGAGTCAGTTGATATTGTGTATCTGGACTTTCAGAAAGCCTTTGACAAGGTCCCTCATCAGAGACTTTTGGCAAAACTAAAGAGTCATGGGATAGGAGGCAGTGTACTATTGTGGATCAGGAACTGGTTAAAAGATAGAAAGCAGAGGGTAGGGCTAAATGGCCAATTTTCCCAATGGAGAAAGGTGAATAGTGGTGTACCCCAGGGATCTGTGCTGGGTCCGCTGCTTTTTGACATATTCATAAATGACCTGGAAAGTGGAATAACGAGTGAGGTTATCAAATTTGCAGATGACACAAAACTATTTAAAGTTGTTAAAACCCAAGAGGATTGTGGAAAATTGCAAGAGGATCTTGATAAATTGGAAGACTGGGCATCAAAATGGCAGATGAAATTTAATGTGGACAAGTGCAAGGTTATGCACCTAGGGAAGAACAACCCAAACTATGGTTACACGATGCAAGGTTCCACATTAGGAACCACCACCCAGGAAAAAGATTTAGGTGTCATTGTGGATACCATGTTAAAACCCTCGGCCCAGTGTGCAGCAGTGGCCAAGAGAGCAAATAGGATGCTAGGTATGATAAGGAAAGGGATGGAAAATAAAACAAAAGATATTATAATGTGTCTATATCGTTCCATGGTGAGACCGCACCTTGAATATTGTGTGCAATTCTGGTCGCCGTATCTTAAAAAGGATATAGCGATTTTAGAAAAGGTTCAGAGAAGAGCCACCAAAATGGTAAAGCGGATGGAAGGATACTCCTATGAAGAAAGGCTAAAAAGGTTAGGGCTCTTTAACCTGGAAAAGAGACGGCTGAGGGGAGATATGATAGAAGTCTATAAATTAATGAACGGAGTGGAACGGGTAAACATAGATCGATTGTTTACCTTATCAGAATATAGAAAGACTAGGGGACATGCAATGAAGCTACAGGATAAACTATTTAAGACTAATAAAAGAAAATATTTTTTTCACTGAACGTGTAATCAAACTCTGGAATTTGTTACCGGAGGATGTAGTAAAGGCTGTTAGTGTAGATGGGTTTAAAAAAAGGTTTGGACAAGTTCCTGGAGGAAAGGTCCATAAACCATTATTAAGAAGGGACCCAGGATATCAATGCTTGAACCAATACAAGCATTGTGGAACCTGTGTCCCTTGGGGAAACTGCTAGGTACATATGACCTAGATTGGCCACTGTTGGAAACAGAATACTGGGCTTGATGGACCTTGGTCTGACCCAGTATGGTATATCTTATGTTCTTATATAAAGAGATCATCCTCCAATCTTTACAAAAAGCGAAAAGCCCTGAGGAATCTTCACCCCCTTCTCTCTCTAGACTTATTTCTGTACCATCTGCCAAGCCATAGTTACATCTGTTCTGGACTATTGCAACATCATTTACCAAGGCCTTCCCACATCTTGCAAATGGCCCAGAACATTGCTGCACTTATAATCACCAGAGCCCTTCGCTGAGATCCCATCACCCCATTACGTATACAGCTACACTGGCTACCCATGAAGCCAATTCAAAGCCCAAAATCCTATACAAGGAATCTGCAAACTGCCTTCTGCTCTAATCTCCAAATCCATAGCTGAGCAGTCCCGAAGAACCTCCACTCGACTTCCTAAAGATCCCAACCCAGAAAATCAAGAGCAAGCAGTTCTTCTACAACAGAGCCTTTTCACCATTCAGCCACACACTATGGAAATCACTCCCACCAACCCTGAAAGCAAGCCCGGACCTGTCAGAAATCAGAAAAAAGCTCAAAACCTACCTCTTTAGTAATGAATACAATGTGGACACGGAACCAAGAACTCAGCCACCATAAAATACGCTAACTACACAAAGGACAAATACAGCATATTACTCACCTGTAACAGGTGATCTCTGGGAACAGCAGGAATTTAGTCCTCACATATGGGTATCGTCGGTACCGACGGAGCCTGCGCGGGAACGCTCCCCAGCGTCCAATAGCACATGCACGTAGCCTTCCCGCCTTTCCAACTGTCCCTCTTCAGTTAAGTTTGTAGCTGAGTGAAAGGATAGAGGGAGAGAGGAAAGAGACAAAGACAGAGAGAGAGACAACTCCTAGGGGAGGTGGGTGGGTTGTGAGGACTAAATTCCTGCTGTTCCCAGAGAACACCTGTTACAGGTGAGTAACTACACTATCTCCAGGAACAAGCAGGAATATAGTCCTCACATATGGGGACTCCCTAGCCGAAGATGCCAGGGAGATGTCCCCAGGAAGGTGCCACCGTCGAAGGTGAGAATCCTTCCTCCCATGGATCTCTGGCATCCCACCAGGGTTGGTGGGTAGGAGTTGGTTTAGGTTTGAAAGAGATTTTGAAGAACAGCTTGGCCAAAGAAGGCATCCCGACGGGAGGCTTTATCTAGGCCAGCGATGGCGAACCTATGGCACGCGTGCCAGCTGTGGCACGCGAAGGCCTTGCAGCTGGCACGCGTGAAGGTCCGCAAAAAAAGAAAAAGCGGGCTCTGGCTGCTGCCGCGGCCGCGGCAGCATGCAGTGTCCCGCGGGGCCCCCCCCGCCCGCTACGCCCCTCTGCACGGGCTTTCCGATTCGCGCGGGAGACAGCGTCCCCCCCGCGTCTCTGTTAAGCCCGCAGGGGTTAATGGGAAATTTCCCATCAGCCCCTTTAGACGCGAGGGACTGATGGGAAATTTCCCATTAGCCCCTGCGGGCTTAACAGAGACGCGAGGGAGACGCTGTCTCCCTCGCGAATCTGAAAGCCCTTGCAGAGGGGCTTAGCGGGCGGAGGGGGCCCCGCGGGACACTGCATGCTGCCGTGTCCGCGGCAGCAGCCAGAGCCCGCTTTTTCTGTTTTTAAATTTGCCGGGGGGGGGGGGGGGGGTGTTAGGACTGCTAATGGGCTAGGGGGGGGGGTTAGGACTGCTAATGGGCTAGGGGGGGGGGTTTGGACTGCTAATGGGCTGGGGGGGGGTTAGGACTGCTAATGGGCTAGGAGGGGGGGGGTTAGGACTGCTAATGGGCTAGGAGGGGGGGGGTTAGGACTGCTAATGGGCTAGGAGGGGGGGTTAGGACTGCTAATGGGCGGGGGGGGGTTAGGACTGCTAATGGGCTGGGGGCTGATGGGGGGTTAGGACTGCTAATGGGCAGGGGGGGGGTTAGGACTGCTAATGGGCTGGGGGGGGTTTGGACTGCTAATGGGCAGGGGGGGGTTAGGACTGCTAATGGGCTGGGGGGTGGTTAGGACTGCTAAGGGGCTAGGAGGGGGGTTAGGACTGCTAATGGGCTGGGGGGGGGTTAGGACTGCTAATGGGCTAGGGGGGGTTAGGACTGCTAATGGGCTGTGGGCTGATGGGGGCTGTCTGGAAATGGGGTGATGGGGGGTTAGGACTGGTAATGGGCTATGGGGGGGTTAGGACTGCTAATGGGCTAGAGAGGGGGGGGTTAGGACTGCTAATGGGCTAGGGGGGGGGTTAGGACTGCTAATGGGCTGGGGGGGTTAGGACTGCTAATGGGCTAGGAGGGGGGTTAGGACTGCTAATGGGCTAGGGGGGGTTAGGGACTGCTAATGGGCTGGGGGGGGTTAGGACTGCTAATGGGCTAGGCGGGGGGGTTAGGACTGCTAATGGGCTAGGGGGGGTTAGGACTGCTAATGGGCTAGGAGGGGGGGTTAGGACTGCTAATGGGCTAGGGGGGGTTAGGACTGCTAATGGGCTGTGGGCTGATGGGGGCTGTCTGGAAATGTGGTGAGGGGGGTTAGGAATGGTAATGGTCTATGGGGGGGGGTTAGTACTGCTAATGGGCAAGAGAGGGGGGGTTAGGACTGCTAATGGGCTAGGGGGGGGTTAGGACTGCTAATGGGCTGATGGGGAGGGGTTAGGACTTGAGGTGGGCTGTTGGGTGGGGTTAGGACTGGAAATGGGCTGATGGGGGGTTAACACTGGAGGTGGTCTGATGGGGTGAGGACTGGTAATGGGCTATGGGGGGTTTAGGACTGATAATGGGCTATGGGGGGGCTGGGACAAGAAATGGGCTGATGGGGAGGGGTTAGGACTTGAGGTGGGCTGATGGGGTTAGGACTGGTAATGGACTGTGGGCTGATGGGGGGTTAGGACTGGCAATGGGCTATGGGGGGCTGACTGGAAGTGGGGGGTTAGGACTGGTAATGGGTTATAGGGGGGGGGCTTAAACTGAAAATGGGGTGATGGGGGGTTAGGACTGGAAGTGGGTTGATGAGGGGGGGATAGGACTGGTATTGGGTTGGGGGGCTGCTAGGACTGGAAATGGGCTGATGCAGGGACTAGAAGGGAATGGATGCTGGGTGAGGCAGGAACTAGAAGGGAGCTGGTGTTGGGGGAGGATTAGAATGGGATGGGGCTGGGAGAGTAAAATGGAGAGGGGAAAAATATTTTGTGTGGGAGGGATAAAAAATCTACAATTGGCCGGGTATTGGGAGAGTAAGTGGGGATTGAGGATGGAGGGGTAAATTTTGAGTAGATGAAATAGGAATGAGGAAAGAGCCAAAGGAGAAAGATTAGTATGTTAAAGCAGATGTAGAGAGAGAATGGAAAAAAAAAACAAGAAGACAGAAGAAGAAAGGACAAATGGACAGCAGATGGAGAGTTAGCAGAAGACACGAAGAAACCAGAAGAAAGTGGCTGGAACAATTGCAACTGAAAAAAAATGCACAAAAGGTAGAAAAAATATCTCTTTATTTTGAATTTATTAACTGGAATATGTCAGCTCTGGGAAATGTGCATCATTAATTTTTGCGCTTTGTTTAGTACAAGAGGAAATTAATATATAGTTTTATTTCTACAGTGTTGTTGTATATTCCAAGTTTGGCTTTTGGGGTTCCCAGTTTAATTATTGTCTTCCTGTTTCTAAATTGTGATTCCTTGTTTGGTGATGGTCTGTTCTGCATGTGTAACTGAGCTGAGGTATTCTGTTTATATAATTCCTATTTGACATTGCCACTTGTTCTTTCCCCAGTAGGTCATGTATTGTTGTTCTCTGAGATGTATTGGTTTAATATTTGCAGTGTTGCCTTTTGATAGGTAGAGTATGGTGCTTTGTGAGTCCTGGTAGTGCTGTTAGGATACGGCGGGTTTGCTATGGGTTCTAAATGGGCAGCGTTTGTAGTAGTTCCTAATGTGCCTGGCGGTTGGTACTGGATTATAGTAATGTAGAAACCTTTTAGTCTTTCTTTATCCATATACTCATTAAGAGGCATGTTTACTAAAAGTTAGTGTATGGTAACATTATGCAAATATTTATGCAAATGAAGCACCTTATGCAAATGGGGCTTTAATTGACGTGCTGGCACTTTGAGGAAATTCTTTGGTTTTGTGCGGCAGTTTGGGCACTCGGGCTCAAAAAGGTTAGCCATCACTGATCTAGGCAGTAGTGGGCTGTGAAGGTGTGTACCAAAGCCCAGGTTGGCTGCTCGACAAATGTCATCGATAGACACAGAGTGGCGATTAGCCATGGAAGCTGCCATGGCTCTCACATTGTGAGATGTGACATGGTCCTGAAGAGGAAGACTCTTACTCTCATAAGTAAAGGATATGCATTGGGCAATCCATTTAGATAAAGTTCTTTTGGAGACTGGAAGTCCCAAATGATTAGGGTCAAAAGCTACAAAACGTTGCGAGGACTTTCTATGTTGCTGTGTTCTTTGAATGTAAAAGGCTAAGGCCCTTTTACAATCGAAAGTATGAAGGTTTCTTTCTGCATTAGAGGCGTGAGGCCTCGGAAAAAAATACAGGAAGATAAATTGATTGGTTTAAATGAAAAGGCGAAACCACCTTTGGCATAAAGTGTGGGTGAGTTCGAAGAACAACCTTATCATGATGAAATCTAGTATAAGGAGGATCAGCCACTAAAGCTTGCAATTCACTAATGCAACGGGCAGAGGTGATTGCAATCAGGAAGATGACCTTCCAAGTCACTAAACCTAAGGGTTGTAGTAGCTAAAGGTTCAAAAGGCGGCTTCATGAGCTGCCCGATAACTAGATTTAGATCCCATGCTACCGGTGGTGGCTTGATGGGAGGTTTAGTTAATAAAAGGCCTCTCATAAATCTTGATAGGAGTGGATGAGAGGAAATTGGTTGTCTATTTAGAGGCTTATAAGAAGCTGCAATTGCACTAAGATGGACTCTTACCAAACTGGTCTTTAAGCCAGAATTCGATAAGTGAAGGAGATACTCTAGTATCGATTCTAAGGGTATGACCAGGGGGTTTAATCCCTTCTTGGAGCACCATATAGTAAAACGTTTCCACTTGAAGGCATAAGATCTTCTTGTGGAAAGTTTCCTAGAAGCCTGAAGGATATCTTTTACCTGCTGGGACAGGTTGAAATCCTGGAGGTCTAAGCCTTCAACAACCAGGCCGTGAGGTGCAGGGACTGGGGATTCGGGTGCCATAGCATCCCGTTCTCCTGGGAAAGGAGAAATGGAGCATGCCCTAACTCCAGAGGTGTCGCTTAAGAGAGATGCAGAAGCAGGGAATACCACGTTTGGCGTGGACATCGTGGTGCTATGAGAATCATGCGACCCCTGTCTCTCTGAAGTTTGAAGAGTGTCTTGGGGATGAGGGGAATGGGTGGGAAGGCATAAAGGAAGTCCTGACCCAGTGAAAGAGGAAGGCATCCCTTGCCTGACAGTTGTGCACCGGAATCTTGGAACAGAACCGGGGAAGTCTGGCATTCAGTGGACTTGCAAAGAGGTCTATGTCTGGAGTGCCCCAGAGATGAAATATCTTTGCCACCTGGTCTAGGTGGAGTGACCACTCATGAGGTAGCAGTACTCGACTGAGTTTGTCTGCCCAAAGGTTTTGAATGCCTGGAAGATATACCACTAGAAGGTGAATTCGATGCTCTCTGGCGAGGGCCCATAGTCGTAAAGCTTAGTTGCATAACGACAGAGAGCCTGTCCTGCCCTGCTTGTTCACATAGAACATGGCTACCTGATTGTCCGTCTGGACTAGGACTGTCTTGTAGCTGAGCTGGGCGTGGAACACTCAAAGAGCTAAATAAATTGCTCTTAACTCCAGGAGGTTTATGTGTAAACCAACCTCCTGTGGAGTCCAGGTGCCCTGGGTAGAGAGATGATTCAGGTGTGCTCCCCAACCCACCTGTGATGCATCTGTTGTTAGGGTGGCCTGAAAGAGGGGTTGATGGAAAGGAGACCCTACTGTCAGATTTTCTAATGATTGCCACCATTGGAGGGATACAATTAGTCGTTGAGAGATTGTTATTTTGTCCGACAAATGACCCGTGGCCTGTGTCCACTGTGTGGAGAGGGTCCACTGAGCTGCTCGCGTGTGGAGGCGAGCATATGGGACTACATGAACTGTGGATGCCATGTGTCCCAGTAACTGCAGTAGCTCCCGAACAGTGAGGGAGGATTTGCCTGCTGCTTGGGAAGCTAACTGCATTATGCGATGACACCGGGCTTGTGGAAGGAAAGCCCTTGCCTGTCTGGTATCCAGACAGGCTCCTATGAATTCTAGGCATTGGGAAGGAACTAGTTGAGATTTCGGGAGGTTTATTACCAATGCCAA